>OY744531.1:109608121-109630621 GCA_963556195.1 Sepiola atlantica
TCTACTCATATCTGCACTTGTTCAGCGTCGACTTTTAGCACTGGCTGAAGATGTACACCGACACGACGAACCTGCTGGACAAGTGCTCTTGTGGTTCCCAGAGGTGAAGTGACAGACTGGAAGGTCGTATATAGCTATTAACACTCTTCTTGAAAAGGACACTGGCTCCTCGGCATTGGAGCTTCTGGTCACAATAAATGAGAGAGCTTCGTGGCGCACGAACTTGATGAATGTTTCACCGTCAATTGATGAATGACTCAAGACAAGACACGAAGACGGACAATACAACAACGAATCAAAATAAACAAGAAAGCTGAATCTCCTGCATTTAACGTATTGCTAGTTATGGACTCTTTTTTTTTGTTATTTACTAGTAAATATCTTGGATCATATGGATTCTAAGCTTGTTGGTGACAACCCGGGTCCTTGCATGATAACAAGTTCGATGGGAAATTTACAAATGTGCGTATTTAAAAAAAATTCATAGTTTTATTTTTATTCTTCTTGTGTTCATTTTTTTAGCATCTACCTGAACACTTGCTCAGGAACATTCTAGGAATTTTGTGTCAGGGTTGTCTCCCTTAGCTTTTCTCAATGCAATGAGTAACTACTAGCCAGCAGTTTTACCAATTTTGTGGACTGATTAGATGCAGTCCGTCCGTCGGGTCGGGATTAGCTGTTAATTGTTGACAGACGCTACCACCTAACCCACCATCCATCGCTGGCTACCAGGCAGACATGTATTGTTTTTTTTAGCTGTCTATTAGTTAAAGCACTGATTATTCGCTTTCACACCACCTCAATTTGGTCTTGACCAGTGCCGCGAACGACGACGCATGAGGTTGGGGTTAGTCTGTCAGAGGTTTTAGGTGACACAATGTCGTGTAGTTACTTTCTAGAGAAGTGGATGCTGAATAAAACATACCCGACTTAACAGACCATTCGGCGTTCCTCTTCAAATAGCCGGGATATATGCAATTCGGAGACAGCATTTTCTGTTCAATACAGCGAGGGGGGCGTTAAGTCCTGTGCGATTATCCTACTTGAGAGTTCAACATTTAAACTCCTCGGCCTCACATTCACAGGTAACATGAATTGGAACAAATACATTGACGACATTGCCAAGGCTGCAGCAAAGAAGGTGGGATCCTTCTACCATGCTAGTAAACTCCTCACACCTGACATTATCCTGTATCTTTACAAAGCCACAATTCGCCCATGCATGGAGTATTGTTGGCACATCTGGGCTGGTGCATCATCTAATAGTCTCTCCCTTTTTGACAAGGTCAAAAAAAGAGTCGCCAATTTAATAGGTCCCTCACTATCAACCAAGCCTCTGCTCCTGTCCCATCGCCGAAATGTTGCATTATTGTACTTGTTTTACAAGTACTTCAATAGATTGTGCTCTGATGAGCTTGCTGCTCTGGTGCCCTCCTGACGTAAATACAATAGACCAACTCGACAATCAGCTAAATCCCATCCATTCACTGTGGACGTCCCCAGATGCCGGAGAGCCTTCTACTCCAATAGCTTATTTCCTCGTGCTGTCGGCCTCTGGAACTCCCTCCCTGCTTCTTATTTCCCCGACTGTACCGACATGCAGAAGTTTAAAACTAATGTAAACAGACATCTCCCTACACTGCTCCTAACTTGGGGTGATACCTAAAATCTACACCCTAATTCTCAGTAAGCCCTTATGTCTACAGTGGCGGCCTGCCTTGTTTGGGGTGAAATATGTTTTAAAAAAAATAAAAATAAAATAAAAATAAAAGTAGTTTTATTACAAGTAGGTTATACGCACATTTTTAATTACATTTTTTGGGGTTGTAAAAATCTGTTAATGAATAAAAAAATCCTTTTTTTTAAATAGTAAAACGTTTTTCTTTAATAAAAATATGTGATCTAAAAGTTATAAAAGTGCGTATTGTTCGGTTTTAGATTCGACTCAACCGGAAGTTAAAAAATCCGGTGTTACTGAGAAAAGTGTCTTTGTGGTCAGTGCTTATTTTTTTTTTTTTTTTTTGGGGGGGGGGGGTACTTGTAATCTATATGATCCAATATCTTATTATAATAGAGATCATGTGTCTGTCTGTCTATCTGTCTGTCTGTAACCACTATGATAAAGAAATAAATTAGCCAAAATGTAACAGAATGTCGCGGTTTGATTGTATTGAAGATCGGGGATGCCGGTTGCATTCAACGTGAAATTGCAAATAATTAAAGAAAAAAGAAAAGAGAGAAGCAGTTGGCGATCATTGTGGTTCCAATACTGCCGACTAGATTTTGGTGGATCTAATTTCCTGTCAGCTCCACTTTTTTCAGCAAGTGCTCGGCCTCCTCCACTTCGACCTACTCCGCCTCCTCATCCAACTCGGCACAAGCAATCGAACAGGTTCATAAGATACGAACTCGAATAAACCAGAGTAAAGGTCGAGATTGAATTTTCTATATTTGATTTTCCCTCTCTCTTTTTTTTCTTTCTTTCTTTCTTTCTTTCTGATTGTCCGCCATGATAGCATTCTGCTAACATAGGTAATCGAACGACGCAATCGCTTTCTTCTGAGAAAGAAATGTAAACAGAACGAAGGCAAACAAAAATAATCAAACGTAGCGAAGGGCTGCGGTGGGGACGCAGGGAAGGAGGGGCACGACGAAAGGATGTACGTATTTTCTAAACATGCGTCCATTCAATCTACGCGTTTATCGCTACATATTCTAATTCGGCAAACATGCTATTTCAAACAAAAACGTGACAGACAGACAAAAATACGGTTATATTATAGATTAACACGCTCAGTAAAATCACCCCCCCCCCAAAAAAATAGGATTCTACTTTTTTAGGCGATTGCGCGTGAACACACTAAAAAAGTTGGCGAAAAAGAAAACAAACACAAAAAACAATTATTTTTAATTTAGAGGGGGGTGATCAGTATCGTATATAAATCTAACGTAATAATTCTCCTTTTCCGGATCATTCTAGCGTTTTAGGGCATTTAACCAATATTCTTTGCTTAACTATAGAAGATAAATTCTGTGCGTTCATTTTTGGGGTAGGGACTACAGTTGTAAGCGATTACGCATAGCATACCAGTCGGACTGGGTTAGTTGTAAAAACATTTAGTAACAAGCCCTCAGAAGTTCGAGTGGCCCTGCAATGGGGGATCATTTTACGTTAAATTAATATATGAAACAAATCCCCCATTTTAAATTCGAAAATAATTGTTTGTTTGTTTTTCTACTTTTCGCCAAGTTTTATTTTAAAGTGTTCACACATAATCGTATGAAAAAAGTAGAATCCTCTTTTCTTGGGGTGATATGGCTGAGGGTATTAATTCACAAGTCCACCGGAAATACTACCTAAAAAAAAAAATAAGACAAAACAACTAAAATTTGAAAAACTTTAGCGGGAAGGACTGACCGGCGGTCATCTCCTCTTATAGAAGTGCTTGATCGCATTTAAAATATGATACGTCCGATCTATCTATGCGTTTAACGATGGGAATTCTATTTCAAACTGAAGAGTTGCAGACTACTGAGGGCAGACAGACAGAACGTCAGGTCGATATGCGTGGACGCTTCTAAAAAACCGTCGAAAGTGGTGTTAGTGGTGTTGGTGTTGGTGTTGATCGTGATGGTTGTAACAGGTCAGGAGATATCACATAAAAAGAGAGAAGGGAAAGTTCGAGATACAACAAGAATTTTCAGCGAAAAAAGAGAAACATTTGGACTTTAAATTAGATTTTTTTACATTGTTAGATAGTCATGCCGTGGCTGCAAATAACAACATGCTTGGTTTGGTTGAACGAGATCACGTGAGGGTTATATATATATATATATATATATATATATATATATATATATATATATATATATATACAGGGTGATTCATAAGTCACTTCACTTAGCTATTTAAAATGGTTACCATATGAAGCACAAACATACTATGAACTTTTGATAATTGTTATCTTACTCTCTAATCACTGCTATTTGTTAGGCAATGGAAACGTGATGTGAACAGAAAGCCTCCTTCGCACAACACCATAATCAATCAAATATGCTACAAAGAGTCGTAAATTCCTTGCAAAAAAGAATGGAGCTATGAATGCAGAACGAAGGTGGACATTTTGAAAATTTGCTGTAATTTTAAACTCCCATGAATGACTTTGTTGAATAAACTTTCTGTTTTGTATTAGCGTATTTTTTTAACTTTAGAATTTCAAAAATAAAATGCTAAGTGACTTATGAAGCACCCTGTATATATATATATATATATATATATATATATATATATATATATATATATATATATATATATATAAATATTAATTATTTATTACCTACAGACATCGATGTTTCATGCTTACGCAATCTTCAGTGCAGGAAATTAATCGATACTAATTCCCAGTCAAGAGTCTTACCCGTTGGCCACCACAAATTAGCTTGGAAGTTAGCAGTAATTTAACTTAAATACCAAGTCGGCGGGTATTTACAGCAAGCAGCGAAGAGTGATCAACAACAAACCGTGTTGGACTTCGCAATGAAGCTAGTAGTACTGCTTGTTATTAAACTCTCTAAGAGTGCCCAACCTTAGTATATATATATATATATATAGGGTAAAGTATAGTTTAGCTTTACAATCTCATAGCATTGTCAACATTTAATAGGAATCCAGGGTTAGGGTTAGTGAAAAAGGATATAGTAGTTAAATTAAAATTTACATTTTAGTTTCTTTCGCTTCTTTACTTCTTATTCTTCCTCTCCTCTTTCACTCTCTCTCTATCCCCCTCTCTTTCTTTGTAAAATTGAACGCACATCAAAACAATTGAGGGAGTTAGGGTTAGGTTTAGGGTTATTGAAAAAGAATAAAGTAGTTTTTCCCATTAAATTTAAATTAACATTTTAGTAGCTTTCGCTTCTTAACATCTTATTCTCTCTCTCGCTCGTTCTATCTCGTTCTCTTTTTCTCTCTCTCTCTCTCTCTTTCTCTCTCTCTCTCTTCCTCCCCTTCTCAATCTTCTCTCTCGTTCTCTCTTTCTTTGTAAACTTGAACGCACATTAAAACAATTGAGGGAGTATTTTAAAAGTTGCCTCAACTTGGTTCAGGTTCTTATTTGAACTTACTTTTCTGAATATAGGCAGAAATGTTTTGGCTAAGATCAAAGTGTAGTATCTGTTCCGATGAATACTGCACCCCATACTGGTGTTGTCTTGGCCTTCGGGTCTTGATTTACGCCGGTCTATGGGTCTGTCCTGTGCAGTTCTGGGAGGTCCACCTTCCCAGGCTTTGCCTCCCCTCTTTGGGGAGGAGTAAGTTTATTGCTTACTGTCTGAGGCGCCTCTACCGGGGAATGCTGACGGGGCTGCCCAAGCAATTTTTAAACCCCACTTTCCCGACCCGACCTTGGGTCACATCTTACTTGTGAGAGTAAGATAAAAACTGGCCTTGTGCCTAACTCCTGGAGAGGAGTAAATCAATACTCTAATATATTTTAACTTTTACAAAACTTTAAGAAATGCAAGTTGGTGTTGACTTTTTGCAATTCTATTTCACCACAAAGAAACGAAACAGGCGTCTTCATTCGTTTGTTTTTATGAGGCTGTAGACAATCTTTCACTCGAAGACGTAATTAAAACGGGGTGGCATGCACCTTGCCTAAATCAGGTAAACGTGTCGGTTTTGCCTGCTTATGAGTCGTTGTTCCGCACGTGTGAAAACCATGCACAGCTGTTCAGAATTCAAATGAGTTCCGTCATAGTCTCAGTAATTTTTTTATTGACGTATGACGTCATCAAATTCCTCTTCAACGCATTCCAAAAATGATCATTATATTCCTAACATGATTTCAATGAACTTTGTTTATATTCTGAACTATTCCATGCGCCCTTTTAAGGGTGGGGGTATTTCTTCTTACAAACCCTTTCTCACAGAAGAGACGTTGCGAGTCTCTCTCTCTCTCTCTCTCTCTCTGTCTCTCTCTCTCTCTACCCTATCTCTCTCTATCTCTATCTCTCTCTCTCTATCTCTCTCTCTCTCTCTCTCTCTCTATCTCTCTCTATCTCTCTCTCTCTATCTTTCTCTCTCTCTCTACTCTATCTCTCTCTCCCTCTCTCTCTCTCTCTCTCTCTATCTCTCCCTCTCTCTCTCTCTCTACTCTAT
The DNA here is from genome assembly GCA_963556195.1 of Sepiola atlantica. NCBI lineage: Eukaryota > Metazoa > Mollusca > Cephalopoda > Sepiida > Sepiolidae > Sepiola > Sepiola atlantica. The sequence goes on from OY744531.1 coordinate 109,614,279, forward strand.
CTCTCTCTCTATATCTCTCTCTATCTCTCTCTATACTCTATCTCTCTCATTCTCGCTATCTATCTCTCTCTCTCTCTCTACTCTATCTCTCTCTCTACTCTATCTCTCTCTCTATCTCTCTCTATCTCTCTCTATACTCTATCTCTCTCTCTCGCTCTCTATCTCTCTCTCTCTCTATCTCTCCCTCTCTCTCTCTACTCTATCTCTCTCTATCTCTCTCTCTATCTCTCTCTCTACTCTATCTCTTTCTCTATCTCTCTCTTTCTCTACTCTATCTCTATCTCTCTCTCTCTCTCTCTCTCTCTCTACTCTCTCTCTCTCTATCTATCTCTCTCTCTCTCTCTACTCTCTCTTTATTTGCATAGAAGGTGCTTGACTGAGCTTCAATCTCTGGTTCGTTGTACGATATTCTAAACAAGAATTCTTCCTACAACCAAAACGGAAAACGTCTTTCCTTTCTCCTTCCGTGTGCCTAACGCCAGGCGGAATGTCCATGGACACAGCTTCTTTGCAAATATTTCTCACCTGTGGAACTTATTATCGCGGGACTGCTCCACTGCTGATTATAACTTTGTTGCCTTCGCATCCCATGTCAACGAATTCTTGACATGAACCACCTCATAAGTAACCAAACGCAGTTCATACCCTTGATCAATGTTAGTACTCCCATAGTGTTCCTCATCTTTCGGCTGTCAATCAGTCCCTCTCATTTACTTCAAAGGTGCTCAATACGTGAGTAGAGCTTAGTAGTTGTAGTAGTACTAAACTGTATCTATCACAATTAAGCTACACAGAGGCGTTTATATTTGATCCCCACAGGAAATCAACAGGCTAAGTCTAAGTTTGATGATTCCTTGTGTGGATAAAAACATAGACGCCTCTGTGTAGCTTTTTTAAAACACATATTTCACCTCAAACAAGGCAGGTAGATACTGTAGACGTAAGGGGTTACTGAGAATTAGGGTGTAGGTTTTGGATACCATCCTAAGTTGGGGTCTGTGCAGTGAGCTATCTGTTTACATTAGTTTTAAACCTCTGCAGTCGGGGAAACGGGGAACAGTGAGGGAGTGCCAGAGGCCGGCAGCACAAGGAAAGAAGCTATTGGAGTATAAGGCTCTTTGAGATATGGAGGCCTCCACAGTTAATGGATGGGATTTAGCTGATTGTCGAGTTAGTCTAGTGTATTTACGTCAGGCGGGCACCAGAGCAGCCAGTTCATTGGAGAACAATCCATTAAAGTATTTGTAAAACAAGCACAAGGATACAACATTGCGGCAATAGGACAGGGGCTGAAACTTGGTGGATAGTGAGAAACGTATTAAGTTGGCGACTCTTTTTTGGACCTTGTCTAGGAGGGAGAGACTAGTGGATGATGCACCGGCCCAGATGGGGCAACAATACTCAATGCATGGGCGGATGGTGGCTTTGTAGAGATACAGGATAATGTCCGATGTGAGGAGTTTACTAGCACGGTAGAGGTAGCCAACCTTCTTTGCTGCAGCCTTGGCAATGTCGTCAATGTATTTGTGCCAATTCATGTTACTTGTGAAAGTTAGGCCGAGGAGTTTGAATGTTTAACTGTTACTTGTCACAGATACATTTTCATAATATATATATATATATATATATATATATATATATATATATATATATATATATATATATATATATATATATATAAAACTTTGATCCGTATTTATAAGACGAGGAAACAATGCACAATTATAACAATGAAAACGGCAAAGAGGAACAGCTATGGTACCTGTGTACAAAAAAAAAAGGTTCTTTTCAAACACGAAATCGACCTGCTCTTTTCTTTGGCTTTTCAGTTTTCGGATATTTCTAGGCTTTATAAGGTTTTTATATGCTGTAATTTTGCCAACATAACTGCTTTCATGAAATCAGTTCCAGAAGGAATAAACTCACAAATCTTGTTACATAAAAAGAAAAAGAAATGACCGAACGAGAAATTCCCAAAGGAAAACATCGTTTACAAGAAACGAAAAAGGGCAATCGGTTTCCGTATAGAGTAAACAGAAAAGGTCAAGGACGACACTTCGCAAATGTCAGATCTCCACAAAAGATGATTTTCGATGGAGGTGGATTCAGTGAACGCAACTTTCTACAACTTTATTATGTTCTTGTTGGGGTTTACGGCATGTCAACCATCATTGGATTATTTTATGCGGAAACCATTTTTGTATGCAATTTGTAGATTAATTTGACTAGATTTTTGTAACACGCAGCTTCTCATCTGTAGGGTCGGGCTCACATGACCTTAAGGTTGTGCTGTTTTTTATACTAAATCAAGGGTACGTCATCGACAATCAGACCGATAGAGTCTAGGCACTTTGAGTCTGGTTCTGTTCAGTCTCATGAAGTCCACCTTCCCAGGCTTTATCTTCTCTCTTTGAGAAGATATTAGTCTATTGCTACTCGCTTGAGGCACCACTAACAGAGAATACTGACGGGGCTGTTCAGGCATTCTTTTCTATGCCAGAGTGCATTACCTTTATTTACTTTTTCTTTTTTACTCTTTTTTCGAAAATCTGTTATTTAATATCAATACATTGTTTAATCACAGTTGACGCCGGCAGGAAAGCAAGTATCATATACACTATAGATTTAAATAAGTGGCGCTAAGACATGCGTTTGTGTTTGAGATAAGGTAGATAGGGAAGACAACTGTGTTTTGTTTTGTTCGTTTTTTCTCTGGTTAAATCAAATATGGCATCGGTTTTGGAATAAATGCACGTGTGGTTTGGGGAAATCGACCGTAAGAATTTTATTGTAAAGTTAGTCATCGATTTTTAAAAAATAACTTTCTGTTTTTACTCTGATGAAACATTTGTTATAAAAGATTCAAGATTCAAGATTCAAGATTCAAGATTCACGATTCAAGATTCAAGATTCAAGATTCACGATTCAAGATTCAAGATTCAAGATTCACGATTCAAGATTCAAGATTCAAGATTCACGATTCACGATACGCTAGTGAAACGTTATCATCAGGACGAATAGAGAAACAGCTATAAAAAAATGAATCCTTCTACTGGAAAATAAATATATTCTCGCTGAAATCTGCTTATATATAGTAATATATATATATATATATATATATATATATATATATATATATATATATATATATATATATATATATATATCTTATGTTGTTTTTGTTTTATTGAATAGCAGCGTCCTTTTGGCTATCTTCAATTGATACAGCCGGTCCAATTTTTGTTTTCTTTTTGAAAAAGAGAGGTTGTTACTCTCAAAATGATTAATGTTTCTACCATTCCGGACCTTTAAATATTTAACAGTAAGCCCACCAATTTTACAATTTACTGTTTTTATATTTAAATATTTTGAAATATAAATGAATAGATCTGAGATTTACCGTCTCTTGTCATTTATTTTTGTTCATCCCATATTCTACCTTCTGGTTTTTAACATTGCATTGCTTCTGCCTCGGAATTCTCACCATCATAGTACTTATATATATAAATAAGTAAGTATAAAATTATAAAATGATAAAATAACCAAATAATAAATAAATGTTTAAAAAACACTTTACAAATGTTGGTAGCCTTACTCCTTTACATATATACTTTTCTCTCGTTGGAACTGTACTAATACTGCACTACCATCTTCTCTTTCTCCCACCCCCTCTCTCTCTCTCTCTCTATATATATATATATATGCAGAAACATGGACATGTGTGTGAAAGAAAGATGGTGAGAGACACACTCTCTCTCTCTTTCTTTATCTTTCTATCACACACACACACCCACACACACATATATATATGAATATATATATATATGAATATATATATATATATATATATATATATATATATATATATATATATATATGTATATATATATGTATATATATAGATATCTAACTCAAATAAAATTCTGAAGATAATTGGCACTTGTAAGAACGATATAATAATTGAGAAATGACGCACACGTGAAGTGGAAACAAATAATTGAAAAAAAAAAGTATAAGAGAAAAGGAAATAATGAAGAATGGAAAATATGAAGGAGAAGAATTAGAAGGTTTAGTCCTGTTTTTGACGTTTTACGACATCTAAACGATGTTCGTGATAGTAAATGCCGAAAACCAAACACGCATTTAGCAGTAATTGTTGATACTTTTGATAATGATAGGCACGTGTCAAACATATTGTAAATAAAAATCTTTAGTAAATGTTTATACAATTTAAAAAAATTAAATACACGTTCAATAAACTACCAATAAATAAATGCACTTTTTATATATTCATTTACCTTCACAATCGCTTCAGGGAACTAAGTGTATACATTAATGTACAATGTACCAACATTGACTCAACGAGTCAGAGGTTATATAGTTTATATATAATATATACGTCACAATATATATATATATATATATATATATATATATATATATATATATATATATATATATATATATTAGTACTTCATGTATCCACATAAAATATTATAAGGAGATATAATTTTTTATGTATCAGTTTTCAGTATTTACTTCAACAGTGCTCGATACGTAAGTAAAGCTAGGTAGTAAGCAATGAAAATATATATGGCAATCAAGCTACACAGCGGCTCCCGTGTTTAATCCCTCGGGGGAATCGTCAGGCTTAAATGCAGGGATAATTGTAGCTGCCGATTCCCCCCGGGGATGAAACACGGAAGCCTCTGTGTAGCTTGATTGCCATATATATTTTCATTGCTTACTATATATATATATATATATATATATATATATACGTGTATTTGTTATAATTTATATTTAGAATTTTTTCTATTCAAATATAAAATTTTATAACAGAAACTAATTATAATAGCCCAATAGTGTAAAGCAAGAGCTATTTTCAATATTTTTTATGTAATATTATACCATTTCAATGTTATAATGGACGTCACGTCATTTCATAAAACTTTTTTTTATTCAGCATACAATTGTTTCGGCAAACACCAATATATTTGTAAAATGCTCCTTTGCATTTATTTCTTGGTGTGGTTATTGAGATTTCAACTCATTTGTTGTAGTTGTCGAATCCTTTCCATCTGTGCACTGTGTTGCCTGCTGATTTGGCGTTCATATTTAAATCCCTCCTAATTTCCATGCTAGTTGACGGCGACCGTAGTGAAAGATACCCGATTAAGAGTCAGTGGCGACTAGGAAACCGGGTTCAAGCCCTCCGACCGACGTGAATTAACGTCCTTACACTGAAGATTGCGTAAGCATGAAATATCGATGTATGTAGGTAATAACACTTAATATTTACTTTAAAAAATATTATATATATATACAGGGTGTTTCAAAAGTCTTGGGAACATTACAAATGCGTATATCTCATGAACTATTCCAGGTAGAAAAATGAAACTGGTGCCATTTTAAAGCTTGCTTAATCAAGTTTTTGGTCATACTAATGATTTTCGTGTTATCTTTCCAGGTGCAGTAATGGCGTTCTCTAAACAAGACAAGGCATTTTGCGTCCTCCAATTTGCAAAGACTGAATCGTGGACATGTGTTCAGCGTGCATTTCGCAGGAAATTTAAAAAAGAAGCCCCTGAAAGGAAATCCATTGTCAGATGGCATGCTAAATTTGTGAAAGATGGGTGTTTGTGCCCAAGTAAGCGAACAGGTCGCCCTTCAACTTCAGAAGATGCAGTTGAGCAAGTTCGGACAGCCTTTCAGCGGAGCCCCCGTAAATCAGTGAGAAGAGCCAGCAGGGAACTTCAGCTTGCTCCAGCAACGGTCTGGCGTGTCTTAAGGAAACGACTGCAAATGGTACCTTACAAGCTCAAGTTGGTCCAAAAGTTGAAGGACACTGATAAGCCACTTCGCCGTGACTTTTGCATTGCAATGCAAGAGAAGTTGGAAGATAACGGCTTTGATGACCGGCTTGTTTTTAGCGATGAGGCGACCTTCCATCTGAATGGCAAAGTTTACAAGCATAACACTCGCATATGGGGTACTGAGAATCCTCATGAACTTCTTGAGCACGAGCGAGATTCACCAAAAGTGAACGTGTTTTGTGCAATTTCCAAGAAAGGTGTCTATGGACCGTTCTTCTTTGAAGAGGCAACTATCACTGGTGAATCCTATCTCAACATGCTGGAAGACTGGTTAATGGCTCAGTTGGAACAAGCAGAATCTGATGACTTCATTTTTCAACAAGATGGTGCACCACCACACTGGAGTCTTAGAGTAAGGCAGTTTCTTAACACAAGGCTGCCTGGTAGATGGATTGGGAGATCTGGGCGAGGTGATGACGTTCTCATGCCCTGGCCTCCTAGGTCTCCAGATCTTACCCCGTGTGACTTTTTCCTTTGGGGCTTTGTCAAGCAACAAGTCTATGTGCCGCCCCTTCCAAGAGATATTGACGAACTAAAGGCTCGAGTAACGGCAGTTGTGGGAACCATTGACGTCAAGATGCTGGAACGCGTTTGGCAGGAAATGGACTATCGACTAGATGTCTGCCGTGTGACGAATGGTGCTCATATTGAGCAACTTTGAAGATTCCCCACAAAACTTGAAACTTTAACCTTTCCAACAGTACCAATTTCATTTTTCAACTCCTAATAGTTTTTGAGTTATTAAAAATCGTTATGTTCCCAAGACTTTTGAAACACCCTGTATATATATATGTATATTTTTTAAATTCATATTTAGAATTTTTTCTATTCAAATATAAATTTTATAACATAAAGTAATTATAATGGCTCAATATTGTAAGGCCAGAACTATACTATATTCAATATTTTTTTATGTGATTTGATACCATTTCAATGTTATAAAGGACAGATTAACGTCATTTCATGAAACTTATTTTATTTATATATATATATAACACTTTTCAATGCTGCCTTAATGTACCCACTCAAAGCTTTCCATATTCATTTCACTCTCTGCTACTGACTAACTCTCGCAGCCGGACCCTGGTCCAGCGCTCACAGTAGCCACGGCTACTACTTTTCCTCATCAACCCATCATGTCAACCCAATATTTCGATGTACTTGCATGACATTTTTCTTAAAATTATCATCCTGAGGAAGTCTTACAATAAAGACGAAACGTACGTTGATGAATATATAAAAAATATCTCTTGGTTTTTCCTTTTTCATTTACCATATATATATATATATATATATATATATATATATATATATATATATATATATATATATACACTAGAACTATATTCTCGTCGTAGTTAAAAGAACAAGAACTAGGAAACCGGGTTCAAGCCTCCCGCCCGACGTGAAGTAACGTCCTTACACTGAAGATTGCGTAAGCATGAAATATCGATGTATGTAGGTAATAATACTTAATATTTACTTTTATAAATATCATATATATATATATATATATATATATATATATATATATATATATATATATATATATATATATATATGTGTGTGTATTTTTTAAATTTATATTTATAATTTTTTCCATTAAAATATAACATTTTATAACAAAGTAATTATAATAGCTCAATAGTGTGAGCCCAGAGCTCTGTTATATTCAATATTTCTTATGTAATGTATACCATTTCAATGTTATAAAGGACAGGGGCACCTCATTTCATAAAACTTATCATATATATATATATATATATATATATATATATATATATATATATATATATATATATATATATATATATATATATATATATATATATATATACTAGCACTATATTCTCGTCTTAGTTAAAAGAACAAGAACTAGTGAAGAATAACCAGCCTTCTTATTAAGACGATACGATGAAAGGAATATTGAAGGTGAGTACAAAACTAAATATAAAAGTGAAATAAACGAAAATCTGATCGATTGAAGTGAAGAACAATCAAATCAAATCAAATCGAAATCGGAAATAAGTGCTTTGCTTATAACAAAAGGCATCGCGTAAAAGAAGAAAAGGGAAACCTAAAAACCTAAAAAACTAAAAAAGGGGAGGTAATAAAAAAGGAAGTAATAAAAACCTAAAGAGAGGAAAGCAACAAACGAATTTAAACTTTATTGTTAAGCGTTCCTTATCGATGCTAAAATCGGCCAGCCTTGCCTTTTTGCAATTCGCGCGCTTACAAAGAGGGAAGAGATAAAAGAAAATAAATACGAACAAGCAGTCATCAATTTATAAACAACGCGAACAGATATTCTTAAGACACGACCGTTCTTTTTTCGCGTTTTGTAACGAAAATTCTTTCTGCAAACTTAAGATCCTCAGAAAGTGTAACATTTGAATTATTCCGACAACTGTTCTCATATTGGATGTTATTCTCATAATGTTTCGACCCATGTAACCTCAAGGACCTGTGGTATAACGCATACACCTGCTAAGTAATACTCAGATGAGAACAGTAGTCCAAATTATCAATGTTCATCTAAAAAGTTCCAAAAATATAATCCCAACAACAAGTAAAAAAAAGTGTATGTTTTATTTACTCCTCTCCAGGAGTTAGGCACAAGGCCAGTTTTATCCTACTCCCACAAGTAAGATGTGACCCAAGGTCGGGTCGGAAAGTGGGGGTTGAAAAGCCAGCGCCCGAGAGGTGGGCACTCTGACCATCAAAAATTGCCTGGGCAGCCCCGTCGGCATTCCCCGGTAGGGGCGCCTCAAGCAGTAAGCAATTAACTTACTCCTCCCCAAAGAGGCCAGGCAAAGCCTGGGAGGGTGGACCTCCTAGAACTGCACAGGACAATCCCATAGACAGGCGTAAATCAAGTCCCGAAGGACAAGACAATACAAGTCTATGGGGTGCCTAGCAAAAGTGCCAGGTAAAAGTGTATGTATATAAAAGTGTGGGTATCAGATAAGCATGACAACAAGAACAAGGAGACAATAAAGATAAGTGTTTTATTTCATAGAAATAAAATATGTCTCTAGGAAAGGGCTGGTGATATGTATGATGTAACTGTGGACAAGATCGGAAACTGCTGCTAGTTGTAAAAAGAAACAGAGGCACTATAGAAGACAAGCGTACACTCGCCGCAAAAAAAAATGACAGAAAAAATTATGCTTCACTAGTTTTTGCAGTAATATCTATATGCATACAAAATAACATCTCAATCAGTAAAGTTTAAAACAAACAAAAAATAAGAAAGAAAACGTCTCAAACTGGAAAGTTAAAAAAGAAAGCAAAAACGTATACTAAGAATACAATTAATAATTACTTAACACCTTTGAACGTGATCATCTATTAAGCCAATGCAAATAAACACTTGTGTCGTTGGTCTGTCATGCTAAAGTTCGAAATGCCATTTCCGCTGTTTTGCCACGCTAAAGCTTAAATAACATTTTCGATAGTCGCTCACGCCCACACTTACGTTTCAAATAGCATTTTGATCGCATAAGTTTGTTTGAAAAAAAATTTATTCCGGTTAGAAAGATTGTTACAATGGCAACAATCTTAAATAATGAATCAAATAATGTAAAGTAGATCAATTTTTGAAGCTTAAACTATGAATTATCTCTCTTAAATAATTTGATTAATTAGTGAGCATTTTCCAGCTCTTTTTCGCTGATCTTCACTATATTATAAGCATATTTAAGCACTTCGTGTGTTTTTTGCATATACATGACTTGCGCATTAGTATCTTAATGTTATTACGATTCTCGCCTATTTTTATTTATTTTACTTATAGGATTAATTAATTAATTAAAGAAAATGAGAAACTAATAAACCCCGGGAAACTCTGGGTGGCTAAACTGGAGTATAGCATAGTTATATACGTCCAAGTAACTTTTTAAGAAGCTCTGTCGATCGCTCTGTCATGCTTCCATTTTGATCGTTTCAGTTTGAAAACTATTCCGGTCAAAATGATTGTTACAATGGCGACACTCTTAAATAATGACACAAATTGCAACTTAAAATATGATTTATCTCCCTTATATTATTTGATTTATTATTTAAGAGTGTCGCCATTGTAACAATCATTTTGACCGGAATATTCTTTCATCTCTTATTCTCTTTTCTATATTAATAACATTTTCCGAAAATTTTGTGTTTCTCACCTATACGTGACTTACACATTATTATAAATTTTAGATTTTATTTTCTTTCTTGACTGTAATTTTTATTATTTTTAATCTAAATTAATTTTAAAATGTAAAATCAATAAGTGCCGGGTAGGTATAGCTAGTTAAGAATATACAATTATTAGATATGTCCAAGCATCTGTTAAGGAAGCTATGTCCGTCTGTCACTCGGTCCGTCGCTCTGTGACGCTTACGTTTCAAAGAGTATTTTGATCACCAAAAGAGCTGGTGCTACCAGATTGGGCTGTCTGAAGATACCAGCTTCCTGATTTAAAATGCACCAAACATTGATGATTATGTTTTTTTCCTTTTCGTTTGCAAAACCCAATCAATCAATGTTCTGTACAGGTAAAAACAAAAACAACATTTTTCGTCTGCAACACAACCGGACCTAACATTATGTATAAATATTTAAAGATATAAAGTTCTTGAGGCATTAATTCTTTTACCAAAATGACAGGATTCAGCATTAAATAACCTGCAAAGGGTTGATATGCCGTAAAACAAAACAACCAAACCAAACACCATGAATAAATACTTGAAGATATAAAGAAATTGAAACATATTTTTTTACCAAAATTTACCTGCTTCGGCATTAAATTACCCGCAAAGGGTTGATATGCCGTAAAACAAAACAACCAAACCAAACCATCACTAAAATAATAGATTGAATGGACGCATCTTAAGAACATTGCTGTTACAATAATGGCGTCGTTTTTTTTTCTGTTTGTTTCTTTTTTAACTATGACCGATTTTACCGCACCCATTTCGGTGCTGATTCACTGGAACCACCGTTAATAATCACTCCATAATTGATTCGATTGATTCTCCGAAATTACCCCTAAGCATGAGGTAATGGAACGCGAGCCTCGAGCATGAGGCAATGGAGGACGAGCTACTCCAAGAAATAATTTGTACCGTAAACTTATATGGACTTTTTTTTATTCACAAATGATATCTTACATGTCACGTTACGATGCCAGAACAATGGAAAGTTGTCAGTTTGTCGTGCCTCTTCGGGGATCTCCTTTTTTTAACTTTCCTCGCAATTCAACTCTTAGAAAATATCGAGGAAACATTAACATACAGATATAATTCTGCAAAATATTTCATCCGATAGTTCCACAATTGCCCTATCGGTTCCCTTTCTTACAGTAACCCCATACAAGGCACATTGTCACTGAGACGTAAAGGGGCTACTGTGAATTAAATGTCAGATGTATAGGCGCACCATAAGTGGAGAGTTGTGCAGCGAAATGTTTGTTCACATTACATTTAAATTTCTAGTACGGTCAGAATCACATGGAACAGAAAGAGAATTCCAAAGGCAAGCAGTTCGAAGAAAAAAACCTATTGAAGTAGAAACCTGTCCGGCATCTTCGGATCTCTACAACGAAGGGGTTGAAGTTTTTTGATTGTCGGGTTGATCCGGGGTATTAACGTCGAAGGGGCACAAATGCTGCAAGTTCGTCGGAGCACATTCCATTGAAGTATTTGTAAAACAAGCATAGGGATGCAACATTGTGGTGATCGGACAGGGGCTAGACCTTGGTAGACAGTTTGGGACCCATTAGATTAGAGACTTTTTTTACCCTGTCAAAGAGGGAGATACTAATGGTAAGTCTCCCATCCTAGATGTGACAACAAATACTCCATTAATGGGCGAATGCTGGCTCTGTAGGATACTGACAGAGATGAGGAGTTTTCTAGACCGGTAGAGGGAGCCTACCTTCTTTGTAGCAGACTTTTATCACAATTTTTCTTGAGGTGACGGTGGTAAAATATATACTAACGTTGTTTGACGACCTGGAGGGCCAAGTTCAAATCGTACCGATTCCATGTTGACAAGCTTATTATAGCCCCTGCTGCAAGTACCTGATTCTAGAAAGAATTGAGAAAGCTAATGCCAGCAACGGAATCGTACCGATCAAAAGTCATAACATGGATATACATACGAATTACCCTTTTTAATCATAATTTAATGAATTTCCAAACGGCCGGGTGTTGCTTTATAAGTTCTTAGTATATTTCATAATCATTTCCCTGTCAAAATGACAACCATGAACAACGGTTCATGCATAGGCTTATTTCGTGTCTCTTTCCAACTGACTCACCATGTCAAAATTAGCCTTTTATTCATGTGACTAAGCAAAACGGAAACTCATATGACCTACCAACCTATTAGTTCACTTCGTCTTATCTGCCAATTGTATAATAGTAACTAGTGATTTCCCAGTCTTTATTCGAACAATCACGGCGGGCGGTTAGTCGTTCTATCACCCTTACGTTTCAGATAGCAGGTAGAATGATTGTTACAATGGCAACAATTAAAAATAATCAATCAAATTATATTAGGGATAAATCATTCTCTCTCTCTCTTTCTCTCTCCCTCTCTCTAGTCTCCCGTTTCCTTCTGCTCTCCGCGTGATAGTCAGTGAACCGTTTTGAATTGCGCCGTTGTAAGTCCGCATGAAAATGTAAAATTGCGCTCAATCACAGACCCCTGTTGAATGATATGTCACCACACACTTTAAAAAATAATTCAAAACGACCCCCGCCTCTGAGGGAAGTAGTCGCATACGTATAAGAGAGGACATAAATCAACCATAAAAACGAGCGGACCGAAATTTCAAAAAAATTCCGAATTCAGGGCGACTACACTCTGCTCAACGCTATGAGAGCTAGGGGCACCGAATAAAAAAATGCGTATCCATTCTATGTATAAATAACCCTAACGTGCATCTGCAAACTGACGCGATGCGATGAGAAATGAGACCACCCGTAACTGTTCCTTCGACCTCAGATGAGAATCGCTTAAAGAACATAGGTGTCGCATGCAACGTTCTGAACTTATTTATTTTGTCATCCTACCATCACTAGTTAATAATCCTAATAAGAAATAAACACATGTTGTAAAATATGTTGAGTGTAAGTAATTGCTTTAAATGTTATCATCTTTGTTTCTCCCAAAAGAACGTTTTCTCTGTTTTTTGTTTTGTTTTTTTGAATCCCATCGCAAAATAACATCCATTACCCGGTGTTTTTATTCCGAGAAAACTGTACATTTAAAAGGGATTAAGACTGATTATTTGTTTGAGTGAATCCGAAATTACGCCTCGTGAATCTAATTACAACCCAAGACGCCAGACAACAGGAAACACACGAGAAGAAAATTAAGAAGAAGAAAAAGAAAATGGATAGGCTGGGCATGCGCAGTTCGAAGTAAACGAATTGTTATTTGCGTACACAGCAATACAATTGGATAATTACATGTTCGACTCTGCGATGCATAATTATAGTCGATTAAGTGCCTTCGCGAATATAGAGCCACAGTTTCCAAGGAAACAAAAATAAGCATTTTAATAACATAAACATGTCTTACATAAACAAAACAAAATCATTTTACGAAAATCATTTATAAATATTTCATTCTCTCATAGATTTATATAAATATCTATCATAACCGCTTCCTTCCATCTCTAGCGATATAAATATATATATATATATATATATATATATATATATATATATATATATATATATATATATATATATATATATATATAAAGTAGTAATACAGAAATTTTTTGTAAATAACGGATACAGTTTCTTAGACACAGACGAAAAAACAGGTAAGGAGGACACTTTTTCATAACAAAATAAGTTAGCAAAATATTAATCTGGAACAAAACTTATATCTAATATATAGAACGTTTTTGTTCCTGTCTTTTAAGGGAAGTGGGGTCTTATCAACTCTGCTGGGGAGCTATGAGATAAAATACTGTCTTGTTTTTAAATTCCCGAAACGGTTTTACATGGTAAACAACTGATGATCCCTTAAATAATGTTAAGACTTACAAGAAAATGTTGACTTACAAGAAAAGTAGTTTTTCACCGAATATATATATATATTATATATATATATATATATATATATATATATATATATATATATATATGTACTTTCTACTTTATTATTATATTTCTCTACCCTTTCTTTTCTCCTTTTTCCCCCCCTTTCCCCTCCCAGTTTATAATAAACGGCAGATTCATACTTCCACCCCCGTTCCCCTATCCACCACCAGCCATGCTTAGCTGTGACATATTTTGACCCAGACAAACTTCCTTGCTAAAATAACCATAAACTAAGAAGCCGGAGCCATCAATCCCATTCATCTCGGATCCTTTGAAGGAGACAGGCCACTGCTGATAACGCTACACTCAAAATCATGTTTTTCATTCTTTTCTTGTTCACGTCAACAACCATGCTGAAGTCTGGACACTTTCTGACAAATCAAAATTAATATTCTGTATGATTTTTCTACATTGTTTTTTTCATCCTGAGGAAGTCTTTCAATAAAGAAGAAACGTTGATGAATACATAAATCACATCGTTTATTTCTTTGTAATATAGCAGGAAATATCCCAGCACAGTGCTCGATTAATTGAGAATTAAAATTAAAAATTAAGAGCGTAATATTTATTTATTTTCGTACAGAAAAATAAGTACAACTTCGTACTGTCGGTTTCAAGCACAGAAGGACTTAGCTATCCGGCTCTCTTCAGCTTCTGTATATATATATATATATATATATATATATATATATGTAATTGTTTTCATTGGTGATTGCAGCGTTTGTTGTTTTGCTTACTACTATTTCGATTGTTTCACGTCCTAAGTGATTAAGATGCAGAAAATTCCATTATTAGTCGCACTTAACTTTATAGGAAGTATTTTTCGTTTATATGGACTATAGACATCAATATTGAAAATTCGATCCGTGTCAACATAACCATGCTGATAACGGCTGTGAGCACGAAACACGTGTTCATAGATTACTTTATGTACGAATAAAATTAATAAAAAAATATTTATTAACAAAAAATACGTCCTATAAAGTAGGAAATCGCCCTGCATTTCTGGACCCATACAGTGTAGCGGTCGAATTAGTCGGTGATATTTTCGTTTGGCGAGTACAAATATAGTAAGTTCCACAGAACACATTCCGTAGAAGTACTTGTAAAACAAACGAAGGGGTCTAACACTGCGGCGATGTGACAGGGGATGTAGCTTGGCAGACAGTGCGGGACCTATGAGGTTAGAAACTCTTTTTTTGTACCCCGTCAAAGAGAGAGAGGCTAGTGGTTGGTGCACTCCCCCAGATATGGCAATAATACTCCATACACGAGCGAATGGTGGTTTTATAAATATATAAGATACTGGAAAGTGTGAAAAGTTTTCTAGCACGGTAAATGGAGGCTACCTTATTTGCAGCAGACTTGGCATCATCTTCTATGTACCTATTCCAATTCACATTGCCAAGGTGTTTGTACGAAAAAAGGGGAAATAACTCTTGTCAGGCCGTAATAAAAGGGATTGAACTGATAGGGCATCGTTTTGTCATTTCGACGGCATTAGATCTCTTTTTCATTGACATTTTCAAAAGACTTCGCCGTTAATTAGGTGTGGAAACCATGTTGAATTTGGTTCGTCGGCTTAACGCCTACCAGCGTGAAACTATTTTTAGAGAAGCCTTTACTTTGTATTTATTTATTTAGAGGACGGACTGCGAGACGGTATTTATACATCTATTTATATATCTGTTTATGTATCTGTTTATGTATTTATTTTATGTATCTATTTATATATTTATTATAAACGTGAAACATGCCTTTCTTTAGCGTTCATTTGCTAAACTACAACACATTTGAAAATCTTCTGCATTCAGCTGTTATCTACATACGAATCTGTGGTGTCTCATCCGTTATTTCCATACTTTCCTACTCTTCATTTTTCTGTCTCCTACTCCATTCTTCTTTTTTCTCTCTTCTTCTTCTTCTTCTTCTTCTTCTTCTTCTTCTTCTTCTTCTTCTTCTTCTTCTTCTTCTTCTTCTTCTTCTTCTTCTTCTTCTTCTTCTTCATTTTTTTTGTTTTTTTCTTTTTCCTCATCTTCTACGTCTTTATTTCCTTTGTCCTCTTCTTTTCCTTCTTTTTATTCGTCTTCTTTTTCCTCTTCTTCTATGTCTTCTGCTTCTTTCTTTTCTCCGTTTTCTTCTTTTTCTTTCCCCCTTTTTTCTCTTCTTCTTTTCTTTCGTCTTTTTTCCTTCATCTTTTTTTCTTCTTCTTTTCCCTTATCTTTATTCTCTTCTTCTATGTCTTCTGCTTTCACTTCTTTTTTTTCTTATCATTTTTCTTTTCCTTTTTCTTCCCTCTTTTTCTCTTCTTCTGTGTCTTATTCTTTAACTTCTTTTTCTTCGTCTGTTTCTTCTCTTTCTT
>OY744531.1:109635621-109663121 GCA_963556195.1 Sepiola atlantica
TTTTTATATACATATACAAACACAACAGAGCAGGTTTAAAGAAGTTAAAAATAACGATTGACCTCTGCTCGTAGTACTTTGTAAGGTGGCGGCGAGAGGAGTGGAGGGAGGAGAAGCAATCGACTTTAAAATATTGTACGAAATCGATGAGAAACTTTATTGGAAGGAGAAAAAAGTGGGGCACCGGCCAACTTGTAGGCACGAGTGCTTTGACTTTTGTTAGAGTGAACGACTAATGGAAACGTGCTGTATTTAGCCAAGCTTCGCCCTGAACAGCGCATGTCAGCCATATTGCTACTGAATGTGTCATAACCTTTCCACAGATACAATTTTTATTTCTAGATTTTGACTACGTCTGCTTATTCAATGCGTCGCCTTTTTTTAAAACTTTCACTTCTTACATAGTTTTGCTATTATCGAGTTATTGGGGCCTACAGAAAATATTATATTCAATTATATATATATATATATATATATATATATATATATATTATATATATATATATATATATAATCCACGAACAAAATCTCCTTTCACCGGACACTTTATCTACGGACATTGACCAACTGGACAGACTCCATATTTATACACGCACACTCTTACCCTCCATTACTTTATATTTTTTCAAATTTTGAATTTAGGCTTTTTCCAAATTATATATATTATCTCACATTCAAAAATCTAATATATATATATATATATATATATATATATATATATATATATATATATATATATATATATATATATATATATATAAAATATGAAACTAAAAGTATACTTTTAGAGGATATAACTTGTAGTGAAGTAGTTTAAGCTCAATATACGAGATAGAGCACTTATAAAGATAAATGAAGTACGAATGACGAATTTATTTCAACTTCTATTGTTCAATGCAAAGTGTACTCCATAAAAACATGCTTATTTAACTTTCCTTAAGCCAAGGCTTTTCAAAGATTAAAATCTTATCATCAGAGGAATTACATAGATGTGTTCTACTGATGAGCCCATAGTGTGGCGAAATTTGAGTCTAAGACTTCCGGTTTGTTTCTTTCATGGGTTGTGGGCTGCGGGGATGTCTGATTGTAGAAATAATTATATATATATATAATCCATGGGCACGTGTTCACAGCTGTCATCAGCATTGCTAACTTAGACAAGGATCGAACCTTCGATATTGATGTCTATAGTTCAGCGTTTTTATCATTGGACTACGACGCCCTTCTTAGAATTATGTACGATTTATATTATCTAAATATTTAAAGTATTTTTATGTTATTGTTTTTATTTGTGATAGCAGTGTTCGTTGATTTTTGCTTACTACTATTTTGATTCTTTCACTTCCTAAGTGATTAAGATGCAGAAAATTGAATAATAAGTCGCCCTTAACTTTATAGGACTATTTTTCGTATATATTTATTAATTTTATACGTACATAATATTTTTTATATATATATATTATAGGAAAATTCACCAGAACCGTTCAATGTAAAAGCTCGATGAATGTTAACATTTAACAATAGAGCATATATAAGTAAATAATGTTATTTTAAATTCACAGGACCAAGTCTTTATTCATATTTTACTGGCTGAATTGTAAACAAAATTCAGTGTATATATATAATCCAGACAAGGAAAACATCCACAGGATAGGAATCCAAAGAATTTCAACCAGACTTATAAAAAGTGCTCAATATTGAATAGAGCTTTTATAAAGGGAAAGGGGTAAGATATATATATATATATATATATATATATATATATGATTATTTTTATTTATACAGACATGTACAAAATCTGCGACACTAGCATGTCGATGTTATCGTTCAACAGCTGTTATAAACGGAGATCTCGTCAGACAAAGTTAGATTCCGATCTATTCCTCAGATCATATTTCATTCTTTCATTCTTCCCAAATATTATCTGATGTAAAGATCGGATTTTAACTCTTCCTGATGAGATCTCAGTTTATAACAGCTGTTGATCGATGACATCGACATGCCAGTGTTGCAGATTTTGTACATGTCTGTATGAATAAAAATAATCATATATATATATATAAATTATATATATATATATATATATATATATATATATATATATATATCTTACCCCTTTCCCTCGCTATAATTCTCATAGCATCTTTATTATATTTTTTATACGATACCTCGATATTTGGCTTCGTTGAGCGAGGTACGAAACCGGTCAGCTGCCCTATCATCTTTTTAATTCTTAATCCATCATGATTAATAAATATTGTCTCTTTCTAGCCATCATAAAGTTTTGTACTACAAAGAATATATATATATATATATATATATTTATATATATATATATATATATTTATATATATATATATATATATATATTTATATATATATATATATATATATATATATATATATATATATATATATATATATATATATATATATATATATCAGTTTGGAAATGTTCTGTTTGGCGGACATTGCTGCAAAAAAGGTTTAATTTTATTTCTGATGTCAATCCACCCCTTAAGTAATTTTTTCGATTCGGAGACTGTTTACTTTCATCTCTGCAGGAAAGCAACTTTCATTCACATCGTTTTTGCGGGTTTTCCTTTTAACTCGGCACGAACGCGAGTCGCCTCGCCTCTGCAACCGCCGACGCTGAGGGCAAGCTTTCCACTTGCCAATTACGTTTTTCCCCTCTTCTTTTCTCCGTTCTCCGCCAATCCCATGTTCGCTTGAATGCCGGGATTGATGCTAGTTCGTGAAGCACGAGTTGCCAAAAAACCCAATGCTTTCCATGTGTGCGATTTTTTTTTTCTCACACTCCTCCGAAATATTTCCCACGTGTGCTTACTCTCACACTCAAAAGAGGCAACAGACAAGGTTTCACTACTTGGATTTCTTTCTAACTGAAAAGGCAACTTGGACAACTATTTTTTTCTTCCTGGATTTCGGTACTTTGAAATTCTATAACTTTTAGAGTTGACTAGTAAAAGAACTTAAAAAATAAATCCAATTTAATTTTTCTTCTTTCTATCTTTTTTACATCACTCTTTCTCTCTCTATTTCTCTATCTCTCTCTCCTTCTCTTCATCTCTCTCTCTCTCTTTCTCTCTCTCTTTTTCTCTCTCTCTCTATTTCTCTTTCTTTCTTCTCTCTCTCTTCATTTCTTTCAATCTCTCTATTCTCATTTCTTACTTGTTTAGTATTCTTTTCTGTTTCATTATCTTTTCTCTTCGTCTGACTTTCTTTCTTTTTATTAATCGTTTCGCTATTTCTTTCTCCTGTTCATTCTTTCGGTATTTCTCTATTTCTCTTTCTCTCTCCTTCTCTCCATCTCTCTCTCTCATTCTCTCTTTCTCTCTCTCTCTCTCTCTCTCTCTCTCTCTCTCTCTCTATATATATATATATATATATATATATATATATATATATAAAATATGAAACTAAAAGTGTACTTTTAGAGGATGGAACCTATAGTGAAACAGTTTAAGCTCAATATACGAGATAGAGCAATTATAAAGAAGAGGGATAAATATATACGAATGACAAATCTATTTCAACTTTGATTCTTCAATGCAAAGTGTACTCAGTAAAAACATGTTTAATTTTCTTTCATTAAGCCAAGGCTTTTCAAAGATTGAAATCTTATCATCAGAGAAATTACATAGATGGATAAGTTGGCAGTGGAAAAGCCAAAATTCAAAATTTGAAAAAAATATAAAGTAATGGAGAGTAAGAGTGTGCGTGTAAAAATATTGAGCCTGTCCAGTTGGTGAATGTCCGTAGATAAAGTGTCCGGTGAAAGGAGATTTAAAGATAGAAAAAAAGGGGTTCGTGAAGGCAGCGTTCAAAATGTTAAAAAATGAAGTAAATCCAATTGAAAGATGTTTAGTTCAATCGTAGATGGAACGCACATATTCGGATGTAATTTTGAGAATTAGGGGCATTTTAAAATACTCCCCTGGACCGAGAATGAAAGTAGTTTTTCAGAAGTTGAGAATGAGCTGCGTATATTTAACGCAGGCAGTCAAGAATTTAAATAGTGACTTCGATAGAGTGGCAGCTTTGGTTGGAGATAAAACCATGTACAAAATAAACATGTTATACCGAGTACACCTTGCATTGAAAATCGAAGTTAAAATAGATTTGTCATTCGTACATATTTATCTCTGTTCTTTTATTTATCTTAATATAATATATATATATATATATATATATATATTAAAATATTGAATTAAATTAAAGATAATTGAATTATCGTTTAATAATAATCTATCGTGATGATATAAAGCTCAATATATTGAATAGAGCAATCAATTCAAGAGATGAAAGATGAGAATAAAAAATTGTAAAGTCACAATATTTATTAGAACATACAAAAGTTCAGAGCTATGGGGCCTAATATCTTTAATCCATGGATTTTCAAAGATTAACTCTTTTCATCAGAGGATAAAAAACCGACAATGTATTTGTAAATTTTATCGGCAACATTTAACTTTGAAAACATTTATACACAAAATAATTAAAAAATATAAAGAATTTTTTGTTGAGATGAAAACGTATAGTTAGTGTTGTCACCGACAAAAAACACGTCAAAAATAAACCAACTGCTATATTGGAAATTAATGTTGTAAAAAAATACTCAAAGTTGCTGTTGAGAAGCTGATTACTTGACGGTTATTATTAGAGTTCAATCCATCCTGTGTACGCAGGGTCTAGAGTTAAGTGTATCCGTTAGGGTTCGATATATATTTTGGTCTTGTAGAAGTGACGTCCGATGTTGTGTGGACTTAACGGTATATATATATATATATATATATATATATATATATATATATATATATATATATACGAGGCCTTATTGTCTCTATTTTCGCACCCACTCAACAACAGCTGCACCACGAGCAGTTTGGAGCGTGCCAGGACGTTGGTAAACTATTTTAAAATATATAATTTGATATTATAAGAAGCCCCTTTCAAGTATAATTGAAAGTAGCGCACTGACGGAAGATTAAAAATAAACATTCACATAAAACATCCTCATTGCAATGTTCTTACATTGTCGTTGATTTCTATCGAGTGTATAGATAGTTATACTCGCCACTTTCAGTCTAAATATCATTTAATTCTTCCGTTATCACATGACTATCTCATAATGGGACTATGTGAATGTTTACAGATTAAAGATTTCTCTTTGAACGGGTTCGCGCCCTGTGACCGTCTGAGATTTTTATTTCTCTGCGCTAATGAGAGCCGTAAGCTTGAAAGTCTTCGTACGTAGGTAAAAAAATTTCGATCATGCCCCAGGATAAAATTAGACGTGGGGGCATGTAAATATTTCATTTCACCTTTTATTAATAAAAAAACTCAAAATATGTAAGTTGCAATTGCAATCATTATATTATTAGTCGGACTATAGTAATTTGAAGCTAACTCTTTAAAATTTAAAATTGAGCGATTTTAATTTGAAGTTGGACTTTTTTAATTTGAAGTTGAAAGTAAACTTTATTGGTTTGCATATTCAACAAAAAACAAGATGAAAAGAAGAAAACTAGAGAAACATAAATACACCAATCGTTTTTATATAACTTAATACTTTGTTATTTAATTTTATAATAAGAACTTTTAAAAAAATTAAATAATCGAAACAAAACATTTTTAGAAGTCAATCGATGAAGAGAAAACAATTAAAAAATAACAAAAAGTCATGAAAATAACAAAAAGAAATTATCGTATTTTTTTCAATTTTTGATAGAGAAATTTTAAAAGATTTTATAATAAAAACTGGACAGTAAAATACGAACAAAAAAGACGCCATTGGTGAAGAATAAAATTTAATTTAATTTAATAAAAAAAAAAACAGTGCAAATATAGAAATTGCAGAATGCAGGATATGTTAACCGAGAAATAAATTCTGTTCATTGATGCGAAAAGCAATAAACAAATTTGAAATACAGATCGATCATTTGAAAATGAATTTGTTGCGAAAGACTGAAACACGCACAAGTAAATTCGTCTTAAGAAAATTAAAAAAGAATTCTTGTTATAAAAGCATCGGATTTGATGAAGAAATGTGAGACGGAGATTGAGTTTCTCAAGGAATAGAAATGTTGTTTTTGTAAATTTAAATTTCATTGAGAATTACTTTTCGTATTTTTGAAAAATTTTATTCCCCGTCTTGGAAACAGGCGTTTCTGTTTTCTGCGTAGCAATTCTTATGGGAATTTGTTATTGCACTGATTAAACTTTTTTGTCGCTAACAACTATTTCTGCTTTTAATGATAGATTTGAAACATGAAAAATGGTCGTTGTTATTGTTTTTTTTTTCTTTCTTTCATGATCGACAGAGTTAAGCTGACAGATATCATTACAGATGGATTCGGTACAACAGACAAATTTAGATGAAATTTTTATCAAGGATAGTGTCCTTATCGTAAACACAAATACACACCAGCACACACCAGCACACACACACACACACACACACACAACACACACACACACACACGCACACATATATATATATATATATATATATGCTATTGCTTTTTAAACGATTTATATATATATATGGAGAGAGAGAGAGAGAGAGAGAGAGAGAGAGAGAGAGAGAGAGAGAGAGAGAGAGAATGGTAGTTTGCTTGAAGCATTGCTGGGAATAGTAGTAGTATGTTTTTAAAAGGCTGTGGGCAATGCAAATTCCGGGTAAAATGTAAGCTGGAAGGAACAAAAATAATAAATCGAAAATGAAATGGGACTTACTATTTATTTTTTCTTAAAATCTTATATAACAGCAAGTGTGGTGTTAGCTGTGTGTGTGATGTCCAGATGATTATACAAATCATTTATTTATTATTTCGAGAAAAGAAACTTCCCTTTGTCAAAAATAATAAACACCAGAGGAAAATTCCGTCTGTACAGAGAATCTGCTAAATTGGATGCCTTATATATATATATATATATATATATATATATATATATATATAGAGAGAGAGAGAGAGAGAGAGAGAGAGAGAGAGAGATTCGTTTTGTTCGAGGGGGGATGATTTTAGAATTAAAAAAAAGAAAATACGATTTAATGAAACATAGTAAAATAGATGTAACCCCGAGGCGCCTTTCGACCGACTACTTTTCAAGGTAAAACCTCGGTATTTGTTTAAAAGGAGGGAGAGAAAAAACATTATATAAAAGACAGACTGTTGATCTTTGGAGACTCCTTTGCTTCTGATGGGTGATCATTTTATCTGTGCTTGGCTATGTATATATATGTTTATACACATATATGCATGCACTAATATACCCCATATTTTTTCTCTTTTATAATATTTTTTTCTCTCCCTCCCGCCACCTGTTGAACTCCTTCATTATACCTTTTATTGGTTTAAATTTGTCGTTTTTTTAAAAACAAATACCGACGTTTTCCCTTGAAAAGTAGTCGGTCGAAAGGCGCCTCGGGGATACATCTAATTTACTATGTTTCATTAAATAGTATTTTCTTTTTTCTTTAATTCTAAAATTATCCCCCTCCTCGAACAAAACGAACTAATATAGTGCGGTGCCAACATAACTCTTCATATATATATATATATATATATATATATATATATATATATATATATATATATATATATATATATATATATATATATATATATAATAATCGAAGTAAAACATCCACAGGGTAGTAATCTAAAGAA
This sequence comes from Sepiola atlantica, assembly GCA_963556195.1. Taxonomy (NCBI): domain Eukaryota; kingdom Metazoa; phylum Mollusca; class Cephalopoda; order Sepiida; family Sepiolidae; genus Sepiola; species Sepiola atlantica. The sequence goes on from OY744531.1 coordinate 109,643,316, forward strand.
TTTCAACCGGGTTTATAAAAAGTGCTCAATATCAAATAGAGCTTTTATATATAGAGAGCTTTCAAAATATGATCTAAGGTTAAGATCGGATTCTAACTCTGTCTGCTGAGATCTCAGTTTATAATAGCTCTTGATCGATAACATCAACATGCCAGTGTCGCATATTTTGTACATGTCTGTGTAAATAATCATATATATATATATATATATATATATATATATATATATATGTATATATATATATATATATATATATATATATATATATATATATATATATATGCTCTTGTATTTTTGTGAAAGTAGTTTACACCACTCGAACCTTTTTCTCTTCTTTCCGTAAGGATTTTTTTGCCAGCCAGAATTATGTTGTTTATAAATTCCTGTGTCAGTGTGTAGCTGACTACGTTGGCATGACATCCCGAAGATTAGAAATGAGAATATCCCAACACCATACCACGTGATATTCGTTTAGACAAGGTTTCGAGATCATTTGGGAACTTTCAAGCACAGGAATCTGCCATCGGTGATCAACTGGTTGGTACAAATAGTTGTTCTGACCAGTATTCCGATGGGTGGTTTTCTGTCAGGTCGAACAAGCATCTCAATATTATTAACAATTCTCGACCTAGCCTGCGTAGACATAAGATTTTGAAACATCAGTTGGAGATCTTCCATGATTCAAATCCTCCAGTAACGTTGAGAGATTTACACGTTTTATCATTATATATATATATATATATATATATATATATATATATATATATATATATATATATATATATATATATATATATATATATGTTGAATTAAATTAACGATTACACTCTTTTCATAAAGGGATAGGGAAACGCCGACAATGTAATTGTAAATATTATCGGCAACATTTAACTTTGAAAATTTTACATAAAATAAAACAAAATAAAGGCCAAAAGGTAAAGAGTCTTATGTTGTGACGAGAGCGTAGAGTCAGGGTGTACGATGTCCCAAAACACGTCAAAATAAAAAATAAAAACAGCTGTTATTTTGGAAATCTCTAGTATATATATATATATATATATATATATATATATATATATATATATATATATATATATGTGTGTGTGTGTGTGTGTGTGTGTGTGTGTGTGTGTGTATCTATGTATATACTATTGTGATAGATGCACTTTTTGAAATGTTTTTGCCGATAACTCCTGAGTGCGAGGAGGAATATATATATCATATATATATATATATATATATATATATATATATATATATATATATATATATATATATAAAACTGTGTTTCTTAACTTAGAAATCCTCTGCAGTAACCAATGCTTTCAACTCTCGCCACCCTAACCCTAACCCTAAGCCTAACCTTAATTCAATTGTACATGCGCTTGTTTCATTTCATAAGAGGAAAGGATGGGGAAGTCAACTTTGACACCTTCAACGATGTCCAATACGTCATTTTCCAGATATTTCGATTGAAAATAAAATCTTCACAGAAAATGCCCTCAGCCACGACCTTCGTGTGAAGGGGGGAGTGAAACCAAGGACGATGGAATGATTATAGATATTGATCCCGAGCTAAAGATGAAAAAATCCGGAACAAATGTCTTGAAGCAACACGTGCCATACGCTAATTCAAATGTGGATATTCCGCAGAGTAAAAAGTAAACTAAACGCTCGTTTCAAATGCTAAGAGTGCAAATACTTTTTAGCATTTTTCGCTTTTGAAAAAGGCCACGCAACATTTGGGCGAAACGTTGAGTTTTTAAGTCTTCCGCTGTTCATTTTGTTATTAATATATATATATATATATATATATATATATATATATATATATATATATATATATATATATATATATATACATAATTACCGCCCAAACCTTCTATAATACTAACACATGGTCTGTACCTGATTAACCTCATTCCCCTGAAGATGGACCCGGATGGGTCTGAAAGTACTTGGGAGACAAATCTAAGCTATGGCAAATTCATCAGCCAATCCCCCTCCGAAACTAAGATCCTGATTCGGACTATTGAAAGGATCTACCAAAGGATATCTAGACATGAGTTGTCTCTTATATTCGACAATACTTGCCTGCAAGGGAAGATGCTGCCTAGATATATATATACACACACACACACACACACACATATATATATATATATATATATATATATATATATATATATATATATATATGATATTAATACTAATTAAATATTTATATCCACAGACAAGTTCTTGTTTCCTCTTTATAAGGCTAATCTGTGTGGCTCTTCGTATAATAATACGATTTGTTGAACTGTAAAATACATGTTTTGTTTTTCTTCTGAGATGCAGTAAAGGCTCTTTATTCGTAGATGCTGCAAAATAAAAATAAAACTTAGATGATTTCGACGGTGAATAACAAAATAAAACTCTTTTCATCTTCAATAACGGCGTCTACTGTTATAAACTTAAAGGTCTCCACATGAAGAACGCCGCTTTCATCGAAGATAATATTTAATAAATAATCTTTATATGCAAACAAGTTTTGTCAACATAATAACTGTAGACGTTATTCTACATCGTCAGTGCCCGCATTCGGTGATTTTGCGCCATCTTATGTCAAAATAAACGTTAGCCAAACAGTGAGGGGGACAGGGTAACCACCTAATAGAATTTGCGACTCTTCATCTGTTACAACAAGATGCCATTTCAGCCCATGCACGGCTCTACAAGAAATCGTGTTTTACAGTTGATTCTATGAACATGTTACCCCGCCCCTCACTGTTTGGCTAACGTTTATATTTATTTTTAAATATTATTGTATAGCCCCCTTTACTAAGGCTGGGCACTCTGAGTGAATTTAATAACAAGCAGTAATACTCGCTTCATTGCGAAATCCAACACGATTTGTTGTTGTTAGATCACTCTTCGCCGCTTGCTGTGAATACTCGCCGACTTGGTATTTACAAATTTAAAATCCTCCTAAATTCTGAGCTGATTTTTGGTGGTCAACCGATAACTCTCCTGCCTTGCGAATCAGTGGCGATTTGTGATCGGAGTTCGCGCCCATCGACCGTCGGAATGAGCTTCCTGCACTGAAGATTGCGTAAGCGTGAAACGTCGATGTCTGTAGATAATAAATAATTAATATATATATATATATATATATATATATATATATATATATATATATATATATATATATATATATATATATATATATATATATATATATATATATATATATATGGGAGGAGAAGGATGAAGGTAATCCGACGTGATGGGAAAATGAAAAAGGAAAACCAAAAAATGGATGTTTTTTTATGTGTACATCAACGTTTCGTCTTTATTTATAAGACTTCATCAGGATGATAATATAGCGAAAAATGTCATGCAAGTACAAACACATGTAGGGTTGACATATTGGGAAAAAAGGAAGAAAATAATGGCCACTACTGGGTGGACGTCCGTACTTGGTGAGAAGTGAAAAATGAATGTTGATGAAAATGAGTGGGGAAGAAGTGGAAAGATGGGGGTGAACAAGGACTACTGTGGCTGGTAGTAAGAGAAAGAGGTGGGGGGGTGAGCAGGAATAATGTGGATGGCAGAGATGGAGTGGAGGAGAGGGAGGAAGAAGGTGTTTGAACAGATGGCTGCGGTCAAGACTGATGGGGAAAAAGTAAGTTGGTATGTTTGTGTGTGGGGGGGGGGTGTATGCAGAGAATATATATATATATATATATATATATATATATATATATATATATATATATACTCTTGAGGAGGAGCTGAAGAGGTTCTGAAACAATTGTCGGATACTCCAACTATATTTATTTCAATATAAAAATCTCTAATATATATTGAGCACTTTTGAAAAGTATTGGTTTTGTTCATTTTTTTAATATCTAAACTTAATTAATTAAAATTATATATATATATATATATATATATATTATTATTATTATTATTATTATTTATTTATTTTACTTTTATTTTATGGAAGTCGCCCCAGACAAAGCATGAAGCCACTTGATGTAAGGGAGCTAAAAGAAAATACTACTTCAAGGTCAAAAACTAACCAACAATAAGTGCTAGAGTGATAGATTCTAACCCAGAAATGTATACAAACATTTTAGGTTACATATGTGCATACATGTTTCGGTTGTACTCCTCATAACGAGTCATTTTAATCCTTGAAAGGTATTAAGTATTATATAGTAATATCTATAGTGATTATTTAAGTAATTAAAAAAAACACTAAAAAACATGGATTTCATTCTATAGTAATCTATTAGTTTAGGGAGCGTAGAACATCGACCTTGGGGTTACTTTCGGGAGCCTCGTAACCCCCGCTTCCCTTATTTCGTCCCTTATTCCTCACATTCCATGAGCGATGTTTATGACGAAGGGGAAAGAATTGCTGTTTTCTGGGTCGGAATCTATCTATCAAACACTTATCGTTGGCTAATTTCTGACCTGAAGTTTTTTTTTAGCTCTTTACATCAAGTGGCTTCATACCTTGTCTAGAACGATTTCCATAAAAACATCTCGAAGCATTCTTGGCAGATTCATAATTTATACATTAATATATCTACTAATCTCCCAGTATAGAAAGTAATACTTAGTATTATATGCACGTATAGTAATATATTAATTTAGTAACCTATTAATAATAATAAACCACCTGTTGTATATCAGACCTCATCCCGCATCTAAGACGTTCGCGAATACGATAGTTTAATGCAGGAAGGGTTTTTTTTTTTTTTTAACTTTTTCTCAATCAAAATATACGTTTATTTGTTTTTTGTAAAATATTTCATCCCATTTCTGACAATAAAAGTCGAAATATAAAATCGCACCATTTAATTGTATTCTTTGGCATCTCCGTTTTCTTTTGTCTAATTATTTTATACTTTAAATGTTACGTCACAACTCACCCCGTGAGTCCATCAGTAAATAAATAACCTTTATCCACGATTTATTTTGTTGGCAAATTAAAAATTTAAACACCAAACTTTGTCTGTAAAAATTGTAACCCTTTTCTATCAATATTAGGCGCTTGAAAGGCTTTTCCTTTCGGCTAGCCCGTTTGTGTTAGATATGGAAAGGTACCAGATCGACGAGACGCCCAAAAAGATGTGGGTTGAAGGTTGTAGAATCGGAAGACAGAAGTTACGTCACTTCCGTTCGAGGCCGACTCGCTATATTTTGTTTCAGACTCTCGAATTCGTTTGTTCTCTCTCTCTTTCACACACACGCACTCTACTACTGACCACTACGCATTCAGTTTTTCTGTCTTGTCTGTTAAAATAAAATTGTTAAAATAACTCAACACAGGCGTCCTAGTGGCTTGTCAAAAGCCGAGCTTACAGCGACGATGATTATGACAGCAACGACTACAAAGGGGCAGACCGGCCCCGTGAGGCTAACTTGGCTTACAGCAAGAAGAATGGGTGTATAACGGTTTATATACCCAACGGTAAGCGGGAATGTAACATTTGGAATCAAGAGGATAGAACGCGGGTGGTGGGCTCTCTTTTATGCTTGTTTTTTTTCTGATCACTGACAGATAATGAAGTTAGTTAAGTATCCTTGGTAGAAGGCGAGGTCAGAGTGGTTTTCTGGTCGGCACTTACCCGAGTGACAGTACAGGAGCCAGGGTTAACTCCTTGAGAGGCTTCTCCATCAGCATTTGCTAAATGTCGGGGTATTCTCAAGTGTTATGTTGCGCATTGATGTATGGTGTCCCTTGAGGTATTTCCGGCATGAATGACTGGGCCCGTCACTACCGTGCTAATATTTAGGCCTTTGTGATTATTTTTCTTCTGAATCTGTTACAATAAGAGATTACTTTGTTTTGAAGTGATTCTACGATCCTCTCCCTTTTTGTTATCATACAACTTAGTTATCTTTCGTTGATTATAAGCTCTTCGCATCAAGTGGCGTCATGCTTCGTCTTGAGCGACTTACATGAAAAAATACTTAAATTACAAAGACACGCTATTTCGGAAATAGATGTGATGTCTAATTGTTAAGTACATTTAGCTTTAACTTTCTTTGCAGCAAACAGTACGTCGACCCCGTAGTCCGCATCGTTGAGGCTTACACAGCAGCAACCTCTGATAGATTTCGTTATTAGTCAACAAAATTACTTTTATGCCGTGGGTGTTTAGCAATTGTGGTTCGAAATACATTTTTTCTGGCGATCACAAGGCTGCGAATGCTCTGAACACGTGTTCACTTAAAAAAAAATATCGATATAATTTTCCCCGCGCTAATTGAAACCTTTCTCGCTTGGCGGGATTCGAGGAATGTGAAGGGGAAAACCATGGATGGCGTACCGGAAATAATACTTCATATTACATTCTCGCCACCGGGTCATATTTCTTCTCCTCGGACACCAAGAGTAGTGATATCAGCAGAAACATACGATTTAATTAAAAACAAAATATATTCGCCGTAAGGGTATTATAGATCGGTGTTTTTTACCGGCAAGAACGGCGCATGCGCGTTCGAGATAACATAACAGGCAGTCTCGACGGATGCATCTTTATGAAATGAGATTGTGCATTGCGTAGGAAAGACTTTGTCGTTTTACAGGACAAAAGTGTAAGTGCAATAAACAAAGAGGGGGAATGGTCTTCGTAAGTATTCGTAAGTCTTCGTAAGTCTTCGTAAGTATTTTGAAGAAACAATTACAAAGAAGTCACCGCTTATCAAGGTTCAAAGGCCACAGCAGGATAATAGTTAATGAGTCTATCAAGTGGACGGCGAGACAACATTGTGAGGATAAGTAACATCGTTTTTGAAAAGCTTGACCAGTGAAATAATTTTGTAACCAGAACAAAGTAAATACTTATATGGATTTTCGTTACATGTAGAGACTTATGTTTACTTACAAATAAACAACAAAACATATACATGTATATATATATATATATATATATATATATATATATATATATATATATATATATATATATATATAGAAAAGAGGGTAGTGCAGTATTATTGCAGTTCCAACGAGAGAAAAGTATATATGTAAAGGAGTAAGGCTACCAACATTTGTAGAATGTTTTTTTCAACATTTATTTATTATTTTGTTGTTTTACCATTTTATAATTTTATATAACGCGTTTCAAGCGGTGGTCCGCTTTCATCAGATATGAAAATCCATTTGAAGAAATGTCTTTAGATTTGAGTAAATGTTGTTTCATTTGAGGAATTTGTTATTGTTTTTGCGCATGCGTGGGTTTGCGGGTGTGTGGGTATCTTTTATTTTTTATTTTTTATTTGCCATTTTTCCTGCTTCTCTTGGTCAAGTGCGTGTTACCCATCCATGACCCATCGGTCATCCCAGCCTCCTAGGGTGCGCCGGATTTCTTTTGAAATTTAATACTTTTTATTGCTTTTTGTCGTCTCCAACAACGAAGTCGTGTCTGCGTGTGTGTGTGCGTCCGTATGCGTGTGGTCTAATCTTGAGTCTTGTGAATAGGTGAGCGATACATACACACATACACATAAATACGCACACACACACCCATGCGCGCACACACACAGGCGTGTGGTTATAGTGACAGAGAGGGGGATAAAGGTTGAATTATATATACATACATACATACATACATACACACACACATATATATATATATACATATATATATATATACACACATACATACACATGTACACACATATTTGCAAAAGATAAGTTAATGCAAACGGTCCAAATAGATTTGAACTTGGTTTGGCCGATTTCATAGTCCGGTATTTAATGTGCAAATTTAATGTCTATTGTAAATGATTCATTTAACACAAGTTGCTATTTGACTCATAGCTGTGTAGAAGTGCGCAATAAGAAATTATGTACTAAGATTATCTTCCTTGAATAAGAATTTTCCAGTCTATAGATAACTATAAATAGTTATTTATGTTTGTACTTAACTAGAGGTGGATAAAGTGTGATTAAAGTGTGTGTTTTTAGAGTTATGATCTGTTTAATGTTGGATTAAATTTAAGTATGAAGTTTTTTTCTTTTGTTAGTAAGTAAGTGTAGTCTTGGCTTTGGAAAATTGGCATTATTTTGAATTTTCCTCCGCTGCATGAGTGCACATGTTGGGACACGAATAATTTACGGTTTTCTTTGATTTTAATGTTGCTTTTATGTAAAGATACTCTATTATTAAATGTTTTCGTCGCACCTATATAAGCCTCATTACATGTTGTACATTCTAGCACATAGACAACGTTCTTGGAGGTGCAGTTAAGGTCTTTTTTATTGTGAATGTTTGTGTTGGGTTTTTAAATGTGTATGAGTTCCCCTACATTATTATGTCACAGACCCCACATCTTTCCTTGTTGCATTTTGTGACCCCTTGTATTGTGTGTTGGTTGAGTTTAGATGAGGTTAAAATTTGTTTGAGGTTTTTCGGTTGGCGTTTGCTTTTTATTATTTTCGTTGTTTTTAATATGTCGTTTGTTTTTAAAATGGCAAATAAAAAATAAAAGATACCCACACACCCGCAAACCCACGCATGCGCAAAAACAATAACAAATTCCTCAAATGAAACAACATTTACTCAAATCGAAAGACATTTCTTCAAATGGATTTTCATATCTGATGAAAGCGGACCACCGCTTGAAACGCGTTATATAAAATTATAAAATGGTAAAACAACAAAATAATAAATAAATGTTGAAAAAAACATTCTACAAATGTTGGTAGCCTTACTCCTTTAAACATATATATATATATATATATATATATATATATATATATATATATATATATATATATATATACACATACATATGTACATATATATGTATATTAACATATACATATCCATACAATATACATATATATATATATATATATATATATATATATATATATACCTACCAATACATGCATATACATATATATGCATATATGTATACATATATATATATGTATACATATATATATATATATATATATATATATATATATATATATATATATATATATATATATATACATGCATATACATATCCTGACCGAACAAAAACTAAACCTAGATCATGGCTAACCTTTCTTCTCTTCGCTCTCAATTGTACTTATATACAACTCCCCGCATACACACTCACGCACAAACCCCTCCCACATACATTTTCATTCACTAAGAATCTAAACCACAAATAATGAACACCATCTAGACATCCTCAGAAATTTTTAGATATTTAAACCCCTTTTGCCCTCAATTTAATTTCAAACCATCAACACTTCACGCACAAAACTACATTTCACCTATTTCTCGCCAAAATTAATACCACTTTTCTCCTTCCCCTCATTTTCATATACACAGCACATTCCAGCATATATATATATATATATATATATATATACATATATACATGCATGTGGTTGTAATATATATATATATATATATATATATATATATATATATATATATATATATATATATACATGCATATGGTTGTAACTGGTAAGAATTTGATTATTTAAGAGGACGTCTTAACAATAATTTGTTCACATTGGACTTGAAAACGATCAGTCGACTGTGAAGCAGCCCCGTTGTTATGTGTTCGGTTTTTGGTACATGGCGGGCGAAAGGGAAATTCTTGACATATATATATATATATATATATATATATATATATATATATATAGTCATCCACATACGATTCATCAGTGCGGCTAGACCTCAAGCCGGGATCGAAACGCAACCGTCGAATTAGTGTTTACCTAATGAGCATTGCCTTTTTTACGCTAATGGCAGTTGGCGATACACTTACAAACATAAGCTCTACCCGGGGGGGGGGGGAGCTTTATATAGTCATCCACATAAATACAGCTCATCAGTGCGGCTAGACCAGTTAATGCCTCAAGGATCGAAACGCAACCGTCGAGTTGACAGTCGGCGATGTTAACCCCTACGCTATCATGCGACACTGACTGAATGTAAGTTGTATCTCAATGTAAACATTGTAATATATATATATATTAGTGTTTTATGTATCCACATAACATGTTACAAGGAAATATAATCTTGTATATCAATTTTCAGTATTTACTTCAACAGTGCTCAATACGTGAGTAGAGCTTTGTAGTAAGTTGTGAAAATATATTTATGGCAATTAAGCTACACAGAGGCTTCCGAGTTTCATCCCTGTAGGGAATCGTCAGGCTTAAATGCAAGGATAATTGTAGCTGCCATATTGTGAACTAGGCATTGTATACGATCCAATAGTTGTCAACTGAGTTATCTCCCCTTTGCAGATTAACTGTTTAGAATGTCTAAATCTAGATGGCGCTGACTGGCAGTCAATTTGCAGAGGTGGTTGTTTTATTAATATAAAAATTGTATTATTTTTATTGAAGAGTCTGAGTGATTAAACAAGATAAAGGGAGGAAAAGCTGGCAGTTTGAACATAAGTTGCAATGTTATTGATAGCTGGGGAGAAATTGTGGATTCGTAAAATACCCCAGATGTTGAGTGTGTTAATGACACTATTAGATCCGCTAGGATTTTAACTCAGTATAGCCGATTTCGTAGTCCGTAACGGTATCGACGAGGCTTATAACACACCCCAAAATGAGATGATTAAGAATGGTGTGTATGTAATTATGGAATACGAAATGATTCGGACACAATTTTATGTTATTACAAAGATTTCCCAGTTGGCATCACCATCAATCCAAGTACACAATCCACAATAGACGACTTTATGAAATTGGAAGCGTTATAAGTTGCGTCTTCGTATCTCTGCGAAAGGCGTAGTCCGTCGGTCAGTCCGTTGGTCACGCTTCAGTTAGGAATAGCATTTTTATCGCTAAGCGCTCAGATTGAGTCGACGCATCTTATTTCAGAGACGTTGTCCGTCGGTTTGTCACGCTTTTATTTGAAATCACATTTGCATCCCTTAACGTGTATATTGAATGCGTGATCTTGATAATAGACCCTGTCAATCTGTCGGTCTATCCGTCACGTTAAAGTTTGAAGTAACATTTTTATCCCTAAAAGCGTATGTTAAATCGGTAAATCTAATTTTAGATTAGAAGCTTTTTCTGTCTGTCTGTTACGCTTAATTATGAAATAGAATTTTCATCGCAAAACGCGCAAATTGAATAAACGCATCCTGTTTGAGAGTCTCTGTCGGTCACTTGGTCTGTCACGCTAGAATATGAAATAACATTTTCGTAAATATGTCGCGATTTAATTTGAAATAGCGTCTGCATCGCTAAATGCTCAAAGTGAATGGACGCATCTAATGTTAGATGCATACAGTCATCTCTATAAGAGACTGACTGTCTATCTGTCTGTCACGTTTAAGTTCGAACCGGAATTTTCGTCATTCCTTCACGTTTAAATTGAAAAAAAAAACTCATCTTAGATGCATCTACGCATCCTGCTGTATGTCGCTCTGTCACGCTTACGTTTAAAAAATCAATTTCATCGTTAAACGTGCAGATAAAATGGACGCATCTTATTTCAGTAACATTGCTGATCGGTTTGTCTGTCACGCTTAATTTTTAAAATAACACTTTCGTCATTCTGTCGCGATTCAGTTTCAAATCGTATTGGCATTGCTAAACGCGCAGATTAAATGGACGTATCTTATTTTAGCTGCGTCCATTCAATCTCTAGAAGAGACTGTCCGTCAATCGGTTTGTCACGCTTAAGTTTAAAATAACATTTTCGTCAGTCCTTATTGACTTACCTCCCCACGAGGGCAATGTTAAACATAATGTCAGTTTTTAATGCAGAAACAAAAACAGCTCCCCAAAAAGGGCACTTTGGATTGAAGAGAAAATAAATATTGCCTAAGTTTCGAAGGATTTCTCCTTCACTGACCGAGGACAGAAAAGATGAAGTTAAGTATCAAAACAGATACTGCACCTCGCTCCCTAGACAAAAAGCCAAAGAAAGTTTTTGTAGTCTCTGTTTACTGCCAACGTTGGTTTATAATGTGGGGTAAAACCCAGCTCCCCATAAAAGGGCAACTCAGGATTGGTACGAAAAAATGAAAATTGCCTCAGTTTCAAAGGATTTCTCCTTCACTGACTGAAGAGAGAACAGAACAGACACTACACGTTTCTCTTAGGTAAAAGGCAAGGTGAACGTTCGTAGTCATTCGCAGTTAAATTAGAAATAGCACCTTAGATGTGTCTACGCATTTCGTTGTCCATCGGTCTGTCACGCGTAATCCTAACCCTAACCTTAACCCTAACCCTAACCCTAACCCTAATCCTAACCCTAACTCTAACCATAACCCTAACCCTAACCCTAACCTTAACCTTAACCCTAACCCTAACCCTAACCCTAACCCTAATCCTAACCCTAACCCTAACCTTAACCCTAATCCTAATCCTAACCCTAACCCTAATCCTAACCCTAACCCTAACCTTAACCCTAACCTTAACCCTAACTCTAATCCTAACCCTAACCTTAACCATAACTCTAACCCTAACCTTAACCCTAACCCTAATCCTAACCCTAACCCTAACCCTAACCCTAACCGTAGATGTGTCTACGTATCTTGTTGTCCATCGGTCTGTCACGCGTAATCCTAACCCTAACCCTAACCCTAACTCTAACCCTAACCTTAACCCTAACCCTAATCCTAACCCTAACCCTAACCCTAACCTTAGATGTGTCTACGCATCTCGTTGTCCATCGGTCTGTCACGCGTAATCCTAACCCTAACCCTAACCCTAACTCTAACCCTAACCTTAATCCTAACCCTAACCCTAACCCTTACCCTAATCCTAACCCTAATCCTAACCCTAACCTTAGATGTGTCTACGCATCTCGTTGTCCATCGGTCTGTCACGCGTAATCCTAACCCTAACCTTAACCCTAACCCTAATCCTAACCCTAACCCTAACCCTAACCTTAACCCTAATCCTAACCCTAACCCTAACCCTAACCCTAACCCTAACCCTAATCCTAACCCTAACCCTAACCCTAACCATAGATGTGTCTACGCATCTCGTTGTCCATCGGTCTGTCACGCTTATGTTTTAAATAGCAGTTGCATTTTTAACGCGCAGATTGAATGGACGTATCTTAAGAGCACGCTTTCTTGTAATGAATTGTTTATCTTAGAGTTGAACATACATCTACAAGGAAACTATGCCGCGTCCTGCTAAGAATAAATAGTCAATGGATACGAAAGATAAAGTCATGTGTGTTCGTTTTCGATAACGAAAAAAGAATCAGTCATTATCGGTTTAAAATAATAAAAAAAAGAAACACAGACTCATCGCTCTGTGTTTTCACCGATTATAAATCGCCCACTTTCCATAGATGGTCATTTTGTGTTTGCAGCAAAATATAGTTTTGCGCGCCATTTTGAATTTGCTGCGAATTAAAAGAACAAAACACGCCTTTCTTTTATTCATTTTCTTTTTCTGATTATTATTATTTTTTTAATTTCCTTTTTTGGCATTAATTTTTCCCTTTCATTTTTTAAATACTGTTCATTTATTTTTTAAATTTATTTTAGTTTTTTGTTATTGCTTTCCTTCTTCTTCCGTTTTTATTCTCAACCATTCTTTCATTTTATTTTATGTCTCAGAATCTCGACCGAACAAAATATACGCTGATGTGCATTAGGGTAAACGGTCTTGTCTACTCTATTAAAAAAAAAATCAGTATTTTATTGGAATTTTGGCCAGGAGTAAAGTGTTGTATCTGTTCTGATACTACAGTTAATCTTTTATTTGTCCCTGGTCAGTGAAGGAGAAATCCTTCTAGAGTGTGGCAATCATATGTTACCTTATATGTAGATGCACCTGAAGAGCGTTTTACATAAGTGACCTAATCTGCAGAAGCACCCAGAAAAGCGTTTTTCATAGGTGATTTAATCTGTAGAAGCACACGAAAATGTGACAATATTAAGCGGATGTGACAATATTAAGCGGCCCTGCGAAGGGCAGGGCCTAGAATACAGCGCTAGTATGAATTAGCCACGAGCTTATTCAAAGTCAAGCATCATATTAGGTTTCCAGTATAAACAAAGAACAGGGTTAAAAAAACATAGTTTGATCGCCCTGGTAAATGAACTCCCCATCTCAATTTCAATCGATTCGAAATCGTATTTTGGTTTTGATTGTTTTAGCATTAACCTTTCTGCCCTCGAATGTTAATTGCAATTTAGGTCATATCGTTTTTCGGTCCAAATAAAATAAACACTTTTTGTTAAAAATTATTATCATTTTTTTTCGCTTATGACACGTTGCTGGTCTCGTGGCGTGATCTTATTGGATGCTGACACGAATTCGCCCCCCCCCTCCCCGTAGAGGTCGGCTCATTCTCAATAAAAGAGTAGAGAGAGTCGAGACAGAGTGAGTTCCCCAGAGACAGACTTGGGCGCCCACCAAACGAGGAAGGTCGTGCGTTCGGCCTCTCGTTTGGATGGCGGAGCGCGTTGGCTATAGTATTCTCCCCATCTTTTTAAGTAGACAAGTTAGTTCAACTTATGACTTAATTAAGAACTTGCAATCGTAAATGGATCCGCACACGCGCAGAGAGACGACGAAATATATATATATATATATATATAATAAAATTGAAATTATAAGCCATTAACAATGCGAGATTAATTTATATTTTGTTTTACATTAATCTTATATTTCGGAATAAATCTTATCTTCAGAGGTGACCAGTTATTGAGTCATTTTAAAAAAATCAAAAACAAGAATAACCAAACTTTCAATTAACATATCCAACAATGCTTTAAATAGACGACCAACCAATACTACTTTACCTACATGAGCGAGCCAGGCTCTTCGTTCGACACCGGAATTTGAATCATGGCCGCCAACACCACCAGCGCGGAGAGACGTTTTATCAAGTAACAAAGAAATAAGTTTGGTTATTCTTGTTTGAAAAAAAAAGATATTATGTACCCATCAGTTCCAAACTGTGGGTATATTCTTTCTGCTTGCACAGAGACGGTTTACGTAGGTTGATGGTGACCGCTTCGAGAATCTTAAGGTGATTCTTCGAGCGATCCCTGTGCAAGACAGTAAATGCCTCATTCGTATATCCCTGGGTACATAATATTGTCATTCGATACTCCATGATCTTATTCGCTTTTCAAACATTCTATTATAGTCGACGTGAGATCTTGAAAATGCGTCGACTCGAAAGACGTTTCGATTTCACCACCATTTTTTTCTCTATTCTATTTTTGTTATATTTTAACCGCTGTACTAAAGGAATACTTTATTTCTTGCTTTAGTAGTATAAGCCTTTCCGTCCTTGGTAATTATGGCTATCTCGCCATTATTATTAAAATCAATATATATAGTCTTGGAAGTTTCTCAACCATTAAAACTATATTTTAAAAAAACAAAAAAAAACAACCTTAAGTCCCAAGTCGTTCAGTGGAAAATCACTCATGTAAGTCAATTTAACTTTTACAGTTATTATATTAGTTTGATCTAACATTATTTAAGGGATCATCAGTTGTTTACCATGAAAAACTGTTTCGGGAATTTAAAAACAAAAAGTATCTAATTTCATGGCTTCCCAGCAGAGTTGATCAGACCTCACTTCCCTTAAAAGACAAAAGCATAAACGTTCCGTATACTAAACCTGAGTTTTGTTCCGCATAAATGTTTTGCTAACTTATATTAGTTGTTAAAAAAAAAAGTCCTCCTTACCTGTGTTCGTCTGTCTAATAAAATTTATCCGTTACTTAGAAAAATGTTGCTGCATTTTAAAGTGTGTAGACGAATCCATTACACTACTTTTTAGGTGATTAATGTATTTTTAGTATTGTTATTCTATTGGTATTTAATATAAATAATAACACGCCACGCGTGCGTGGTCCCCCTCTGTATGTGACTCGATGTGGCGAGTGTAAAATGCAATAAATTTGGGCAATTTGGGGCATTTTTGACCCCCATTGTACCCCCTGGGGGCGCGAATGAGAATTTTTCTGAGGTCAAGGATGCTCATTTTATATCCATAACAATTGTCTCTACATTTTGGTCAAGTTTCAGAAAAAATGAATTGATGGATCAAACGTTATGGGAGGAAAGGGTCATTTTTTGCCATTTTGGGGGCTTTTGACCCCTGGGGGCGCGAACCAGATTTTTTTCCAACGTCAGCGATACTTATTTTCTATTCGGAACAATTGCCTTCTTATTTTGGCCATGTTTCAGAGAAATTGAATGGATGGATGAAAAGTAATGGGGCACAAAATGTCATTTTTTGCCATTTGGGGGCCTTTTGACCCCCTGGGGGGCTAACCAGATTTTTTTTTTAAATCAGAGAATGTCACTTTCTAACCTGACCAAAGTTACAACTTCATGCAAAATTTCAGAGAAATTCAATGGATGGTTGCGGAGAAAAATCCGGACGGACGGACGGACGGACGGACGGGCGGACGGACGGAAATGCCTCAAAACATAGGTCTCCCGATTTTATTAATCGGGGGACCAATTATATACAGTTTATAGATAGTAACCTCTTTTCTTAGAGTATTTATATTTTGTATCTTGATTTTAAATAAAAACCATCATCACCATCATCATAAGCAGCAGCCTCTTCATCATCATCATTATCGTTTAGTTTAATCAGTAGTTGTATTTGTAAAAACTTTTACTACATCTATTTTTCGTCGAACCTCCAATGAGGACCCAACATTTTATTTATTTGCAAAAATCTCTCAGATCGGATCTTTAAATCACTTAAGCAATTTTCTAGAAACATTCAGCCGTTATCTCCGAGAAAGAAAAGAAAAACTCATCCAACAAAAATAATGATGAACCTTTCAAGTAGTTTGTCCGTTTTCGTTTATTGTCGTTTTATTGTTGTTTTTACTTTTTGTCGTCTATCAAACTTAATCTTCTCGACGGAGAACAAAAAAGAAAAGTGAAGATTGCTTTCGAACTGATTGGGGCGATGTGATGACGTTCTCACCTTTCGAGCTGGGTATTTTGCCAAATACTCAGCCAACAGGTGATCGTTTTGGGAGATCAATCTTTACGAATCCGGAAGATGAGTTTGTGAAAGTTGACGTTTTTATGGCAAATTTGTAAGGTGTGAAAAGTTTCGTAAGAATATATATATATATATATATATATATGCAAACATTGTTATAAGTAACAGAATTTGTCTGTTTAATTATACCTTGTTTATTTTTTCAATTTTTTTTCTGATGGTCTTTCTTGTATTATAATAATAAAAAAATTAAATTTTCCATAGGTTTCACAGGTTTCACAGGTTTCACAAACGTTTTCGATTATACGCCGAATCATCCTCAAGTGACAAAAGCAAATGAACAAAAAAACTGGAGAAAGAAGAAAATTTTAAAAAGACGGTGGAGAAACGCGCATATAACATTTTCGGCATTGTTCCAAGAAGTCGTTGACATTTATTTTTTTGATTTTAATACAAAAAAGACAATCAGAAAAATTGAACAAATTGAAAAAATAAAAAAGGTATAATTAAACAGACGAATTCTGTTATCTTTAAAAATGTTTGCATAAATATATATATACAGGGTGATTCATAAGTCACTTAGCTATTTATTTTTGAAATTCTAAAGTTAAAAAATACGTTAATACAAAACAGAATATTTATTCAACAAATTCATTTATGGGAGTTTAAAATTACTGCAAATTTTCAAAATTTCCACCTTCGTTCTGCATCATAGCTCCATTCTTTTTTGCAAGAAATTTACGATACTTTGTAGCATATTTGATTGATTATGAAATAAATATATATAGAAACAAATATATAAACGAACAAAGTTAAAATAACAAATAGCAGTAATTAGAGAGTAAGATAACAATTATCAAAAGTTCATAGTATGTTTGTGCTTCATATGGTCGTCATTTTAAATAGCTAAGTGACTTATGAATCACCCTGTATATATATATATATATATATATATATATATATATAAATATATATATATATATATGTATATATATATACATATATATATATGTATATATATATATATATATATATATTATAAAATTTAAAATAGAAGCCTTTATCAATGCAAGATTAATTTACTATTTTTTATACTTTAATTTTATTAATTTCGGAATAATATTTCATCATCAGAGTTGATCAGTATTGTGTCATTTTTTTTCATAAAAAAAACAAAAACAAAAATAAGCAAACATTTTTCCTTTTGTTTCTTTGATAAAATATCCATGTTATTGTGTATCTGCGGCGATGTCGTTAGCGGGTATGAATTCAAATTCTGGTTGTAGAACGAAGAAAGCAGATTCCGCAGGTGTTTGGAGAAGATGCGATAGGTGTAACACAATAAAAAAATGGCCGCACATCAGTAGAGAGTGACCAGCGTTTGGCAAGCACCGAACTGCTCGGAGGGCAGCTGTTGTTGAGAGGGTACGAAAAAAGAGATAATGTGGAACGCGACTGCGGAGATGAACACCATTCCAAAAGAAGACTTCCATAGGTGTTTCCGGCAGTGGATGGATCGGTGGGCTAAGTGTTTGCAAGCACAATGGGCCTACTTTGAAGGGGATTAGGGTCCCAAGCCCGTCACGTATTTGAAATATTTTTCTGGGTTAAGGACGGATACTTTTTAGACAGGCTCCATATATATATATATATATATATATATATATATATATATATATATTTCACTTATAAACATTTCGAAAGGAAACAAGTCAGCCCTTGAAATAAGGCTCGTCTGACCGCTGGCATTCCGGACGAACATTTATGTTGCTTTTCCTTGTGATGAATTAGTTTTAGAATTACCATACTATCATTGGATCGGAATGGTAACTTGTGAGCGGTATCTTGATATGTTTAGTTTTTTTTGGGGTGGGTGGGGGGATTTCTTCATCATTGTGCCGCCCGACGTGAAAGTGTATTATCGCACATTGTTCCGTTTTTTTTGTGTTTTTTTTTAATGCATTTGGGACCGATTATTTGCTTGTTGGCTTGGTGGCAGAAATAATGCACGAGCTACTTTTCTAAGACTTTTTTTATCGTTGTTCTTTCCTGTTTTTAAATTTTAACTTTTATTTTGATTTTTTTTACCTCTTCTCTTCTTAAGTGACCTCAACTATTGCAACGCCACATTGTGTATTGTCGGCAGTTGAAACCCTTATTCCAGACATTTAATTTCCCTGATGATGTGCCAAGCAAGTACCTGCTTGGTAGTGAAACACGTGTAGGAAAAAAACATTTAATTTGAATAAATAATATTTGTAAGAAAAAATATCTTTAATGGTGATCATTGGTGTCCTGAAAGGAATGCTTTGGTAAGCCTTCATAAAATCTCACACACATATATATATATATATATATATATATATATATATATATATATATATATATATATATATATATATGCACGTATATACACACAAAAACACGCACTTAAAATCGCTCTAATGTGTGAAAAAATAAAAATAAAAATAAAAAGGGGAATAATATTATCATTTTCGTTATTCTTGTCCTGAAGGGAGTTAATTCTCTATTAAGCGCTTAGGAAGTGCAATCGCCATTAGCTTTAACACAGCTATTATCACTAGCAATAGAAACTTATAACTAACACCCTTATAAGCGATAAAAAAATGATGCATTTAAGACAGGATCTTTGTAGATTAGTGGTAAAAGTCACCGTGATCGAGGTTTCGAATCTTGCCATAGTCAGTCACGCTGATGAGCCGCAGTAACGACGAAACATGTACCCGTGGATAACTATTATATATATATATATATATATATATATATATATATATATATATATATATATATATATATATATATATATATATTTATATTAAATTTAAGATTAGCGATG
>OY744531.1:109668121-109715621 GCA_963556195.1 Sepiola atlantica
CCACGTTTATTTATGAATTCTGGCAACCCTCGGCATAATCGCGTTAACACACAGGTTCCAATTTGATAACTGGAATTAAGCGACGTTGAATCTGGTCAGTATTAAATGGGGGACCATTGCAAAATACCTGGTGCTATATATGGGAAATTCCTCTGCTTATCCCAGCATTGTTTCTAATCGTCTTAGACTTCTCATATCCACTGGATTTAAGCAATGCTGGTTCAGTAGAGATGAGGTTGAATATTACGTAATCTTTGCTTCACAATAGACTCCCCACGCAGGCACCTTTATAGAAGTTATCCATTGTTTCTTGAAACAGATTGGAGTTCTTATACATGGCAACTCTTACGCGGTCCCTCCTGCAAGTACCTGGTGCTCGAAAGAATCGGTGAAACCATGTCATATAAGATAAAAAAAATTGGCTTCACACTCACCGGACTTTAACCCCCCCTCATTTTTATCCGCAGCGTTATCTAAACAATAATGTCTGTCAAAACAATTCCCAGATTATTCTCGCCCATAAGAGGGTCATCAAAGCCAAGATCAGGGCAATGCCAAGAGTCTCAGAGTTATTGACAATTTTTGCAAGTCGTATCGGAATGTGCTTATAATTAAACAGTAATAAAACAAAAACTGTTGGGCCTCGCTCCATCCCGTTCAATCTTTCATTAACTTCGGTTGATTGAGGACGTCGGAATAGGGTAATACCAGTCGAGGATTCGTTCCCGACCATCAACCCGGCAGGAACTGGGCCATTTCGGTGGCCTTTTATCTCTCGAGTTGAGGTATACTGTCCTAGGTTTTCCTAGGAGGTACACCCTCCCAGGCCTTGCCGCCTTTCTGGTGGGAAGAGTAAGTTTATTGCTTACTGCCTGAAGCGGTCTGACCGGGGAATGCCGACGGGGTTGCCCAGGCTATTTTTGCTAGGCCAGAGTGCTCCTTCTTTAGAGGCGCTGGCTTGATTCTTCCCCACCTTCCCGACTTTGTGTCACATATTGCTGCAGTGGGAGGCAATTAAATACTGTTGGGCATTTACTACTCAAACTTGGTGGACAAGTCAGTCATTAATTGAAGTTTATTTGTATCAAATGTGATTAGATTGCAGAAATGTTAGTGAATTTTATCAATGATTACATGTGCGCTACTTTGGAGCGTCACTCAGTAGTTCGACTTGTATTGCGGTTAGACGTTGTATAAAACAGCCAGGTATCATTTATCAGGTATGGGAGGATGGGTGTGTGACCCAAACAACGTGCAGTAAAAGCCAACATAGCCACGCTCGTGAATATGACGATTTAAAGAGTGTGCCTTTACGCTACGTGCTTCCAACAACATCAGTTTAATTAATCTTTTATGACGAACAGTAACTTTAACGATACGTTTTCCAATGCGGAAAGATCTCCGGCCGTAAAAAGATCTTTCATTTCTGCTTTTTAATACAAACAACAAAGTTCCCCCCCAAGCAAGGCAGACCGCCACTGTAGACGCAAGGGGCTACTGTGAAAAAAGGGTGAAAGTTTTTTTTAAAGCTTTTTTTTGGGGGGGGGGGGCACCTAAATTGGGAGCTGTGCAGCGAGATGTCTGTTTACATTAGTTTTACATTTCTGTGTGTCAGTACCGTCAGGAAAACAGGGATCAGGGAGGGAGTTCCAGAGTCCAGCAGCACGAGGAAAGAAGCTTTTGGAGTAGAAAGCTTATTGATCGGACTATGTTCATATGTTCACGGTTCTGTTATGCGATGAATGATATTTGTTTCTATTTTGATAGGATAGTCTTACGGGTGATCTGAAAGTTTTGTGATAAATTTAAGAATGCGTTTGTCCTAGAATTACGCGTCTGTGGAACACAATACCTCGGGGATTCTTCCCAACGTATTACAACATGGTTGTTTTCAAGACCAATGTTGAGCCGTTCTCTTTAATAATCAAATTCTGACCTTGTAACTTATCCTCACGTTGTCTCGCCGTCTATCTGACAAGATCATTAACCTTTAACCTTGAGTGGCCTTTGGGCCTTGATAATCGGTGACGCGTTATTAAAAAACAAAATACAAGGTGGTTCGAAAGTCTTGCTGCCTTTCCACGAAAATAACAATAGGGTTTTTTACCCCGCCTAATAAACTGGTATCGTCCCGGCCTTTGGGTCTGGATTTACGCCGGTCTATTGGGGGTTGTCTGGTCCTGTGCAGTTCTAGGAGGTGCACCCTCCCAGGCTTCGCCTCACCTCTTTAAGGAGGAGTAAGTTTATTGCTTACTGTCTGAGGCGCCCTACCGGGAATGCCGACGGGGCTGCCCATGCAATTTTTAAATGGCCAGAGTGCTCACCTCTCGAGCGCTGGCTTATCTAATCCCACTTTCCCGACCTTGTGTCACATCTTACCTTGTGGGAGGTAGATAAATATAAACAATAATAGAGGTACAATCACACAATCATTAAAGCAGAACTTTGTACAATATCATAAAAATAATGGCGACGCATGATGTTGTGCCATGTTAACTAACCGCTTTTCGTAAAATTACCGAAGTTAAGCGACGTTATACCTGGTCGGTAGTAAATGGGGGACCATTTGATAAAACTGTATGCAAAACATGTACAGTTTGGCATAAAATCACACAATGCATGTTGACAGGTCGTTAAAATCCCAGCCACCATCTTGTGTCACGAAAATGTTTGTCATACAGACCTTCTCAATTTATAGCAGTGGCAATGAAAGTGAATAAACTGAATCCATGACATGTGTTGTGTATTACTGTTTACTTGTTTCTCCATATCGTTGTTACTTTTTTTTAATACGTGTAACATTACTGTCAAGGAACTTAGTACAATTTCACTCGAATTTGCAAAGCAGAGTTATTTGTTTCTTATTTTTGCCAAGGGTATCAGTACATGTGAACTAAATGGCCTTGATGGAAATTGAACCCGTCTTGCTGAGTAGACATTTTGCGCCAATAATTATTTCTCTACTGCCACCTACCACAACCATCGCCGGTTTAGTTCCACACACCCAAAGAAAAGCTTGAGATGATGAAGAGGGATATTGGATAACACCTCTTTCAGAATTTGTAAGGGTTACCTTTAAAACGCTATCGTTTACAGCTCGCTTCAACTTTTCTCTGATTGATGATGATATAAAAATAGAAAGCTTCTTATCACAGATGTGTGAAAAATAACCTTTAACAAAAATGGCTTCAGACTTAGTTTTTCGTTCTCGTTTTACGAAATACCAACCCCTTTTTTTGGGGGGGGGGCGAGGGTATTTAATTTCATAACAAAATACAATTCACTAATTTGTTTGGTGTTTGTGTTTAATGGCATATCGACCCGTTTAATGTTGTTTAATAGCAAAACACAAATATATTTTAGTAATTATTCACTATATTTTTAATGGAATCGCTCCAGACAAGGTATGAAGCCACTTGATGTTAGAAGCTAAAAAAAATACTACTTCAAGGTAAAAAAAACTAACCTACGATAAGCGCTAGATGGATCGATTCTGACCCAGAAAACAGCAATTCTCCCCCCTTTGTCAGAAACATCGCTCATGGAATGTGAGAACTAAATGACAAAATAATGGAAGCGAGAGTTATGAGGCTGCCGAAAGTAAACCCAAAGTCCACTTTCTACTCTATTTGATTTTGCTTTACTATTTTGCGGCATACCAACATTTTTGGGTTATTTAATGCCATAAACCCTTTTCATTATTAAATCACCACATATCAAGGCCAAGAGTCACTTGAGGATAAGGGTTTATGAGCACTATGAGAATACTAAAGTTGATCTAAGATATGCACTGCGTTTGGTTTATGACAAGCGACAGCGGATTCAGAGACGATCAAGTTATAAACAGCAGGGAAGCAGCCCCGCGGTATTGTGTTTTACGGTCAGGAAGTACTTGCAAAGAAGTTCAGTCCATGGAAACTTCCATCTAACGCTAGACACATAGATGGAAGAAAAGAAAGTCTTTTCCGTTGTGGTAGTTAGACGAGTTTTTTTTTGCTGTGGATGTCTTAAAAGGAGGAACGAAAGATTGGATCTCAGAAGAGTACATTCGATGGAGAAAACAATAGAGTAGAGAGAGACTAGTAAAGTCTCTTCTATGATCAAAGGAGAAGTGGTCATCCCCTCACTAGATTTCGCAGTCGATTTGTACTGTGTCAAGGCAGGAAATGGTTATCTGGCAGCATGTCTCCAGGTGTGGCAGCAGGATTCTATCTTAAGACGTATCGTATTTTTAGAGAAGTAGACGATTCATAGTGCAATAGGCTGCATTTTTTGTGGTGCGTGCAAATGCCAGACGTTTTAGGTGTTAGATGCTCGGTCTCAGGAGGAAGAGGGGACACATAGAAATTTAAAAATGTCCTTTATTTTATCCAGAATATTATTTCTCTTTGAAATAAAATAAGTACCTCGTAAAAAAGGGAGTCATGTTGAGATCCAAAAATAATGTTCAGATTGTCTCCATGTTAGGCCCTCCTCCCCTTTTAGTAGACTGTTTGGTAGTTATCTTTAATGGATATCTTCAATGGTCAGCCCCTGGGTGGTCGAATTGTGACTAGTGAGAAAGATTTCCGGTCAGAGGTAAAGAAATTGGAGTAGGCATGACAGGAAGTTTGGTTTGTATAGACCAGGGCGATAAGTTGACGCGAAGAGGCCTGTCCAAGCAGGATTGGCTCATCTGGGGCTCTTTGCTAATGGATTGCACTGGACCTATCTTTTTTGGCCGGGCAAGAAAATCTCGATTTTCAATTCTTCCATTCAGCCTGGGGGACACGAGTTGTATTTGTCACCTCTATCAAATACACATCTGTTACTTGTTGATAAACTCATGGTTTTACAAGCGACGAGAGTTCTTTCTGGCAGCACTGACTAAATCGAACAACATCCTTGGACCGGCATAACGTGTTGGGACGATCGCGGACCATGTAGTGAACGCACGCATACAGGTTCACATTGTAAACGATTCATTGTGTCTGATTAATTGAACACAAGTTGCTCTTTTGTCTTTGTTGAAGGAAATTGTGCCTTCATTAATTGTTCCTAGTGTAGAATTTATAAAAATGAAGGTAGTAGAACTGTTATGATTTGAACTCGGCATAACCAATTTCCCCGCCAGCGTTAGTCTCTGTTACACCTGTTTACCCTAAACCTAACCCTAACTCTAAGCCCTAAACCCTACCCTTAAACCTAAACCTAACCCTAAACGTAACCTTAACCCTAAACCCTAACTCTAAACCTAAACCCTAAACCCTAAACCCTAACCCTAACCCTAACCCTAACCTAAACTCTAACCCTAGCCCTAAACCTAAACCTAACCCTAACCCTAACCCTAACCCTAACCCTAAACCCTAAACCCTAAACCCTACCCCTAACTCTAAACCTAAACCCTAAACCCTAACCCTAAACCTAAACCCTAAACCCTAACCCCTAACCCCACAACACACACACAAACACACATAGTTAGACTTCGCTACATATTTTAGCGTCTATGACACATTTTATAATCAATTACACCTTCTAATCCCAAAACGAATCTAAAGAAAATACAAGAAAGAATATTAAAAATCTGCTGTAGTTTTACTGGAGACATTTTACTTACATTTTTCTTTTTATTCTTTTTCTTTAAAGCATATATACTAGCTTCTAACAAGTCACCACCACACTGACCCGGGTATTTTTGGTATATATATATATATATATATATATATATATATATATATATATATATATAATATTTATAAAAAAAGCATTAATTATTTATCACTTACAGACATCCATGTTTCATGCTTACGTAATCTTCAGTGCAAGAAGCTAATTCCCGACGGTCGGCGGGCGCGAACTCCGATCATAAATCACCACTGTTAATCGCAGTCAAGTGTCTTACCCGTCGGTCACCGTAAATAAGCTTGGAATTTAGGAGGAATTTAACTTTGTAAATGCCAAGTCGGCGGGTATTTACTACGAGCAGTGAATAGTGATCAACAACAACAAACCGTGTTGGATCTCGCAATGGAGCTAGTGGTACTGCTTGTTATTAAACTCACTCAGAGTGCCTGACCTTAGTAAAGGGGGTTTTAATAGTAATATTAATTATTTATTACCTACAGACATGTTTGATGCTTACGCAATCTTCATTGCAGGGAGTTAATATATATATATATATATATATATATATATATATATATATATATATATATATATATATATATATATATATATATATTGGCAGTGCATACAACTGTCAAGATCGGAACTAAAGAATTATAATATTTTATATTCTATCTCATCTATTTTAGCACCGCGTGGGTATAGAAATTAAATTAACTCTCGACACACGTCGGGCTGCTAAGATGTATTGTGTATAACCTTGGCTATGCACACACGCCGTTTGGAAGTAAATACACTTTTAAGGGTTGATGTGCACAATGACATTTCATTTATGAATACTTTGACTACAACAAACTACAAAGTTATCTAACAAGAAAGGTAAGATAGTATGTACATAAAGAATATATTGTTCCCATACACAAAATAATGCACAAAGCTATTCCTTCCCTGTGATTTTACATTAAAAAAGGGCAACAAAACTGAAAGAAAAAAAAAACTAGTAATTTAATAAATAAAGTTAGGTTATTTATTTAACTATCTATATATCTATGTGCGCATCCATTTCACGTATGATTATTTAATTCTACTGTGAACAAAAAGGGTTATTTGTTTTTTAAATTCTGATCGCACACTCTCAAGGGCTAACAGATACAATCTTTAGGGGTGCCTACACGAAAGGTCTATGAAAGGGTTGCACAATCCCAACCGCCCCTTTGATAAACCAGCGTTGCTTAATTCCAGTTGCAAGATTTCAAGGGTGTCCGAAAACAATGTTGCGATGAGCAGAGAAAGACTTGTGATTTTTTCAGAGTTTTATTTATCCTAGATCGCACAAATAGAGTGTTTAGTCTACCCTACTTGTTAACCCATAGATGGAGGATAAATGATATATAGTTTCATGCCTCTTGTCGAACCCAAAGTCCGTCACTTCCATATTCTACTCACATGTAAAATCAATGTGAATAAAACAGTCAGTTCGAATATTTTAACTGCTTTGATTTTGCTGAAATAGTTTTTTTTTTAATCTTACTCAGGAACTCATTGGAGGGACAGCGTTAGCAATACTCCTACGAATGTTGTGTATGGAAGTAACAGGATTCGAACACAGCACGCCATATCGTGAGTCTGCATCGGTATCTACTTTACCACCAGCAATTGAATATGGAACAGATACAACTAACTGAAGGGCAAACATGAGGACGTATATATGAAGGGTTCGAATGCAAAACGCGATAAATGCCATTTTCAAAAACACGAAACTGTCTCTACAAAAAAGTGTTGCATTTCAACACTCGACGATACCCCAAAACTATGTGTTACATAATATGACCACGAAGTAATTTCTTTTTGATTTCAGCTTGTATTCCAAGTCTAGCTTTTATATATTCGTGTTTTTATTGTTTAAGGTATCAATTTAAACGAATTTGATTTATCGCGCTTTGCGTTCGAACTCTTTATATGTTTCTGTTTTTAGTGAAACTATTAGCTTTATGTCTAGCGTTGGAAACATCTAATTTGCCTTCGTCAGTAGCG
Source organism: Sepiola atlantica (assembly GCA_963556195.1). Lineage (NCBI taxonomy): Eukaryota > Metazoa > Mollusca > Cephalopoda > Sepiida > Sepiolidae > Sepiola > Sepiola atlantica. The sequence continues at coordinate 109,675,760 of OY744531.1, forward strand.
AACGTTATGTTTGCTTCTATTTGCAAGTGGAATATGTTGGTTTGCTTTATAATTAACACGCTCACTGGTTTCACGTCCAATAACAAAACTGATATTCCCTCGTACCTTATCTCTCTTTCTGCACTTTTGCGTTTGCGTAGTAATTTTAATGCAGCTTGTGAGTGCCGGGTTTGTGTAACAGACCAAAAAATGAAGCCTTGAACAAAATCCGCGAGCGACAATCTTATATTCAACATTAAAGGATTGGTTTGATGGTTAAGAGAAATTATGTAGAGCAGCAATTTAGTTTTGATCAATAGAAACAATGAACAACAAAAAAACATGGTGGACAATTGTTTTTGTTTTCAAATAAATCGCAATTAAGTGTACATTTAACTGGTCATGTAAACTAGAAAACGAAATATATTAAAAGTTATCACTTTTATCGATAAATGCTCAAATTAAATAGACGCGTCTTCAGGAGGTTGTATCTCTGGTGCCCCCCTCGACGTAAATACACAAGACCAACTCGACAATCAGCAAATCTCATCCATTCACTGTGAAGGTCCTCAGATGCCGGAGAGCCTTCTACTCTAATAGCTTCTTTCCGTGTGTTGCTGGTCTCTGGAACTTCCTCCCTGATCCCTGTTTCCCCGACTGTAGCGACATGGAGAGGGTTTAAACTAATGTAGACAAACATCTCGCTACACAGCTCCCAACTTAGGATGGCACCCAAAACTACACCTTAATTCTCAGTAACCTCTTACGTCTACAGTGGCGGCCGGCCTTGTTTTGGGTAAAATATGTTTTTTAAAAAAATACACAGCACAAATGTTATTAATAGATAAGATATTATGAATCACTAAGGTATATTGATATTAAATACTCTTTTGTTTTTGAACATATTGCAAATATTTCTACTGGAAATTATCTAAGTTTCAATAGATAAAGAATATATGTTGAAAAGGAAAATCATAAATCCGTCAAGGTTTACCCTGGTGTCATAATAATGATTTTCTGAAACACGTGTGCATATGGAGAAGCATTGTTGAGCGTTGACTAAGTATGATTAAGAAATATTAATTATGTCATAAATGTTATATTCTGAATGACTATATATATATATATATATATATATATATATATATATATAGAGAGAGAGAGAGAGAGAGAGAGATAGAAGAAAAAAGAGTGATAAATATGCGACGATTGTCCAAATTTATTTCAAATTTCAATTGTTCAATGCAAGGTGCATTCAGTAATAAACTAGTGTTTATTATTCTTTCCTTAAGCCAAGGCTTTTCAAAGATCGAAATCTTATCATAAGAGGAGAAATACAGATGGATAAGTTGGCTTTCGAAAAAACCAAAGTTCAAATATTTGAAAAATATGAAAATTATTATTAAAAATTATTAAAATAATTTTTGATAAAAAAACGTATTGAATGAAAAGAAAAATTTCCGTGAAAAAGATATGCAAATTGTCCGGGTGGTAAATTTCCGTTGAAAAGAAGTCCAGTGAAATTGTAGAATGTGAAGAAAAACTCTTTGCGTGGGAGCAGATTGGGGAAAGTGCTCAAAATGTAGGTAAGTCCAGATATATATATATATATATATATATATATATATATATATATATATATATATATATATATACACACATTTCAGAACTAGGTTGACAAATGGTTCAATGTTAAAGCACTCACATTGCATGTGAAAGCACTCACATTGCATGTTCGTATCTCAGTATACCGCTTACCATATTGTGGTTCCAGTTGTCTCAGATTTCCTCCTGATACTGGACTTGAGCAAAGCTTGAACAAGAGAACTGTGGATTAGGGTGTGGGTTAGGGTTAGAATTAAACAATCTATTTCTATAAACTCTTCCACTTATGAATTAAAAGCACTGGGAAAGGTTAGAACATGCAAATGTATTCCAAGCTATAAATAAAATAGCAATTTGTGTTCAATTAATCGTATTTCATTGGTTGAAATTTTGCTCCAGAAATAAGTGTCACTGACATTTTTTGTTAATATAATTTTATTAAATTCTGCAAAGCACTATATACAACATGGACGCATTTAGGACATTATAGTATTTGATCAGAAACCATATGAACTTGTCGGTCTTCATATTATAGTCGCATAGACCCACATATAGAATAGTTGTAATAGTCTCTTAGCTCTCTCTCCCTCTATATACCCCCACACACACTTTCTCTCCCTCTCTCTCTCTCTCTCTCTCTCTCTCTCTCTCTCTTATACGAACTGTCTTGTTATATTCTATGTCACATAGTTTCGTTTAGCGAATACAGTGTCAATGTCGTCTATGGACTTTTTAGTATTTCAGTGAATTTGATATCATTATTTATACTGGTGTAATACATTGAATGTCCTTGGAAGCATTCTATGACAACAATATTTGTCTGTCGAGGTCAAAAGATTAGGTTTGGCGACCGTGTGAAATAGAAGTGAAAAAAAAAGTTTCCATCACGTAAGAAGCGACGTTGTCGAAAAAATGAGAAAAGTTTTTATAAGAGAGAAAGGGATCAAAAGCGAGTCGAAGAGAACGTATAAATGATGCCTTAACATGACTATTTAAAAACAATTGAGGTTGTGTCACTTCTTTCTCCACCGTACCAAGGTAACTATTAAGATGGAACAAAAGAACAAGTATTTTTGTCGGTGTTGGTTTATTTAAATTAACGGACGTTGGAGAAGTTTTGCCAAATCGTCTTAGGTTAGGGTTATGGTTAACGCTAAAAAGCCTTCTAAATTTCCTCACAGTTAAGCTTGAAGACATTTCTACCTTACACGCACTAGACGATCGACCACGACGAACATATTAGTATTCACCCAACATCCTTGCATCCCTTTCCCTATTATTTTCTATAACAATTCTATTGTTGCGTCAGTTCGTACCTTTCAAACGCAAACTGGTTTTCGGACAACTTTTCTTAATGCGGATACTGTCTACTTTAACCAACATTTAAGTTAAACGTCAATAGTTGCCCTAAAAGATTTGCTGTGCAATAGTCTGTCTTTGTTTCATTCTTTCTATAAGTGATTTCTTTTGAATATGTTGTTTTTCATCTTTTTAGTCGGCAACTAAATAATATCCTTTCTTGTAGATATCTCCAAGCAATCTAGCATAGTTTATTCGACTATATTCATAAACGCCAACACAAATTCAATGGCGTTAGTTTATACGCTACATTTGAATGGCTGGACGCTAAAATGGAAATGTAGCCTTTCCTCTTCTTCTTTCTATAAGAAATTTATTGGAAGGCGTTCACAGAAACACGATTCTACTGTTTGCTCGGTTTCTACGTTCCGACGACAAAATAGCTTCTCAGATGATTAGACACATTTAGATTTTATATTGCACGGTTCCTAGCGTGTATCCTCTTCGGGATCAGAGGAGGTAGCAACATTGAACATATTACCACAGGACTGCTTCTTAGCGGGCATAAATATGGTAATCTTTAAACCCGACTGGGTTAGGGTTAGGGGTTAGGATTTAAGGTTAGGGTTAGGGTTAAGGGTTAGGATTAGGGTTAGGAGTTAGGATTAAAGTTAGGTTTAGGAGTTAGGATTAAGGTTAGGGTTAGTGGTTATGGTTAGAGTTAGGGTTAGGGTTAGGGTAAGTGGTTAGAGTTAGGATTAGGGAGAGGGGTTAGGGGTTAGGCTTAGGGTTAAGGGTTAGGATTAGGGTTAGGATTTAGGGTTAGGATTAGGGATAGGATTAGGGTTAGGGTTATGGTTAGAATAAGGGTTAGGGTTAGGCGTTAGGATAACGACTAGGGTTAGGGTTAGAGGTTACGATTAAGATTAGGGTTTAGGGTTAGAGGTAGGGGTAGGGATTAGGGTCAACAAATACTTGTCAAAAATCCTCATAAGTAAACATTTTGGTTAAGGTTAGTGTCTAGGGTTAGGGTTAGGGTTAGGGTTAGGAGTTATGGTTAGGGGTTAGGGTTAGGGATCAACAAATAATTGTCACAAATCCTCATAAGTAAACAAATTTTGTTCAATTCAATTCATCAATTTCAATTTTCTCATAAAGTGTTCATCATTGAATTAACAATGTATCCATCTTATTAACCTTTATTTCCGAGTGACTTTTAGCCTTGATAAGCCAGACTATTCTGTAGAATTTCGTTTTGTCGATCTTTTCTGGTTAAGATACTAAACAGCCAAAATGTGATGGCTAATGAGAATGGAACTGCTTATGTGCACCTCTTAAGGATAGTGGTATTATTGTCAAGAAAAACAGAAACAATTGTCTGATAATAAATTGTTTTGGGATGAAATATGAAAAGTTTTCCGAATAACTATGACTAGATGATGTTATTTATATATATATATATATATATATATATATATATATATATATATATGAAGTGGTGTACTAAAAGCGAACTTTTAGGAAAAGTGAAACCTATTGTGAAGAGTATATAGCTCAATATCCAGGATAGAGCAGGTAGAATGAAGAAGAATAGAAAGGAATTAGAGAAGCAAAAGTCAAATCATAATTCAATTCAATTGCTCAGAGCAAGGTATATTCCGCAAAAAAGGCAATTTATTCAAGTTAAATTTTCCTTAAGCCAGGCTTTTCAAAAATCAAAATCTTATCATCAGAGGAAGTCGCTGGGATAGATAAGTTGGCAAAGGCCAAGATTTAAAATTTGAAAAAATAAAATAAAAGTTGTAGGGGGAAGAAACACAGGGCAAAATTCTGCCCGAATGCAAGCAAATGTCTGATTGCTAAAAAGTCCGGTGTCGAAAAGTCTAATTTACTCTTCCCTCATTCTAATACTCATTTTCGAGTTCCAATTTTATCGACTTTTTCCCTCATTCTATTATTATTTTCTTATCAGGCAACCCATAAGTTTCTTTGCGAGCTTAAAACTAATACTAATTTTATTATCTCTTTTTCATTTTTTATTTTTCTTATTTTTATTTTTATCTTTAATTTTAATTCCATTCTTATTTTACTTTTTTACTTTTTTAATCTTTCAATTTTTAATTTTTATTCTTACTATTTCTCTAATTCTACCCTTCAATATATTTTTCCTCATTGTTTATAAGTAAGGTCTCCTGATAAAACAACTAAACCCCGAACTCTATTTATAGACGCATTCTGGCATTTGAACTCTCCCTCCCAGCACTCGTTGACTTACTCCTACCCAATCCTTTCCCTTTTCTAGTTGAACCCAAATTCGCGCTAACATCTAATTTCTACTTTCATGCGACTCACCCCCCACAATCACACTCTTAGTTTTAACCGCATTCACTCTCCACACCCCTTTTCCTTCTTCGCACCCGTTCTTCTCTCCCCCTACACACCCCTCACTCATTCCCTCCCTGCCTACTGGTCGCACAGGAGTTTATGCCTTTCCTTATTTTCAAGCCGGCTTTCGCTTCGGCCTAACTTTAAAATATTTTCGCTACATTTTTTTCCCATTTTAAAACATTTTCTCTGACATCTTTGCCCAGGAAGTATTGTTAATGGCGAATATTTTCCACCTCACTCTCTTCTGAGCCTGCGTGCCTGCACTTATTGGACATTTTACCCTTTGGATTTTCTATTTTCGCCGCACCTTAAGTTGTGGCTTCTTGGAATTTAACTTTGATTCCTCTCTCACAACCTTTCGGGCCTTTTAACGACCTACCTATCTACATCTCATTCTCTCTGCTGGACTTTTCGACACCGGACTTTTTAGCAATCGGACATTTGCTTGCATTCGGGCAGAATTTTGCCCTGTGTTTCTTCCCCCTACAACTTTTATTTTATTTTTTCAAATTTTAAATCTTGGCCTTTGCCAACTTATCTATCCCAGCGACTTCCTCTGATGATAAGATTTTGATCTTTGAAAAGCCTGGCTTAAGGAAAATTTAACTTGAATAAATTGCCTTTTTTGCGGAATATACCTTGCTCTGAGCAATTGAATTGAATTATGATTTGACTTTTGCTTCTCTAATTCCTTTCCATTCTTCTTCATATATATATATATATATATAATATATATATATATATATATATATATATATATATATATATATATATATATATATATATATATATATGATAGGGGAAGGATGAAGGTAATCCGACGTAATGGGAAATGAAAAGGGAAAACCAAAAAGGATGTTCTTTTATATATTTATCAACGTTTCGTCTTTATTTGTAAGACTTCCTCAGGATGATAATTTTAAGAAAAATGTCATGCAAGTACGTGAGAATATTGGATTGACATGAACCCGTCATGTCAACCCAATATTGCACACATTGATAAAAATAACAGAATTTGTTTTTTTAGTTATACCATTTTTATTTTTAAAAATTTTTAATGGTTATTTTTTTGTATTAAACTAACAAAAAGAATAAATTTCTCATAGGTATCACGAACGTTTTCGTCGAATCATCCTCAGGTGTCCAAAAAGCAAATGAAAAAAAAAGCTGGAGAAAGAAGAGAATTGTTAAAAAGACAGCGGAGAAACGTGCAGAGAACGTTTTCGTATTGTTCCAGGAAAGACGTTGACAATTTAAATTCAGCGACACCTGAGTGGCATCACAGAATAAAATCGCATTACGTTAAGCATTTTAAAATGAAATTAGTGGTAACATTTTAGAACGAGATAAGGTACGTCTGCTCGACGTGGAGAAACACCGGGAACTGACTTGACGTCGTATATCGTCTTTGGCGCCAAATATGTTGATGCGTATTAATTTCGCTACACATTGACGTGTCATACGAAGTAAAAAGTCAATGATTGCGCATGCGTAAAGCCGAATCACAGTCTCAGTTAAGGCTAACGTATATCGATACAAAATAGTTCGTTAATACAAATGCTACAGTTCTTTCTTATGATTAATCAGAAAATACAAACCACATTTTAAAGTCATCGGAACATATGACGCAACCAATCGGTCGATGTTCTTTCGTGGTATCCAATAAAAAAAGTAATATTTTAAATATCCTATCATACATTTATCGCTATGCAGATTCCAGCTATGAAGATGACAACATGACATCGGTTACACACCTAACTACCACACTCACTGAAGATTTCAATCATTCTATCAGCCATATCTGCAGGGTTTAACAAAGTGCTGCCGCAGTTTTGCAAATATACTTTTCCTGGTTTGCTTAACGAGTTTCTTTTTTTATATAAGAAACTATTACGCACTTAAGCCAGGCATATTTTAAAGACATGTGAGTAGATGAGTTATCAGCCCTTAATGTACGAAACGCTTCTATATTTTTCCCCCTGGGTTGTTAAATACCCCGAGAAGAAAATTACTTTCTTTTTTGGCTCGTATCCAACATTGCGAGAAAGTTGAAAGTTATGCGCTTCGAAAAATGTAAATTTCTTTTTAATATCTCGATTTCTCGATCACCCCCACTGTCTGTCTGTCTGTCTCTCTCTCTCTCTCTCTGTCTCTCTCTATCTTTCGCTCTCTGTCTGTCTGTCTGTCTCTCTCTCTCTCCAATTGGTGCTAACGAAAACGAGGTCGTGTGCTCTTTGTCGGTTAGCCGATTACTAATCTACGTACAATACTTATCTCAATAATACATCGTATATGTTTACTAGAAGAATACCGGTCCCAGGACGGGTAAAATTAACTCTCCGAACAGGAAAGTTTTGCACCATTTTATATCCGCTTACAACGATTAAAACGAAGGATTAATTATACTAAGCCTTATGTCTAGAATTCTAGTTCAAAATTTGATCAAAATTCATTACATAATTTTGATTCTAGAAAATGTCTTAAATTTCAAACATAAGCTTGAGGCTTATGAAGAAATTAACATTCAGGGAATCTTGCTTAATTGATATCTTGGGATGAAATTCGATGCAAATGATATATATTTTGCAAATATTATATATTTTGCAAATGTTATATATTTGAATTTTCAAATGTGTTGTTGTTTCTAATATTATGCACCCTAAACAAACATTAAAATACTCCAAAGAATCTGAAATTTTAGAAAATATTTAGTAATTGATTTTCACAAAAATCGGAGATATATGAATTTTTCCCTGCGAAAATAGGTTTAACTAAATATATTCAACATTTAGACTGTTTACGCCTTAGTTTCAAAATTCATGATGATCAGTTAATTAGTTTAGGAGTAAATTTTGTACATAGAAGAATATAAACATATCCACTTACCTAACTCTATAAACAAATAATTTATTCATCAATCGTGTTCTTGTTTTCGACCTCGTGACAATTTACTCATTACAAGCCCATATAACAAATCTGTATTTGTATCTCTGTTTACGACTCACTACTTTCAAAGATTCCCTGAAGTTACATTTCTTCTTAAGACCCCTTAAACTTAAGCATTAAATTTGAGAAATTTTCTATAATCAAAATCGTGTAATGGATTTTGATCAAAATTGGAATAAGGATTCTAGGCACATTGTTTAGTAGAATTATATCTGGATTATAGTCTTCGTAATGGGACATAAAAGTAGTGTAAAACAGTATTGCGCCGGAAATTAATGTTATCCCTCCTGGGACGGGTAATCTTCTAGCATTATGGAAAAAGTTTAAAACATATAATTTGGCCATGTTACTCACCGTGTTGCCTAGAACATATATTCCACCATAATTCATAACAATCAGTTCATTAGTTCGGAGTGAATTCTATACCTTAATATATATATATATATATATATATATATATATATATATATATATATATATATATATATATATATATATATACAGGAAGTTATGAAAATATATTTATGGCAATTAAACTACACATAGGCTCCGCGTTTCATCCCCGTAGGAAATCGTCAGGCTAAAATGAATTTTTGCCTGACGATTTCCTACGGGGATGAAACGCATAATCGTCTGTGCCATATATATATTTTAATAACTTACTATCTAACTCTACTCACGTATTGAGTACTGAAAATCGATACATAAAATATAAAATCTTATAACATTTTATGTGGATACATGAAATAATATATATATATATATATATATATATATATATATATAAATAAATATTTGTTATTGTTTATATTTTTATCTATGGACGTATACGTTTCGTCTCTTTTCAATCAAGACTCATCAGCATAGAAGCACGACTATTCATCACCGGTCACACGATTCGAAACCCTGGACTACAAGTATTTTTCAACCTACAGTCCAACGTCGCTAACCGCTAGGCCAGTTCTGAACAGCTTATAAACAATGATAATTTTAACACATTAACGGCGGCGAAAGCGTACAGGCATTCAAACTTCTATAAGGGAAGGAACGATGCATAAAGCAAGTGACGCTACGCTGTGTTACTACTACCATTTTACAGTGCTCTACTTTTTAACGAGGAGCTTCAAATATAAATATTTGTTATTGTTGATATTTTTATCTATGGACGTATACGTTTCGTCTCTTTTCAATCAAGACTCATCAGCATAGAAGTACGACTATTCACCACCGGTCACACGATTCGAAACCCTGGACTACAAGTATTTTTCAACCTACATATATATATATATATATATATATATATATATATATATATATATATATATATATATATATATATATATATATAATCCAGGCAAGGTAAACATCGACAGGATAGTAATCCAAAGAATTTCAACCGAACTCATAAAAAGTGTTCAATATCAAATATAGATTTTATATATGAGTATTTTTATTTACACAGACATGTACAAAATCTGTGATGCTGGTATGTCGATGTTCTCGATCAACAGCTATTATAAACTGAGATCTCATCAGGCTGAAATAAATCCGATACAACGGCCTGATGAATTGAGTTGTTATTATCAATCAGTAAAAGTCAACTTATTACTTCTGAACGTTAAAAAATATTTGTTTATTACTTTCTGTACGTATTATTTCTTTTCGCCTCTTTAAGGCCCAACAGACACTGTGAGATATAAAGCCGAGATTGATCAAAGTGTAGTATCTGTTCGAATGGATACTGCACCCCATAGACTGGTATTGTCTAGGCCTTCGGGTCTTGATTTACGCCAGTCTATGGGTCTGTCCTGTGCAGTTCTAGCAGGTCCACCCTCCCAGGCTTTGCCTCCCCTCTTTGGGGAGGAGTAAGTTTATTGCTTACTGCCCTAGGCGCCACTACCGGGGAATGCCGACGGGGCTGCCCAGGCAATTTTTAATGGCCAGAGTGTTCACCTTCTCGGGCGCTGGCTGTTCAAGTCCCACTTTCCCGACCCGACCTTGGGTCACATCTTACCTTGTGGGAGTTAGATAAAACTGGCCCTGTGCCTAACCTCCTGAAGAGGAGGTAAATAATATAAAGCGGAGATTGATGAACCAAGATCACAAGTTCTAGAAGAGAGAGGGTACTTATGAAATTGTTCGTCCCTATTTCTTTGCCTCCCCACGAGGGCAGAGTTAGACACAGCGTCGATTTTTAATGTGGGGAATATCCTGCTTCCTACTCTGGAATGGGATTAAATATTTGTGAAATGCCTCAGCCTAGAAGGATTTCCTCTTCACTAACTAATGACAGAACAGATGAGGTGCAGTATCAGAACAGATAATACACTTTGATCCCAGCCTATGAAATAGTAAAGCCCACAAAGTTGGCTCAGTCTTGAAGGATTTCTCTTTCACTAACCTAGGACAGAAAAATGAAGAGTAGAGGGTGGTATTCATAAACACATACTTATATAGCAGAATGATAACACCACCATAAAATTAATAACGTTTTCTTATTGACTTGTTTCGTGTCTAAGTCGGGCGCTTGTTTCTTATTTCTTGAAAGATGTAAATAGAATCTGAAGATAATATGCGGGATAAAGCCAACATGGAGAAGCAATATATAAAAAGCCAATATGGAGAAGTAATATATAAAGAGAAATGTTTCTTTCGGTGAAACAACCGAGGAATATTGAAAAGGTTTAACTTCCAATCATCTGGTTGAGTTTATTTCGGAATATTTGATATAATCGCCCTGCAGCGGTCCATTGGATTCTTTTTTCATTTTGTTGTCGGACGAAGGAAACCAAATATTTCAACAAGGTAGGGCAGACGCTTGGAGAAGGCGGAGAAATTACACACTTATCTGCGAATCTGCTTCGATCGAAGAAAAAGCTGATTGAATATTCGTATTTGATGGCAATATCAACCCGTGTTTGCGAGACAAGTGATGATGAGGATGCGATGACTATTCTACGATTCCATATTGCAGACATGCTATTATTATTCGTGTAGTCTTTTAAGGAAATTCTGAAACGGACCTATCTTTGGTTTCGGTTTGGTTTTAGTTTTAGGTTTGGTTTTGGTTTTAATTTGTTTTAGTTTTGGTTTTAGTTTTGGGGTTTGGTTTTGGTTTTGGTTTTGGTTTTGGTTTTGGTTTTGGTTTTGGTTTTGGTTTTGGGTTTTGTTTTGGTTTTGGTTTTAGTTTTAGTTTTAGTTTTAGTTTTCGTTTTCGTCTTGGTTTTTGGTTTGGTTTTGGTTTTGGTTTTGGTTTTGGTTTTGGTTTTCGTTTTGGTTTTCGTTTTGGATTTGGTTTTCGTTTTCGTTTTCGTTTTCGTTTTCGTTTTGGGTTTGGGTTTGGGTTTGGGTTTGGTTTTGGTTTTGGTTTTGGTTTTGGTTTTAGTTTTAGTTTTGGTTTTGGTTTTGGTTTTGGTTTTGGTTTTAGTTTTAGATTTGGTTTTAGTTTTAGTTTTAGATTTGGTTTTGGTTATGGTTATGGTTTAGTTTTAGTTTTAGTTTTAGTTTTGGTTTTGGTTTTGGTTTTTGTTTTTGTTTTTGTTTTTGTTTTTGTTTTTGTTTTTGTTTTGGTTTTTGGTTTTGGTTTTGGTTTTGGTTTTAGTGTTGGTTTTGGTTTTAGTTTTCGTTTAGTTTTTGTTTTAGTTTTCGTTTTAGTTTTGGTTTTGGTTTTGGTTTTTTGTTTTGATTTTGGTTTTGGTTTAAGTTTTAGTTTTGTTTTTTGTTTTTGTTTTGGTTTTGGTTTTTTGGTTTTGGTTTTGGTTTTTATTTGGATTCTACTCACTCATTTTTGATGCCATTTTCACAACGTTTCAGCCAATGTAACCTTAGACCTTCTTCAAGTCGGTCTTTTCAAACTCGGGAATCTTTATGTCAAACTCGGGAATCTGTACGGAATTTCGAACAAAACCTTTTATTTAATTCACGTGGGTAAAATGCTCTCGTTCCATCAGCCAGTACGGGCGATGCAAAGAAATAATTAAAAATTATTTAAGATTTCCACCTGGTCATGGCTGACGGAATGAGAACAATATATCCTTTGGATTAAATAGAGGGTTCAGTTCGAAATTCTGTACAGATTCCCGGGTTCAGCATAAACGTTTCCGAGTTCGACTAGACGCACCTGACGAAAGTCGGAGGTTACATCGACCGAAACGTTGTGAGAATAACACCTAATATGAGAATCTTAGAAATTATCAATCCTCATCTAAAGAATTACTAAGCATAATAGCTTTGGCTTGGATAGACTGCTTTGCGGCAAATCAACACTTTTGAGGTTATTAAATCCTAAACAAAACATATAATTCAAACAGTTGGGATTACTATTTTGCCCATAGCTTGGAGGAAATAGTGGGTTAAAACCTTTCTATACAGTATCCGTATGTTAATCATCACAATCATTCGAATGGCGTTTTGTCTCGGTATGAGTAAGAACTTTATGTACAGACGGTAAATATTACTATGGTACGTCTGTTTGTAGATATATTAGACAGTATACATTGCTGAGATATATGGCGATTATTTTAGAAAACAGGAAGCATTTCAGACAAGTGTCATGAACTTGCTGAAGTGTTTTAACCTGAAAGCCGATAAAGCGAGTATATATGCCGTCACATATTCTCAGGCTGGCGGGATGATTTTGGGAGAATATAGTTAGTCCTAATCACAGCGCCAATAAGACGACACGCGTTTAAAATTATTTAACGAAGCTGTAATAGAATTAAGCGATGCGCTTAAAATGTAAGTAACTTTCTCCTCTTTTACTTTCAAGCTACGAGACTATCATTTGGCTGAATGAATCATTTATTCTTCTAAGGACGTGTTGTTTGAATTAATTGAATAAGTATATTAAGAAAGCATCACCGATAGCTTTTATTTCAGCTTCAAAAGCAAGCAAAAAATAGAGATACGAAAATATCCTCAGTCGGTATCATAACAACCCACACGCAAGCTGGCTTGCACCCAAGTCTGGTTGTAAATGTTGATTAAAATAATTAAAGGAGAAAATGATTACAGATTAACAGATATAGAGTTATCTTGATGACGCCACTACATCTATGCAACTTTTTTCTCTTCCCTACAGCCTCTTTCTCACAGAAGAGACGTTGCTAGTCTTACTCTATTCTATCAGTATTTTCATGATAGGTTAGGGTTAGGATTAAGGTTAGGGTTAGGGGTAGGGTAAAGGTTAGAGTTAGGGTTAGGGTAAAGGTTAGGGTAGGGTTAGGGTTAAGGTTATGGTTAGAGTGAAGGTTAGGGTAAGGGTTAGGGTGAAGGTTGGTGTTAGGGTAAAGGTTAGGGTTAGGGTTAGGGTAAAGGTTAGAGTAGGGTTAGGGTTAGGGTGAAGGTTAGGCTTAGGGTTAGGGTTAGGGTAACGGTTAGGGTTTCTCGCTGTAAACATTCACCACAAAATCCGCTGACCACTGTCAATATTTTCCCTTTCTCTCTCTCTCTCTGTACCTAAACTAAACGAACCTTCTATGAGCAAAGTTTATTTCCAAGAACTATCCGTCAGTGGAATACAATACCGCAGTGCTGCTCCCTAGCTGACTACAACATGATCGTTTTTAAGTCCAATGAAAACAAATTCTTGATAATTTGTGACTCATTAGTAAAAAATAACAACATTAGATTACTTGCTAGTTTACTCATGGCGAGCAAGAATTGGCAGCTCATGCCTTTCAATACAATATTAGCGCTTCAATAATCACAAAAGATCGAATACAGTATATTCAGTATATGTTAGACGACGATATCCAATAAGACGAATGCGCATCCATTTGAATCTGATATAGATCATTACTAAAGTTTTTGAGGTTGTAAGGTATATATTACTTACAATACATAAATAAATAAGTAAAAAAACAACTAAACTATAACCTAACAATTTAAAAAACTAAAACCTAAAATAGAAATACAAGGAACTACGTGTTTAAAAAAATTCACCCATTATATTGATATAGGCAAATCTATAGAAAACAGAACAATAGAACAGGATATAAGAAGTAACCCTAACCGGATCTGTGTTCGTGGGAAGCCCAACGATTGCTAGCCGTGTATATAAAAATACTCAGCAAAAATAACTCCATGCATTTTAGTCTGAAGATTTCCCCGGGTATGAAACGCGGGAGCGTCTGTGTAGCTTAATTGCCATAAATATATTTTCATACCTTACTACCTAGCTCTACTTACGTATCGAGAACTGTTGAAGTAAATACTGAAAATTGATACATAAAAAAATATATCTCCTTATAAAATTTTATGTGAATACTGTAAATAGTAATTATATATATATATATATATATATATATATATATATATATAGAGAGAGAGATAGATAGATAGATAGATAGATAGATAGATAGATAGATAGATAGATAGATAGATAGATAGATAGATCGGTATCATGTATGTAGATATAAATCTTAATTGGCAGTAGCGCTTGTAGATTGCTGGTTGCTACTCCAGGCTAAGTTATTCAATTTACCTATCAATTTTCTCTATGTAAACCTTGCTTGGACTTAGAAGATTAATGATCACGATATATACATCACGACTATTCCCATATGCGACTTTTCAAACGTCGGGTGTTTCTGACTGTATGAGGAAGGCAGCGATCGTAAATCAATGTCACGCCGGTCGATCTGAAGCCATTATAGTGGGAAGCACAGGAATCGCTTTCAGAGTCGTCGTTTTTGTCTGTTGCGTGAGCGAACAATTGGAAAGTTGGATGCGCGTGTTGTTCGCAGTTTCGAAAAGTCGTTTACCGAGTTCTGAGGAATTCAAAGCATTTCCAGAAAGCCAAAATGGAAGAATTCTATTCAGATACAACCACAAACAATTTATATATTCTTGGCTGATGGTATTTTGGGATTTTCAACGAATGTTAGGTTACTTTGTGTCGCGACGGCACGTAGATTTTGTACAGGAATGGTTTACAGATTAATTATTAAATCCATCTATACACTAGAGTGGGTCGCTAGAAAAGTGGGAACTTTGTACAAACGTTAATTTATTTAAACATACAATGACTTTTATAATTGTTTTCAAAGACTAACATTATAATACATTCACAGATGCTCAAAGTATCGCCCGTGAAAATTGAAGAATGAATAAACCAGACGCAATACAAGTTAAACAATAAAATGTACAACCTTACATTTCAGCTTTTCTAGCGACCACCCTGCATTCTAAAATTATGTTGTTTTTTAGTTTATCTGTTCTTACACAAATAGAAACAAGTGATTGGTTGACACAAAAAAGGAATAGGCAGAGTACGCATTACGAAGGTAGTAGTTTTTACGATTTAAATACGCGCGTTCGAATCTCACTATGTCTAAAAGTTGTTTTTTAACTGGATACATGTTTTAGAGATTTAAAGAAATTAACACAATATAATAACATTAAAAACATTAGTAAAATATTTTTTTAACTAAGTAACCGTTTTTTTTATAATCCTCAGAAAAGTAGGCGTAAAGCATATTCGACATTTTTATTTTTGCTTTAAAATCTACTTTTGAATGTTTTGCCCCCAAAATCATACATAAATCCATTCATTGTAGTTACTTACTCTCTCATGAAAATACTACTAGCATATATTTAACCACGAAATTCCACAGATATTATTTTTCGTACTAACAAGCGAACGATGTTCAGTAAAGATGAGAATTGACATACCCAGGTACTGCACCAACACCGATCAATGAGCAGATATACACTAGTAAATTTTAGATATGATTGTGTCAGGTACTACCACTTCGTCAAAGAATGGACCTCGTGGTCATGCCAACTAACTTTTACACTCCCCAAAGTTCCATAATTGGGACCGTACAGCCAAATGTAGTTTCTTATCATACCAAGGTCAAATTTGGAGAGTAGAAAGTGGACCTTATTTTGTCTTTTACTCCTCACATTCAACGAGCGATGTTTCTGACAAAGGGGGAAGAACTGCTGTTTTCTGGGTAGGAAACACTTATTTTTAGCTAGTTTGTTTACCTTTAAGTAGTTTAGTTCTGAAAGAGTAGGTGGCTTCACGCCTTTCTGCAGCGATTTCCATAAAATAAAAAAAAATCTACTTAACTTATAGGTCGAACTCTGACAATTTGTAAAAGTCCGGTTTAGAGTCGAACTGGGACTCATAACAACAAAGGATGACTCCCATGCATTATTTCTGCCTTTAGTCAACTAGTGTAGTATCTGTTCTGTATTCCTGAAACTATACTTCTAGGCATTGTCTTTTCCTTTGCGTTGTAGTGTAGTATACACGTTAATTTGTCATGATATCATACTCCCAGGCATTACCCCTTTCGGAGGAAGGAGTAGTGTAGTATATGTTCGTTTATCAAGATACCATCCTCTCAGGTATTAACTCCCACTATTTTTTTTTTGGAGGAGGTAGTGTAGCATCTTCTCTGTAGTCAGAATTCGATCCTCTCACACTCTTTTATTAGGCGGGTAGTGTAGTATCTGTTCTGTTGTGATTGGACTATCCTCCCAGGCTTGCTTACGGAGTCTAGGTTGCTTCTGTGGCAGTGGTTCGAAGCGCCCGTGATTATCATACCTGCACTGATGAGAGCGAAAGCTCGAAACGCTAGCGTATGTAGGTAAAAATAATTATTGATTTAAAATTAATATCTCTCTCTCTGTCTCACTCTGTCTCTCTCTCTCTCTCTCTCTCTCTCTCTCTCTCTCTCTCTCTATATATATATATATATATATATATATATATAGTCTAAAGAAGCTTTGAGTCATTTAAAAAAAAAATGTAAAATGCAGTTTAAATTCCCAGACAAACTAACTAAATCCAAGATATTGTAGACTTAACATTCGTTGGAAAATTAATAACTGAAAAAATATAAGTAAAAAAAAAAAAAAGAAAAAAAAAAGGGGGGTTAATTATCTAAGAGTGAAACAAACACAGGATACCTTATATATATATATATATCCATATATATATATATATATATATATATATATATATATATATATATATATATATATATATATATATATATATATATATATAAGAAAGTATCAATCTTTTCTTTTTTTTACCTTGAATTGTATATAGCTGTCCAATTTGTGATGTAGCATGGAAAACTCTCGGTCTAATATATATATGTAAAAATTAATTAATTAACGATATATATATATATATATATATATATATATATATATATATATATATATATATATATATATATATATATATATATATATATATATAGAGAGAGAGAGAGAGAGAGAGAGAGAGAGAGAGACATACAGACAGACATACAGACAGACATACAGACAGATGTTATTGTATACCACGGAATGTGTCTGTTTAATTAATCTTTTTTGATCTTCTCGACCTTTCGGATAGTCCTCTTTATATTCCTATCTAATTGTCGGATGTAAGCACTTTATGTACTTTGTCCATTTTCCTTTCGCGCGTACTTTCGACTGATTCTCTCAATCGTCTTCAGGCGAAGCGTCAGTCTTGCTTATTCATGACTGCTAAGTTCGAGCTGTGCGGTAAAGTACGTATTTGTGATGAGATTCATTATCCAGAACGTGATCACGTGTTAGGCGCGTGGTTAATTAGAATTTACAACATTTTAAATTTAAAATTTACAATATTTACAAAAATTAAACGTAGAGTATTTTTCTTAGTGAATTTCTAACCTATGCGCTTCAAAATATTTTGACTCGATTTGAATTAATATTGTTAACGAAACTTAATAATCAGCCTTTTCTGAAAAGAAAGGGTGCGAATTCCTTTTGTGTAATACACCCGGATGTAAATCATGTATCTAATAAAGAGGTTACCTAATTGGCTAACGTTTCTTGTGACGTGTCTTTTTTTCCGGATGAAAGAACGTTTCCAAAAATCTTAGATGCATCTAAATCCCCATAGAGCTTTACTCAATTGACTTACTTTTCAGCTGACCCGTATTGACTTTCAGATATGGTGCTTATGTATCGTAGGACCGAATACATTATTCTTAATCTTTAATTTTGCCGAGTCAAATAAGGGGGAGATAACTCAATGTTTTTAACCACAGTTTTATCTTAGAATCGATTTTACTATTGTAATTAATGTCAAATAAAGTTAAAACAATGTATACGTAAAAGGATAAATTAGGAACAAACCAATCACAACGTTTTATGGTATTCGACACCAATGAAAAATAAAATGATTTATTAAAATAAATTAATTATTAAAGAGGAAGAAGAAAAAAAAGAAAAATACGTAAATGGAAAGGAAAAAATACGAAACAAACGAAATAAAGTTTTTGAAATAAATGAAAATTTTACATTCAGTAATTTGTTGGAAAATTAATCTGTGCGATTGCAAGAAGTCTATTAGTTTGGCATTATTTCTAGTTAAATTCAACCAGGGGTATTTTTACCCCACCTAATAAACCAGTATCCTCCGGGCCTTTGGGTCTGGATTTACGCCGGTCTATTGGGGGTTGCTGGTCCTGTGCAGTTCTAGGAGGTGCACCCTGCCAGGCTTCGCCTCCCCTCTTTGGGGAGGGGTAAGTTTATTGCTTACTGTCTGAGGTGCCCTACCGGGAATGCCGACGGGGCTGCTCAGGCAATTTTTAAATGATCACCTCGAGCCCTGGCTTATCTAATCCCACTTTCCCGACCTTGTGTCACATCTTGCCTTGTGGGAGGTAGATAAATATATAAACAAAATATCTTGTTAAATATAAAATACCTTGTTAAATATAAAATACATCTGATTATAAAATATCTTGCAAGTTCAGAGTGTTGAAAATTTTGAGTTATCTCCCCCTTATTTGACTCTTCAGAATTAAAGCTAACAAAAAAGATTCGACCCTACGATACATAAACATAAAAAACTACATTCTATGGAAAATGAATATTCACTCGTAAAATAAATTAAACATATAAAAAAGATATTCATTGAAACAATCGCATTTTAGTGCTGTTTAATTTAGTGTTTATTAAATTATCACTAATCTAGTGAACTATGGTAATTAATATTATCGAAAGAAATTTACTTTTCTCTTGCAATAAACGCCCAAACGAAAATCGAATTTCATGGACAATAAAAATACGTAGATTTACTTTTTAGGCTTACGTTGACATCCAACAAGAGCAAAATGTATAGGATGAAAATGTAGTATCTGTTCATATGCCACACTTCATCTTTTCTCTGCTGAGTCAGTGAATGAGAAATCCTTCTAGACTAAGGCAATTAAACAATTTTGATATAATTCAGAGTGTCTCTTTCTGGGGAGTTGGATTTTAACCTCTTAAAAATCAACGTTGAGCTCGACTCTTCACTCGTCGAGGAGGAACGTAAATAAGAACCCCCAACAATCTGATATGAAACATTAGGAAGAATTTAGACCCCGGTGGGCGATCACTCTTTTAAAACCAAAAAAGGTGGACCACACAGCGAAATTATGAAAAATATTACTTCAAGGAAAATGTGTACATTACCAGATTTTGTTGTTAGTAGGGCACGTACCTGAAAAGGAAGCAAAAATAATAATTATTGATGTGAGACTGATATTAAATCATATTACAATAGCAGAACATGAAGGATAATTAGAAATTAGATGATAATTAGAAATTGGATGATAATTAGAAATTGGATGATAATTAGAAATTAGATGATAATTAGAAATTAGATAGTAATTAGAAATTGGATGATAATTAGAAATTGGATGATAATTAGAAATTAGAAATTAGATAGTAATTAGAAATTGGATAATAATTAGAAATTGGATGATAATTAGAAATTAGATGATTATTAGAAATTTGATGATAATTAGAAATTGGATGATAATTAAAAGTTAGATGATAATTAGAAATTGGATGATAATTAGAAATTAGATGATAATTAGAAATTAGATGATAATTAGAAATTGGATGATAATTAGAAATTAGATGATAATTAGAAATTTGATGATAATTAGAAATTAGATGATAATTAGAAATTAGATGATAATTAGAAATTGGATGATAATTAGAAATTAGATGATGATTAGAAATTAGATGATAATTAGAAATTGGATGATGATTAGAAATTAGATGATAATTAGAAATTGGATGATAATTAGAAATTGGATGATAATTAGAAATTAGAAAAAAACACATGCGTCAAAATAAAATAAAATAAATTAAATGTTTTTATAATCAAATACATATTAATTTTGTTAACAATTAATGTCAACAGAAAAAATTTAATGATTAAATAAGTAATTATATAAAAGAAAAGTTATGTGTGTGTCCAGCTGAAAGTAAAAAAAACTACACAAGACACACCCACTTAGCTGATATATCCTTTTTCGGCTTTGCCTTGGGTAAATTATAGGCACATTCATTTTGAATAACCATTGTTTTGGGGGTCAACTGGAACATAATTTGTTAGAAGGGGGTCGATATTAGAGCGATTTTTAATGTTATTATGTAGTAAGCCGTCAACGATCTTTCCCTGTTGCCAGAAAAAAAGCAAGACAGGGTGGTATAGAAAGAGAGAGAGAGATAAAGAGATACAGAGATAAAGAGGGGAAGTATTTATTGAGGAGAAAGGGGGAGAAGAGGGGATAGAGAGATATATTTAAAAAAAGTGATGCATACACTATTTTAGTTTATGTACGAGGCTTGCCTAAAAAGTATCCGACCTTAGGCCAGAACAAATATTTCAAATACGTGACAGGGTTGGGACCCTAATTTCCTTCAAAGTAGGCCCCTTGTGCTTGCACAAACTTAGCCCACCAATCCATCCACTGTCGGAAACACCTCTCGAAGTCTTCTTTTAGAATGGTGTTCATCTCTGCCGTCGCGTTCAACATTATTTGCTTTTTTCGCACACTCTAAACAACAACTGAAAGCTATCTAGCTTTATTGCCATAGATATATTTTCATACTACATATATATATATATACATATATATATATATATATATATATATTCTTCTTAACCTTCTCATTTCACATCGATTAAAAAGTGTGTTCCAATATTGCATCGAACAAAAAAATTTTATGTTCTGTTGCTTCGCGTGTCTTCCAACATCAATCGATTATGAAACAGTAAGACATGTCCTTCTCTCTTGCTTTTGTCTCTTATTTCGTCTCTTTATTTTGTCTCTTGCTTTTGTCTCTTGCTTTTGTCTCTTTATTTTGTATCTTTATTTTGTCTCTTTATTTTGTATCTTTATTTTGTCTCTTTATTTTGTCTCTTATTTTGTCTCTTTATTTTGTCTCTTTATTTTGTTTCTTGCTTTTGTCTCTTTATTTTTTATCTTTATTTTGTCTCTTGCTTTTGTCTCTTGATTTTGTATCTTTATTTTGTCTCTTATTTTGTCTTTTTATTTTGTCTCTTCATTTTGTCTCTTGCTTTTATCTTTTTATTTTGTCTCTTCATTTTGTCTCTTGCTTTTGTTTCATTTATTTTGTCTTTTAATTTTGTCTCTTATTTTGTTTCTTGATTTTGTCTCTTTATTTTGTCTCTTTATTTTGTCTCTTTATTTTGTCTTTTAATTTTGTCTCTTATTTTGTTTCTTAATTTTGTCTCTTGATTTTTTATCTTTATTTTGTCTCTTTATTTTGTCTCTTGATTTTGTCTCTTGCTTTCGTCTCTTTATTTTGTATCTTTATTTTGTCTCTTGCTTTTGTCTCTTTATTTTGTATTTTTATTTTGTCTCTTGCTTTTGTCTCTTGATTTTTTATCTTTATTTTGTCTCTTTATTTTGATCACTACCACACACAATGTAACATGTAAGAATGAAGGGCAAATGTAAGGAGGATTGATGGTAGGAATTGAATATGGCGGGGGATTTATTAAACATAAATCTCTCATAAGCTGAATGATCTAAGTTCAATCCCAGTAAAATACAGTATGTTTTTTTGTTTTATAGTCAATCACAAAATAAAACGGATACATAGTATTTTACTTACCTTCTCTCCAGAATGTAAGACACAAGGTCAAGTGTGGTTTTGAAAAGCTAGTGCACTAGGATTAGCGCATCCTAGCCAACAAAATATGCGTGAGTATCCTCGTCGTCATTCCCGGTATAGGCGCTTCAAGCGATTGGCAATAAACTAACCCATTCTCAAAGAAGGTAAAGCCCGGGAGGGTGGAACCCTTAAACTGAACATGACCATATCTAAACCCGACAGCAATCAATTGTCGAGGACGTATCCTTGATAAAAATTAATAAGTGCTACCAAAATATTTACTACTCTGAACTCAAAGATTTCTACTTCCGCTTCCTGTCTGGTTATGCTGACGGATGTCTTCCACTAAACTCGTGTATATTTAAAGAGCCAGACTACATAATAACTCTTTTGTATCAAAGTTATATATATATATATATATATATATATATATATATATATATATATATATATAGGAAACGAAATCACATAATCATCGATGCAATAATTTATTTCAACCTTGTGATATTGTCAAGCATCCAAATAAGATACAATACCACAAGGTTGAAATAAATTATTGCATCGATGATTATGTGATTTCGTGTTACTATATTTTTATTTTATTCTTGCTCTGTTTATTGCATTGAGCTCTTTATACCCGGAGTTCCTCTTGGAATTTATTTCATTATAACAGACACACACACACACACACACACACACACACATATATATATATATATATATATATATATATATATATATATATATATATATATAGTGTAATTGATATTCCTAACGTTAAAATATAGGAAATAAATTCTGAAAATATATAAAAATATACTTTTAACATTGATTTTTTATACACACACACCACACACACACACACACACACATATATATATATATATATATATATATATATATATATATATGTGTGTGTGTGTGTGTGTGTGTGTGTGTGTGTTTTTGCCAATCGTAAGCCAACAGTCATACAGATTGTGGAAATTTCATTCATTTTTAAATCAATGATTTTCATGAGAGAAATGAGTTCATGTTGATTACTGACATATATATATATATATATATATATATATATATATATATATATATATATATATATATATATATGATAAAAAAAACATAGTAACACGAAATCACATAATCATGTCTGACATGTGGATGTAATACACTTAATGTTTTAGGAATCCAATTGTAATTAGGGCGTAAATAAGTCGAGGTTTGTATACGATTATAAACGCGCACTGAATATACGTATTTTGTCGATTGTCGATCCCAACGTGCTCGTATTCACTTGCTTGTCCTCAAGGGCAAAGTTAAACACGAGGTCGCATTTTCATGTGAGAAAAGCCTAGCTTTCAAAAAGGGGCTTTTAAGGATAAAACATTAAAATTACCTCGGTCGAGAAAGATGTACTTACATTTTATTACATTAAAAAAAAAGATATTATTTGTTTTCATTTAAAAAAAAAAGCAATCCGAGGGCAGGATAGAAACAGCACACTCGTGTTTTTTAACCTACGGACGATATCGTGTCGGTTATTTTACCATCATCAGTGCAGGAGTGGTGGTTGCACGCGGTTACACGAGATGAAACGCAGTTCGTATATATATATATATATATATAGGTTGAGTCAATGAAAAATAGTTAGACCTGTAAATGGAAACAGATCGATATATTCAGTTGTTCAGAACAAGGAGCATTTAGTAGATACAAATATTTATTCTTCTTCTCTTTCAATTGTATTACAACTTGGATCTCCGTGTTTGGTGAATTTCATTTACACACCCGTTTGAACTTTTTAAAACTTAAAAAAAAAAACTTTTTTTAAAAAACTTTTTCCAAATTTTGAATTTTGACGGTTCTTATATGTCAACTTATCAATCACTACTTCCTCTGATGATAAGATTTTGATCTTTGAAAAGCCATGCTTAAGGAATACAATTGAAAGAGAAGAAGAATAACTATTTTTATCTACTAAATGCTCCTTGTTCTGAACAACTGAAGATATCGATCTGTTTCCATTTACAGGTCTAACTATTTTTCATTGACTCACCTTATTTTTGCTCTATCCAGTATATTGAGCTTTCCTCATATCACAATAGGTCTAATTCTCTAAAAGTTATCTTTTAGTTATAAACCTTCATATATATATATATATATATATATATATATATATATATATATATATATATATATATATATATATATATATATAAGCTTGCTATTATCATGTGCTGTGTCCGTATATGCTTGTGTGGGATACTCTGTTTACGTTGATCTTTTAACTCCATTTTTCGATTTGTTTTATTTCCTGAGTCAGTGATGATTTGAATGGACTATAACGACCTTTTTAACAAGACTAAAAGGTCAGTCTTTCTTATGAAACTGAAATATGTAACATATAGTTTTTAAATAAATAATTTATATATATATATTAAGTAGAGAATTGATAAAGGATATATACGAGCAAAAACAGAGAAAATAACCAAATAACTATGTTCACTTTTGAATAATAGTTTTGTTATGTCTCTCTTTCTCTCGCTGTGTGTGTGTATATATATATATATATATATATATTAAAAGGGAATATTAATCATGTTACGTACACACATCGATGTTTCATGCTTACGCAATCTTCAGTATAGGGGATGTCCAGTCAGGTCGGTCGTATGGCACAAACCCGGTTTTACAAATCGTCACTGATCCGTAGTCAGGTATCTTTCCTCTATGCCGGCGCCAATTCACATCACAATCAGGAGGGATTTAGATCTATAAACGCTAAATCGGCGGGCGCGTGTAGCGAGCAGTGGGGAGTGATTCAACAACAACAACAACAACAACAACAACAACAAATGGAGTCGGAATCTCGCTTTTACTGCTCGTTTATAAATTCTCTCAGAGTGCACCAATCCTAGTAAAGGGGGCTATAATTATATTTTAAAAGTAAATATTAATTATTTTTACTTATAGACATCGATGTCTCATGGTTACGCAATCTTCAGTGTAGGGGATGTTCATTCTCGTCGATCGGAGAGCATATATATATATATATATATATATATATATATATATATATAGTCATCCACATACAGACTGTTTCGCTGTATCACAGCTCTTCAGTGCGGCTAGACCAGTTAGTGCCTCAAGCCGCGATTGAAACTCAACCGTCGACACTGACTGATTGTAAGTGATATCTCAATGTAAACATTGTCAAGTGCCGGTAGGTCGAATTAGTTTTAGCCAATGAGCTATGTCTTAAAGCTAATGGCAGTTGGCGATATCCTTACAAATAAGCTCTACCTAAGAAGGGAGCGTTATACAGTAATCCACATACATACTGTTTCGCTGTATCACAGCTCTTCAGTGCGGCTAGATCAGTTAGTGCCTCAAACCGGGATTGAAACTCAACCGTATTGGCTAAATGTGAAATAAACATTTAAGACAAAATAGAAAATTAGCTTTTAGGATAGTGAATAAACAAGAAAAATATGTTGGTAAAAATAAGGACATCATGAAGACTGAACCAAAATGTTTTTGTTGATTCGTTCAACCATATCGATTTGGTGAAATGAGCTTTACTCAACCGGAAATGTTTCATACTATAAAGCATAGACGATAAGAATCTATTTCCCTCGTACCTTCTTTTAACCGCTCACACATTTGGCACATCTTCCAAGCTTCACTCTTATAAAATGTTGAGTTCTGTTTAATACAGTCGTTTTACGAAATGAATATGGTCGAACGAATCGACTGAGATATCTTGGTTTAGCTTTACTGATGCGTTTGTATCGGTGTTTTTATTAGTATGTTTGGTTACTTATCCACTATTCCACAAACAAGCTTCCGCATTGATTAAACACAGGGTTCCGTTTGAATTTCTGTATAGATTCGCGAGTTCGACACTTAGATTCCCGAGTTCGACCAGATTCAACTGAAGAAGAACGGAGATTACATTGTCCGGAACGTTGTTAAAATAACATCCAAGATGAGAACAGTAGTCCGAAGAATACAAATAATGCAAATTACCAATCATCATCTAAAATAAATTCCTAAAAATGATGGTAATCTGGTGTTCCTCGGATTTCCCGGGCAACGTCGTTAAGTTTACTCTTTACAGTTTAAATGACTTATAGACGCTTATTTAAAAAAAAATAGTAGCATTGGATTTAAAAAAAAACTACAACAAGAAATAAATGACGAAGATGGAAAAAAGCGATTATCTACCGTTCTCATTCGATCGACTATCGATCAATCTGAAGAGAATGAATGGAATTGTAAAACGAAAAAAAAAAAGGAAAAGAAAGCAAACCCCAAATAAGTCGAAGATAGGTAAAACGTATTCTCGTATTTTCGAAACCTGGTATATTACGTCCTCCATCGCAAAGACATAACGAAGTCGTAATCCCATTACGAATCTGCCGTTAAATCGGTTGGATTCTTACAACTTGAGCGGCGAACAATGGAAGAATCTAAGGAAGTGCAACAATTGTGCATATTACTCGCAGATAATTATGGGTGGAAAGGAGACATTGGGGTGGGTTGGGATAATGCGCTATCTTGTCAAGAGTTGATGGCGGCAGCAAAAGCGGATCAGAGATTACCCGTTTTTCGACTCGCATTGTTTTGGCTTTTTGTGCAGCGCGATTTCGTTCGCATCTCCGAACAGACGCGCTTGCCTCTTCACCCGTAACTTGGCGCTATAAATACATCACGTGCGAGAGAGCATGTTCACATGTATCGACGTACCAAACGTATATATATATATATATATATATATATATATATATATATATATATATATATATATATATATATATATAAATAAATATATAAATAAATATACGTAAAAATTATAGATAGAGAAGAACGGTGGAGAGTAAGACGACTCAAAGAAGCAGCACATATGTTAGACGACAATGACTTTCTAAGCAGACCTAGTATATAGAATTCAATGCAATATGGGAACCTATAATTATAAATAATAGATAAGTAGTGATCTATAGTGATGAGTAGTTAGATCAAAAAACAAGAATACGTTTATTATAAAATTCTAATTTATACTAGAATTGTTCGTAAGAACCCGTGGCGCAGTGGATCTAGTACTATTTATAATTCAGTTCTAAGTGACAGTTGAAGGTTCAATCCTAAGTGTGGACGATACGAAGAATTGCGAATTACTGAAGACTTCTTCCTATTCATGGCACATAGAACGAAAGCGTGGATTAAATAAAGGGTTCCGTTCGAAATTCCGTCAATTCGACAAATTACGCCTGAAGAACGTCTGAGGTTACGTTGTGATAAAAACACCCAAGAGTAGTCCGAATATACCAAATTCTACCATATATATAGATATATATGTGTTCGTGTGTGTGTGTGTGTATGTATGTACACATGTATGTCTTCGTGTGTGATTGTGTGTGCCGCCAAAGTCATAGTCATAATATTTGAAGAGCAACTTTAAAAACACACATAACTTTGACCAGAGAAGCAATACAAATTCTGAGGAGGTCTCGAAATGAACGTGCATGAATATATAAATAATATTTTGGTTTTAGTTCCGAGTATCGACGAACAGACAACACAAAGAATTTATTTAAAGAAAACTGGGGCATTTATAAGATCTTTATATATTATTTTTCATTGATCATTTGTATTTTAGGATTATTCAGATTACTATTTTTCATTTTATTCTTAGTTAAAATCGCCTACAGTGGGGATTGAACCTTCAACCTCCTGAAGACTGTCACTTAGAACTGATTGTTACTTAACACTTATATCCGTTGTGCTACGTATCCCTAAATAAAATCAGATAAAATACTTACTTAAGACTTCTTCGCGATCATGGCTGACGGAACGAGAACAATCTACCATCGTGGATTAAATTAAGGGTTCAGTTCGAAATCCCGTACATATTCTCGAATTGATTTGAAGAAGATCGGAGATTACATCGGTCGAAATGTTATGAGCATAGCATCCAATATGATAATATTAGTCTAAATAATTCAAATAATACACATTATATATCTGGGTTTCGCAAACAACGAACAAAACACAAAACAGCTTCATAAAATATATAAGTATGTATATAGAGGAATATATGAAGGCTATCACAATGCAAGAAATGGAAATATGTCGGCGTTGAGAAGTAAGACAAAAACAAGTGATTTTGATTATATATTTTTTCAAAAACTTTTTAAATAATTTTTTTTTCATATAGCAAATCTTACTTGATTAGGCAAGACTTCATCAGTGTTTAAGTCTTGTCTAATCAAGTAAGATTTGCTATATGAAAAAAAAATGATTAAAAAAGTTTTTTAAAAATATATAATTAAAATCACTTGTTTTCGTCTTACTTCACAACGCCGACATAGTTCCATTTCTTGCATCACGATAGCCTTCTAATACTCCTCTATATACGTATTACACACAATGCTTTAAGCAAACTACCTTTCCTTATTATATAAGTATTTCTTTATTAGCTATGTTTGCACGTTGTCCTTTCCTATGTCTTTAACGTTTTCATAAGTAGGCGACCTCAGTAAAAGGTCAAATAAAAAAAGCGATGGAGGAAGTAGTATGAGAAGCCGGACAGGCTTGAATTGTTCTTTCGCTTTTTACATTCTGGCTGTTCGCGTATTACCAGCCTTGCAATCAGCTGTTCCTTCCACGACTCACTCCACTTCCTATAAAACAATTTACAATCGAATCAAACTAGACTGGCACACGGCCACTCAATATTTATACAAACAGATAACCTTACATTTTAAAGGAACAAGGTAGCTGTCCATTTATTCTTGGTGTCAATGAGTGCTAATTCATTCCCCATAAATAAAATTGATTATATAAACAGTAGATGAGTGTTGAAAGCTAACGTGCTTGTAGTTGATCTTGTCGAACATTAACAAAAATACGAATCTTTTTTTTTTATCAAACTGACGAGTGTTTTGTCACGCTGTTAATATACATACACGTTGGTTGATTAACGACTCGAGGTTTTACCGAATCAACTCGGCCAACTTTTCTAATATCTGATCGGTTCGTATGCACAGGATTATTTTTGTTCTAACATTATTCAGTTGCTGTAAAGTTCAAAGGCCAAACATTTCGCTGATAATGAATCTTCACACGTTGTATATACGATAGAAACCTGACAGCAGAGCGTGTTTGCTTCTTCTCACTCCGGGAAAGACTGCTTTACAATAGATAAGCAATTCGTGACAATTTGATGCTTGAAGGAATAACGGATCGCTGTTCGTTAGATGGTACTATGTGAGAGGATTTACATACACATACACATACGCGCGCACACACGCACACATATACACACATTATATATATATATATAATATGTGTGTATATGTGTGTGAGATCCAACACGATTTGTTGTTGTTGATAACTGTTCGCCGCTTGCTGTGAATACCCGCCGACTTGGTATTTACATAGTTAAATTCCTCCTAAATTCCAAGCTGATTTCTGGTGGCAACTGGTAAGTCCCTTGACTGCGAATCAGTGGTGATTTGTGATCGGAGTTCGCGCCCGCCGACCGTCGGGAATTAGCTTCCTGCACTGAATATTACGTAAGCATGAAACATCGATATCTGTAGGTAATCAATAATTACTATTTATTTATAAATATTATATATATATATATATATATATATATATATATATATATATATGTGTGTGTGTGTGTGTGTATTATTTCAAGCGCATGCATACATATTACTAAGTATCGAGCTTTCTGTTTGCAATTACAAACAGATTACCTGCTAATATTATCATTATCTTTAATATATACGGACTGTTTCGCTGTATCACAGCTCTTTAGTGCGGCTAGACGAGCCGGGATTGATACTCAACCGTCGAGCTGACAGAAGTCATATCTTAATATAAACATTGTCAAGTGCCGGGAGCTCGAAATAGTTTTAGCCAATGAGTTTTGCCTTAAAGCTAATGGCAGTTGGCGATATCCTTACCAATAAGCTCTACCCAAGAAAGGGAGCTTCACACACACACACACACACACACACACACACACACACACACATATATATATATATATATATATATATATATATATATATAAAGTTCTCCAAAGAGATTTAGCGATCTGACAAATTCCTTCTGCCGGCACAAGGAAGGTTTGCGAATAGCGATAGAAACAGATTCCAATATTTTCAAATGGTTCTTGGAATCTGCTCTATGCCAGACCTCAAAACGGTCTATTTTATAGCTACTGGCATTGATAATGGTTATCCTGAGGAGCTTATCAATGATTGCATTAATAAAAAAGTTTGCTGACTTAAAATCCCCCCAAATATTTGGGCCTGTAAAATGCCCCATTTATTTGAAATTATCTTGGAAAGGGGGAAACAGTAATAAACTAGGTAAACAGATTGTTGATAGCATTAGTTATTGTTTCTTACGCTAAATTTAAACAAACATACATTACAACACTCTAAGCAAATAACGCGTCCAAACGAGAGTGACACGTGACTTTACATTTCCGAAACAGATGACAACAGAAGCCGAAGAGAGCCGGATGGCTAAGTCATTCTGTGGTTGAAACCGACGGTACGAATGTTTTACTAATTTTTCTGTACCAAAATAAATAAATATATATATATATATATATATATATATATATATATATATATATATATATATATATATGTAATAAGCAATGAAAATATATATGGCAATCAAGCTACACAGAGGCTCCCGTGTTTCATCCCCGGGGGGAATCGTCAGGCTAAATGCATGGAGTTATTTTTGTCAGGTGTTTTTATATACGTGGCTTGCTAGTTAACCAATCAGATTCTTTGTTGTTCCCTCAGCCAATCGTTGGGCTTCCCTCGAACAAAGGCATTGTTGGTGACGCTCCTATTTTTGTTAACAATACTGAAAACTGACACATAAAATATTATATCTCCTTATAATATTTTATGTGGATACATGAAGTACTAATATATATATATATATATATATATATATATATATATATATATATATATATATATATATATATATGGCCGAGACATATATGCCCCTTGTATTGGCATTCCGTACTCCAAACAACTTGTACGAGAGAAAGATACCAAGATGAACGTATCACACAGTTTATGCTAAAGATGTTGACTTTTCTACCGATCGGATAATCTTAGAAAGAGGGGGGGGCAGGTTGCTTTTAACTTAGCAATGCTACGTAATAAAAATGCCGCGTTCCTTACCGCTCCTCACAAGTCTTGAGGTGATGTTTGAAATGTGATATCAGCGTCGGTAAGAGGCAGGTAATTGTTTGTTTGCTGCTTTGCTTCTCATGCTTTTTTATTGAGTGAATCTGTTTATATGTATCTTCATTGTATCTTCATTGTATCTTCATTGTTTTACCAACGATGAAACTGGCTGTAACACAATATACAATACATGATTTAGTTTGGGCCTTTTTGACATTTTTACATATAGACTTACTATGACTTTGGCGATTGTGTGCCTTTCGGCATATCAACCAATTTGATGTGTTTTATTTAACACCGAAGCACAATACTTACTATAAACGTTACTGTCTGTTTTACGGCATATCAACCCTTTAGGTGTTATTAAATGTCAAAACATGATCTGTATAGGCGAACTGGTGCCTTTACCTTTCGAGAGACAATTAATACTATTGGAAATATTTCCTGTACGATGGAGATCAGCGATTTATGTTATACTAAGTACTTCCGGTCTGTGGAGAGAAATTGATCCTCGGGGATCTTCGGTCTTTCTGTAAAAAAGTGTTTTTCAGGCTACCCTGACATGAGAATACTTCCCATATGAAGTAAACTCTGACTGATTATTAAAGAAATATGGTGCGCCATTTCCTCAGGCTATCTAACGCGTCTCCGGGTCACTTCCTCTTTGAATAATCAATCAGAAGCCGTTGAAAATGTGGAACTTATGAAAAAGATAAACAAAACCAAGAATCAATACTGACAGGCCGGCATATATGATAAAAGGGCCCAACAACCCGTTTACACACCATGCGTGTTAATGTAGGCAATGGCAAAAACATTCCTGCCTCTGGAAATGGTAGTCCAGCCGTGACAGAGGCCGACCAGTGAGAGCCAACAGGCCTTGATGAAAAAAAGGTATTGGCCCCTATATTCACCATGTGCAGCGACAACGAAACGAAATATTAGAGGCCTTGGGATGTGACGGTGGTTAAGTAGATAACGACACGGACTGAAGACCTGGGTGTTTCAAGTTCGAATCCAGTCGGTTCCACAGTATCACTTTCATTTAGGGATGTTAGCAACCTTCTCGTGGTCCTTCCTGTAAGTACCTGATGTCTTTCCAGAACGTTTTCTAACTTCGGGGAAACTAATGCCAACAGCAGAATCATCTGATTCACACGAAAGAAAAAGAAAAAGAGGCCAAAATAACAGCGATGCTCAGTTACGCAAAATCAGGTATAATTTCAATGTTACCACTATTCTTTCACAATTGGAGTAAAACATCAAATCATATATTAACAGAGAAGAACAAGGAATCCACCCCCCTGAAAAGAAATGGAATACATTACTACAGAACTGCATCCCTTCAAATAAAATATCAACAAATAATTGTCATAAACCGTTCTCATAAGTAATAAAATCGTTTTCAATCCTCTCATAATATTTTTCATTATTCAACTAACAATCCATCAATATTATCAATTCTGATTCTGGAGTGGCTTTTAGCCTTGATAAGTATTGCCTCATTACTAAAAACATATCTAGCATACTATCTTGTGAGTATTGGGACTATATAAACTGTAGTATTAGATTCCCGTAAACATTGTATTTTTGCACTTGCTTTTGTTTACTTGCTAATTAGGTCGTTCATCTGTGAATACTGAGGAACGCACAAGAAATACACATAAACTTATAAAAACAACATTACTACAAACTAGCCACTTTATCTTGACTATTTTCTTTTCCTTGGTCCACGGGGATCATAGAAAAGGGGTGGAGGCATTTTTTAGGCATGAAATTAACTAAGAGTGCCGTAACAATGGAGCTGGGGGAAATCCGAGGAGAATCCTTTTAGCAGTGTCTGAGAACCTAGCTGAGAAAGATGGCAAATCGCATTATCCTCTATGCATGAAGTATTGTTGCCACATCTGGGATGGTGCATCAACAACTAATCTCTCTCTCTCTTAGACAAGGTCCCAAAAACAGTTATCAACTTAAATGGTCCCTCACTATTCACCAAGCTCCAGCCCCTGTCCTATCGCCGCAATGTTGCCTCCTTGTGCCTGTTTTACAAGTACTTCAATTGATTGTGCTCAGATGAACTTGCTGCTCTAGTGCTCCCTCAACGTAAATACACTGGACGAACATGCCAATCAGCTAAGTCCCATCCATTCACTGTGGAGGTCCTCAGATGCCAGAGAACCTTCTACTCCAATAGCTTCTTTCCTCGTGCTTCCTGTTTCCCCGACTCTACTGACATGCAGAAATGTAAACAGACACCTCGCTGCACAGCTCCGAACTTAGGATGATCCCCAACACTTACACCCTAATTCTCAGTAGCCCCTAACGTCTACATTGGCGTTCCCCCTTATTTGGGGTGAACTATTATTTACTGGGAAAACAATGTAGTTTGTTTGAACTAAAATAAATGATTGATGAAAGAAGTCCTGCTACTTTTTACACATATTTCGTATAAAACAACCATATCCTGGTCTTAAGTTTTACGCCTTGAGGACCAGAGTTCGAGATGTTCTCTTCATCCGTTTAGGAAAACTCCTTTCTTATCGAAAAAGGTTTGAACTTTGAGTTTACCTATAAATTAATAAGGTTAGAAGAAATATAAATTATAAGCTAACAAAATTCGATAATAGAAAATTCGCCCGCCACACCTAACTGTTGTGGACCATTTAGTTATTATTAAAGGGTAGGTAGGTTCACCGCCACAACTAACTGACTTTGCCGACTCGCTATCGCTTCGAATAATTCGCCACGTGAAATACTTGAAACATTAATTTTAAATAATAAACATTTCATTCATAACTCTGTTGTAAACACGAAACCAAATCTTTCTCATTTATTCATATGGATAGATATGCATTAATGGTTTCGTAATTTCGATACAAATTTATTTATTCATTTAAATATGGAAGTAAAGGAAGAATAACATCAATTTGCCTTTTCACTTACAATTTAGAAATAGATCGCGATTCATTAAGAATTAAATCATTTCTCCAAAGAAAGGAACATTTGAATATAAATGCTAAATATTTGTCAAGGAAATACAACAATATTGGGAAACAGAACTATTTGTTGTATTAAAATCAGAACAATCATTGAATTAAACAAAAACAATAACAAATAATAGTTAATTATTAAGATGTCTTTTTTCAAAATAATATGCAAATTAGTTAACCTTGCGACTGATAGACCATATACATTAGTAGTATATAAAAAAAATCGTGCGTTTATTGTGTAACGTTGACTTAACTTAAAATATAGCGTTTTGACTTTATCGTAAGTGCAAGAAATGTGCCAACTTTCGCATTCATTCATTTTGATAACACCGGTCGTAAATCACCGAGAGTTTATCTAGATTCACCACGTGGCCAAACATACAAAGTGTTGTATTATTGTATAAGTGTTAGACAAGATTAACTACAAACAAGTTCGCTTTAAAGAGAGCCGAACTTGTTATATATTAGACGCGTTGAACGTATACTTAAGTATACGTTCAACGCGTCTAATATATAACAAGTTCAAGTATACGTTCAACGCGTCTAGTATATAACAAGTTCAAGTATACGTTCAACGCGTCTAGTATATAACAAGTTCAAGTATACGTTCAACGCGTCTAATATATAACAAGTTCAAGTATACGTTCACCGCGTCTAATATATAACAAGTTCAGATATACGTTCAACGCGTCTAATATATAACAAGTTCAAGTATACGTTCAACGCGTCTAATATATAACAAGTTCAAGTATATGTTCAACGCGTCTAATATATAACAAGTTCAAGTATATGTTCAACGCGTCTAATATATAACAAGTTCAAGTATACGTTCAACGCGTCTAATATATAACAAGTTCAAGTATATGTTCAACGCGTCTAGTATATAACAAGTTCAAGTATACGTTCAACGCGTCTAATATATAACAAGTTCAAGTATACGTTCAACGCGTCTAATATATAACAAGTTCAAGTATACGTTCAACGCGTCTAATATATAACAAGTTCAAGTATACGTTCAACGCGTCTAATATATAACAAGTTTAAGTATACGTTCAACGCGTCTGATATATAACAAGTTCAAGTATACGTTCAACGCGTCTAATATATAACAAGTTCAAGTATACGTTCAACGTGTTTAATATACAACAAGTGCAAGTATACGTTCAACGCGTCTAATATATAACAAGTTCAAGTATACGTTCAACGCGTCTAATATATAACAAGTTCAAGTATACGTTCAACGCGTCTAATATATAACAAGTTCGGCTCTCTTTAAAGCGAACTTGTTTGTAGTGAATCTCATTGACACAAATAATTAATGGATAGGACTGATGCTCTTTTCAAATCGAGGCTTGTCTCAATTTGAACTTGATGCCATGTTTAAGCTGGTGTATACTTGAAGCATATAATTTTAACTTTGAACTAGAGTTTTAATTCTTTAATTAGGACGTGCCTATGGGATATCTTCTGAACCCAATGATCTCACTCATCCCCAATGATTGAATAATAACAGATCAGATGGGAAATAGAGTCTTATTGATGGAATTGGTCATTTTCGATTTGAAATGATATAATTCAGAACTGAGTTTGTGTAAAAGGCTTAGAGAGTACACGGTTGTAACTATTGATTGCACTAGATAAGACGTTGATACGTAAATGCAATGATCTTGCCAGAATCAACATATTATTACGGAGTGGATGTCTCAATGGACTCAAAATACTAGTGATGATGATGATGATGATGATGATGATGATGATGATGATGATGATGATACTCAGTTGGCACTATTTACATTGTAAAGGGTTAAATGGAGTTTGCACTGTAAAGAGTTCAATAAAGTCAGATGGTCTGCAACAAGAGCATATAAACGCATACCCCCTACCCAATCCTCGAAGATTTGTACCGAAAACACTTGAAACGATAATTAGCCGACGGTTGTAAACGAAATTAAAATAATAATTAACTTCTGATGCTTTGATATTTGTAAAGCAATTTCCACAAATAATCGACTCTGGAATATTTAATTAACGAAATATATATTTCCCAAGAATATCAGCTAAGGATATCACTATTATAATAAGTCGCTACATTTGGGATAATGTCACTATTTACTAGAGTTAGATACAAGTGTAGTATCTGTTCTGATACGACATTTCATCTTTTCGTCCTCGGTCCATGAAGGAGAGATCAATCTAGACTGAGAATTTTGTTAATTTTCGTCCCAATTTAGATATCCCTTAAAACACTGACCTTGTGTCTAACTCTAGTATATATATATATATATATATATATATATATATATATATATGTATATACGTTGTTATTGTTTTTTTAGCAATAATTGTACTACTCGTCCATTTGTATAATTGTATATAGTGTATGTATATATATATGTATATATATATATATATATATATATATATATATATATATATATATATATAGTGTATAAAAGTGAATACTTTTGGTAAGAAATCCGAGTAAAAGAGATCAATGTAGAACACAGAGCAAGAATAGAATATAGAAAGAAAAAAATAATTTCAAATATGTAACTGTCCCGTTTGCATTCAGAGGAAGTCTAAATAAATTATAAATGCTGACAGTTGCAATGTGTTTGTGATTTTTTCGATCTATATTCTATATATATATATCTGTATATATATATATATATTAGGAATTATACATTTAATGTAAAGTGGTCACCCATTTCAAGACCAGGAAGTGGGTGATCAGCACCGCTAGTTTATTACTAATATATTCTGATATTTTAGAGGCATCTACATTCTCTATCCGATGATTTGTTCGTCGGTTTGTCACGCTTGTGTTTTTTTCATGATTAAGGTCGAGAGCAACCCGAGGACAAGGATTAATAAGACGAAAAGATTATCAGCCGAAAAATCATAAACAATATTGACGTACGAACAATGATCAATGGTAGAAATTGTGTAAGATTACTTACGGGGCGTTATAAGACAAATATTTGTTTATATTAGAGTTGAAGGCGACCATGTTGTAATCATCATTCCCGCGATAATGTGACTTAGAAGCAGAAGGCCCTTTTGCAAACAGGCACAGTCCATGGAAACTCTGCCTGACGCTAGACACATAGTGGAGAAAGGAAAGCCATTTTCCGCGGTGGTAGTAATACGAGTTAATGCTGTGAATGTCTTAGAATGAGAAACCAAAGATTGGAACTCAGTCGACCATCTTCCATGGAAATAACCTTAGAATAAACCGAGACTTTCGGCGTATCTTGTATGAGAGATGATGTCACCCCATTCGATTTTGTAGTTAATTTGTTCCTCTGTCAAGCAAGGAGAGAGTGCTATGCGCGACACCTCACCAGATGTGGCTGCATTTTTTCAATCTTAGAATGTATATGACATGAATTGAACACTGAAAGATAGTACATTAGTCTGAAAACGCATAGTAAACTACATTAAGCATTAAAAGATTTTAATAGTATAGTTTATGATTCAGACAGATATATACCAAATCTCCATCAGTGATAGATTATTATAACTATTACTAGTACTTGTTTTGGCAGTAGTATTAGAACAAGTTGGTGTGCTATGTAATAGGCGGCATGTCCATGCTTCTTCATGCCAAAGTATATGCAATTCTGGTCAATGGTTGTGGAACGTAGATGCGTTTATTGTTTCTCGTAGTTATGCTAATAGTACTTGTAGCAGAATAGTTGTAGCAGTAGTAGTTGGGGCAGTAGTATTTGCATCAGTAGTACTTGGGGCAGTAGTAGTTTCGGCAGTAGAAGTTTCGACAGTAGTTGTTAGGGCAGTAATAGTTGCGCAGTAGTAGTTGGGGTAGTAATAGTTAGGGCAGTAGTAGTTAGGGCAGTAGTAGTTACAGCAGTAGTAGTTGTGGCAAGACTAGTTGCAGCAGTAGTAGTGGGGGCAGTAGTAGTTGCGGCAGTAGTAGTTAGGGCAGTAGTAGTTGGGGTAGTAGTAGTTGGGACAGTAGTAGTTTCAGCAGTAGTAGTTGGGGCAGTAGTAGTTAGGGCAGTAGTAGTTACAGCAGTAGTAGTTGTGGGAAGACTAGTTGCAGCAGTAGTAGTTGCGGCAGTAGTAGTTGCGGCAGTAGTAGTTGGGGAAGTAGTAGTTGCGGCAGTAGTAGTTGGGGAAGTAGTAGTTGCGGCAGTAGTAGTTGAGGCAGTAGTAGTGGCGGCAGCAGTAGTTGGGACAGTAGTAGTTTCGGCAGTAGTAGTTGGGGCAGTAGTTGTTAGGGCAGTAGTAGTTACAGCAGTAGTAGTTGCGGCAATACTAGTTGCAGCAGTAGTAGTGGGAGCAGTAGTAGTTGGGGCAGTAGTAGTTGAGGCAGTAGTAGTTGGGGCAGTAGTAGTTGGGGTAGTAGTAGTAAGGGCAGTAGTAGTTACGGCAAGACTAGTTGCGGCAGTAGTAGTTGCGGCAGTAGTAGTTGCGGCAGTAGTAGTTGAGGCAGTAGTAGTTGGGCAGTAGTAGTTAGGGCAGTAGTAGTTGAGGCACTATTAGATGAGGCAGTAGTAGTTGCGACAGTAGTAGTTGCGGCAGTAGTAGTTGAGGCAGTAGCAGTTGCTGCAGTTGTAGTTGCAGTAGTAGTAGTGGGTTAGTAGTAGTTTCGGCAGTAGTAGTTAGGGCAGTAGTTGTTGCGACAGTAGTAGTTGCGGCAGTAGTATTTTCAGCAGTAGTAGTTGGGGCAGTAGTAGTTGGGGCAGTAGTAGTTGCGACAGTAGTTGTTATATGTAGTCGTAGTAGTAGTAGTAGTAGTAGTAGTAGTAGTAGTAGTAGCACTTAACTACCTTCCAATGACACACTCGTCATCTCAACGATGATTGATGACAAATTCGATGAAATTCTGTCGAGTGGTTTCAGATCATTAGTGGCCGACAGACAGACAAACAGACAGACAGACAGATACCATTTTTAATGCTTTATTATAATATCGATGTATTTATTTATATGATAGTGTAATAGTTATTATTTGTGCTTCTTGTTTGCTGATTTTTTCTTCTCTTTTCCCCACTTCATCTTTATCCCTTGAGTCATATACTTCATCTGTGATCCCACTTCTAATCGCTTCCGCTTGTCGGACGTGCGCGATTGAGATCAAAGGAGGACCCAAATGAGGAGGGACGCTGTCGGATTTAATGTGGAAGCACACAGTATTTGAGGATTCGGGTTTGACGGGGTTCTAGGAAGGTGGAAGGGTAGGTGAGGATCATATGGTTTCGAAATCAATAATCCAAGAAAAAGAACGTTATTTAAATGTTGCAACGTGTTCGCCGAGCAGATTTGTTCGAGATTAGAGGCTGATCGTGTTAGTAGAAAACTTAGTCTATCAATCTTTTTGACTTAATCATTATACAGCAGACTAACAATTAACGAACTAGTAGGTATTAATGTCTACACCTTTACATATATCTCTATCTTTACGTATATCAAGTTAGGTATGTGTATATCTTTATATATGTGCATGTAAAAGATTCGCTCGATAATTATGGA
>OY744531.1:109720621-109728121 GCA_963556195.1 Sepiola atlantica
TTCACGCTCGGATAGACAATGCAGAGCAAATTGCTTTCCAATTGGATGTATATACGAACGAGTTTCTAGTGGAAACCAAGTCTGTGACCTCAGCAAGAAAAGGACTTTCATGAAACAAAAGTATGTCAAAAGATTGTTATATATGTGTGCGTAACCGCCGTAAACAATCCGGTGATGGGAAATAAAGAAAAGAAAAGTTTTTCCATATACGTTCTGTTCTTTGTCATTCTTGTTGGATCTTATCGGGTACCCTGAAAGAACGGGTAATGCAACACAGAGATACTCACTCTCCTTGTATATCTGTTTTCTCTCTCTCCATCTTCATCACGTTTTTACAATCTCTCCTCATTTACACATGCGTATCAAGAATTTTATTTATGTAGTCAAACTTATTTCCTGTTATTTCCTAACCCTAACTCTAACCTTAACCCTAACTCTAACTCTAACCCTAACCCAGCTGGGATTTCTTCAACAAGGCTTCTTTTTAGATATCTCTCAATACAATGCATTTTATGTTGTAGGAACTGTTTAGATAAAAACTTTAAAAATAAACTAAAATGTAACAGCAATCATGTAATGCAGATACAAAAAAACTGTTCATGAAATGACATCAAGTAAGATCGTTATTTAGAAAGAGATTAAGAGATTAAGGTCTTGAAAAAATACATAAATAAACAAAACAAAAAACAAAACAAAACAAAAAACAACGAAAACAACAACAACAAAAACAAGAAAAAACAAAAGAAATGAACGAATAAAAAATTAATATTTTCTAATTTGTTACAATCTGATTCACGTAAACAAAATGTTTATCGCATGGAAGCTTATCAGATAAAGAAATAATCCGAAACAAAATGCCGGAAAAATGGTTTCAACCGCTCGAGAAACCTAAACCTTCAACTTGTTTATACAACGGATCTACAACAACAACAAATGAAGAAGACTGCAACATTGAAGAAGTCAATGTGACATGTGCAAACCTATGACACAAGTAAAATTCCGGTTAAGGCATATCAACAATATGTGGGTCATTTATATCGAAGTTGTAACTAAAATGGCTGCTACCTTTCAGACTACAATATGGTCGTCTTCAAATTCAAAGTCAACAGGTGCTTGTCATCAACCGTTTTCATAAGTAATCAAATTCAATTCATTATTTTCAATCCGCTCATAATATTCATCGTCATTAAACTCACTATAAATCTATCTCATTAATTCTTATACTCGAGTTGTTTTGGCCTTGATAATGGGTGACTGGTTCATAATTCACTGTTGAGCCCTTTAATACGTACACGGATTTCAGCCAACAAAGTACTTACATAACGATAATGATTCCTTCCGGGGATGAAACACGGACACCTCTGTGTTGCTTAAGTGTCATAAATATATGTTCATAAGTTAATATATATATATATATATATATATATATATATATATATATATATGAGAACGGAAGGATGAGATTAATCCGACGTAATGGGAAATAAAAAAGGAAAAAACAAGAGATATTTCCCCAGCACCTCAAAATCCATGCAAAATCCTCAGCACCCCCCCTCTCTCCCGCCCTAAGACAAATTCACTAACACTCTCACCCCTCCCCTGTTTCACTCACAGCTGTCCACATTCATTTCATTCTCTGCCACTGACTGACTTTTCTCAGCCCTACTACTTTTTCTCATCAACCCATCATGTCAACCCAATAGTTCGATGTACTTACATGACATTCTTCTTAAAATTATCATCCTGAGGAGGTCTTACAATAAGGACGAAACGTTGATGAATATATAAAAAATATCTCTTGGATTTTCCTTTTTCATTTCCCATATATATATATATATATATATATATATATATATATATATATATATATATATATATATATTATTAAAAATAACCGACAATTTTTGTCTGGTTATTTTAGTGTTGATCCCTTCAATTTTCCGGATTAAAATCTTGTTGGTTATTTTTAATAATACGTGTCTTAAAGAAAAAATGCTGCCTCGATACACACACACACACATATATATATATATATATATATATATATATATATATATATATATATATATATGTATTCAACAACCCTTAAAATAGCCATACTTAATGAATGCCTGAATGGATAAAGAACAATGAAGTACAGGACTGACTATATTTTCAGATTTTTCCCGGCATTTAGGAAAAGAAATGGTGTTTCATATAATAAATCCTATCTTTGTTACGAACTCCAAAACACACACACAACGAACGAGTTTCTCGTCTGCCATTGTATTATGATGACGCCTTTAAATGTCGCTTTGCTAAAAAGGCCAATGTGAATTTCTGAGCACGCACGTCTGTAATTAATTGCATTGCATTTCTAAAGGCGCCGGTCGTTATCCTTTTGGAATCAAGGTCAGCTCGTTGAAGTCTTTTAACCATAAGAGATAATTCAGCAGATTTTAAATGTTTGTTGCATTTCAAATATTAACATTTCTATAGTTTAAAGCCAGCATACAATGTGTTATGTGAGAAATTGTAATTCCAAAGTTGAAAGGCAATAGTGCGAGGTATCAATAGCGAACCTTTTATATCTGTATTGTAGTCTTTTAATGGTATCTATTGATCGATCTACCAACCTATCGTTATATTCAGAGCTATGTGTTCCAATATATATATATATATATATATATATATATATATATATATATATATATATATATATACAATAATATTTTTATAAATAAATATTAAATATTTAAATACCTAGAGACATCGATGTTTCATGCTAACGCAATCTTCAGTCTAGGAACTAATTCCCAACGGTCGGTGGGCGCGAACCCCGAACACAAATCACCATTGATTCGTAGGCCATTGTCAACTAGTTAGTAAATAGAGAAGAACTTTAACTGTAAGTAGCGGAATTCGGCGACTACTTACCAAGCAAATAAGAGTGATCTACGAAACGTCGGATTATATATATATATATATATATATATATATATATATATATATATATATATATATATATATATATATATATATATATACATATATATATATATATCAGATTTTTTAATTTGAGATGATATATATAATTATTTCCAAAATCAGACAACGCCGTAGCAAACAGAGCAGTAGGTACATTCCACAGTCGGCCTTCGCCACTGTTTGCTTAGTT
Organism: Sepiola atlantica; assembly: GCA_963556195.1. Taxonomy (NCBI): domain Eukaryota; kingdom Metazoa; phylum Mollusca; class Cephalopoda; order Sepiida; family Sepiolidae; genus Sepiola; species Sepiola atlantica. The sequence goes on from OY744531.1 coordinate 109,723,779, forward strand.
TGTGTAAGTTAATGGACTTTCTTGTATATATATATATATATATATATATATATATATATATATATATATATATATATATATGATAATTTTATTTACACAGACATGTACAAAATCTGCGACACTGGCATGTCGATGTTATCGATCAACAGTTACTATAAACTGAGATCTCATCAGGCAGAGTTAGAATCCGATCTTAACCGTAGATCATATTTGGAGGGAATATATATATATAAAGATAACTGAAGGAAGAGAGATAAAGAAGTACGGATCTCAAATCTATTTCATCTTCGATTGTTCAATGAAAGGTGTATACGATAAAAACATGTTAATTTTTCTTTCCTTAAGCCAGACTTTTCAAAGATTAAAGTTTTATCATCAGAGGAATTACATAGATTGATAAGTTGGCAGTAGAAAAGCCCAAATTCAAAATTTGAAAAATTTAAGAAACAATATAAAGTAATGGAAAGTAACACTCTTACTAAACCTTATGACTAGAATCATTATTCCAATTTTGATCAAATTCTATTACATGAAATTATGTTTAAATTTTAAGACTCAAGCTTTAGAGGTTTTAATGAGAAATTAAAATTCAAGAAACTTTGCTTGAATGATTGTGGATCGAATTCATTGTAAATCTGAGACATTTAAATGGTCAGATTAGAGATTGTGTCCATATTATGCTCCTAAAACCATTTAAAATACAATAAAGAGACTAACAATGGGGATCTTATATCTATATTTAAAATCTTACAAAAATCGTTTAACGTCTCGTTTGGAATGAGAATGCGATTGTTTTGCTAATTGCAAGGTTGAGACTACATTGTATTTTTATGTGGAAGAATGCCGACTTAGCAATACATTAAAAGTAATTACAGAGTTACGTCACCGACCGAGAGAGGATCGGGAGAAACATGAGAGAACGACCGAAGTGAACGAACGTTCCGGCTCTTACTCCTCATCCGGGTTTTGGGAGTTGACTGTAACTATAACGTTGAGTGTAGTAAGAATATGTCGACATTCTACTTGCAATAAATTGTAAGCTATAAAAAAATCTTTTAAAAGCAAAGAACACCGGGACTCACTTTCAATATGGACATACATAAATGTACGAAAAAACATACATAAATGTTCACTTTCTCGTTTATTTGAAAGGTATATGTGTAGCATTACTGCTTTTTTATTTGTCTATCCGTCATCGTTAATTATCCCACACGTAAATGTCCGGATCTGTCGATTGTAAAAATTACTCAACAATGTCGTATGGTTCAATTCTTTTATTGTCCATCTTGTCATAAAAAACACGTGAACAAGAGTATTCTTCGTCGTCTTTACGTGTCTTTAAAGCATGTGGTCATACGACAGTTTCTCACAAGACAGTGTTTAATTGTATGGTCCTACTCTCCACATTCATAGATGGTTGGGTCAGTTTTGTAGCCCCATTAAGTCATAGCTACTTTTGATCACGCCATTCCCATTGTCAGGCGGTTGAGTGTTTTCAGATAGAGCCAGGGTTCCTCTGAATCGAGATGGAGGGCCCTAGAAGGGGGATTCACATGTCAGTAAGAGGAGGGTACATTTTTTTGGCGTCTGGTTCACAGCTGTAGTCTTTTCCTGAGATGTTATTAGTATTAATAAGCCTTGTACCTAAATCGTCGCCTGTAGACAGGAAGACTGTCATATAGATCCCAGGAGTTACATCTCATTAGTCTGACGGGGAGAAAGAGCGAGCGACTACTCTCTTCTTGCGACGTAATGTAGCGGCCACTCGAAAACGGAAATCTTGTCAATATAAACCATAAGTATTGATTACATTTCCGCCCACAATGATTCAGATTAAGATGTCTTTGAAATGTGTGCTTAGTAATTAGTGTGAGATAATTGCCTTTAACGAATAAATAGTATTTATTTCGCTAATTAAGATTGTTCTCTTACTACCACGATTCAACCATACAAATCCCTCAGGTGGTTCAACGAGTTTAATGATTCTTTACTATATCAATTAATAGAATCCGTGCAACAAGGAATGCGATCCGTGTTTATTCTAAAATAACTGGTGAGGATAGAAAAAAAAGAAGCCGTGTGCCCTGGAGGGTGCGGCCGATAATCAAACTGATACGCGACATAATATGATAGAAACAAATCTAAAATTAATCCAGTGATTTATTTGATATTTTGTGCTGGTTAAATTGAAACATTCATCACGATTTATCAATAATCGATCACGCGAAGTTCGATTTACAATTTCCAAAAGAGTGGATCGTGCTGAGATAAACAAAAAAATTGAACAAACACGAGAAACAAAAGTTAAGGGAGTCGGGTTTCTGGGAGTAACGTTGTTAATTAATTTAAACACTTCTTGGAAAGGACGGATATAAATAGTGTATTTTCATTGTAGTCTTTGGAAACAGTAAAAAGCTCTAGGCGTTCTAGAAATAAATTAATTTCTACCAAGAATAAAGCAATGCAAATTTCCCACCGATTAATATCACGTAAATTTATTTTAGATGCTACAGAATAACACTTCTATTATATAGCTGTATGCATAGATATATATTTCTATTTCTCCAACAAATACGGACGTCCACCCAACAGTGGCCATTATTTCATTCTATTTTTCCTCCCCAATATGTCTACCCTACATGTATCTGTACTTGCATGACATTTTTTCTCTATTTTATCATCCTGATGAAGTCTTATAAATAAAGACGAAACGTTGATGTACACATAAAAAACATCCATTTTTTGGTTTTCCGTTTTCATTTTCCCATCACGTCGGATTACTTTCATCCTTCTCTTCCCATATATATATATATATATATATATATATATATATATATATATATATATATATATATATATATATATATATATATAAAGTGGTGTACGAAAAGCGAACTTTTAGGAAAGGTAAAACCTATTGTGAAGAGTATGCAGCTCAATATCCAGGATAGAGCAGGTAGATATGAAGAAGAATGTAAAGGAATTAGAGAGGCAAAAGCCAAATCTTGATCTTTGAAAAGCCTGGCTTAAGGAAAATTTAACTTGAATAAACTGCCTTTTTGCGGAATATACCTTGCTCTGAGCAATTGAATTGAATTTTGATTTGGCTTTTGCTTCTCTAATTCCTTTCCATTCTTCTTCATATATATATATATATATATATATATATATATATATATATATATATATATATAATATTTGTTATTGTTTATTATCTATGTACGTATACGTTTCGTCCTTTTTCAATCGGGACTCATCAGCATAGAGATATGACTATTCACTACCGGTCATGCGATTCGAAACCCCTGACCTCAAGTATTTTTCAACTCCAGTCCGACGTCGCTAATCGCTATATATATATATATATATATATATATATATATATATATATATATATATATATATATATATATATATATATATATATGTGTGTGTGTGTGAGTGTGCGTGTGTATGTGTGTATATATATATATATATATATATATATATATATATATATATATATATGTGTGTGTGTGCGTGTGCGTGTGCGTGAATTTATGTCTGTGTGGACAGAAGCAAACACACATGTATGCGCGCGGGTTCGTCTACATACACAAATCAAGACTAACTACACACACAAGTAGACAGAGTTCCAACAGAGTGATAACATTTGAAGGGCAATTCTAAGCATTTAGAACAAAATGTACTCAACCACCGCACATGATGATGACCCGAAAGATAAAAGTCAGAATCACACATACTTTAAAAAACACATAACTTAGACTCAGAGAAGCAACAACTATGAAAACACATACACACACACGCGAGCTCGCACATGCGCAGAAAGAGCCAAATATGATCTAAGGGTAAGATCGAATTCTAACTTTGCCTGATAAGATCTCAGTTTATAATAGCTGTTGACCGATAATATCGACATGCCAGTGTCGCAAACTTTGTACATGTCTGTGTAAATAAAAATAATCTTATATATATATATATATATATATATATATATATATATATATATATATATATATATATATATATATATATATATATATATATACCATTAGATAGACTGAAATAATATAATAATGTGCGAATCAAATTTTATTACAATTCAAAGTTCAAGCAAAGTTCTTTAAAGTCCGTAACTCATGAGTTTTCAAAGAAATTCTTCTCCTCAGAGGACCATTACCGCAATGACATTACTGCAGGTAATTAAATTAAACTTTGAAAATATATAAAAAATGTATAAAATACATAAAAGTATATAAAACATTAAATATATCGGCCCAAAACACACTGTTTTGTTAAACTTATACAGTTCATCCAAGTCATAAAGTTTAAAACAGCTTCAA
>OY744531.1:109733121-109750621 GCA_963556195.1 Sepiola atlantica
GTCAAAAGCGAGAATGAAAAAGGGAAGAAAGTTTATTGCTGGCTGTCTTATTCGCATTCTCTCTCCCATTAACGACGCTGTATTTTTCTCAAGAGAATTGATTTTTTCTTTCTTTTGCTTTCATTGGGGATCTCATTAAAAGATATATACATTTGTATCAACATCATCGAGATGTTAATGTTGATCTATGTATACGAATACATATGGAAGTTTTAGAATTGTGTTTGCAATGTGTATTATTTAAAATTTTAGTTTCAAGTATTTAAAGTAGCGAACTTTGCGAAGCGACAGCGATCTTGCAAAACCTTCTAGTTAGTAATAAATTAAATACTGTATTATTAGTAGTGGTATTTACTTTTAGTAGTATTAATTTGCTTCTGAGACCAAAGGTGCTGATCATGTTAATATACATTTGCCTTCTTTCTGACAGATATTCCGAACAGAATGAAGTATATTTAAGAAAAAATTGAACCGAAACAAACTGTTGTTGTAAAAACATAGTGCAAGAATAAAGTAGATAAAAATGGGTCGTCAGAACCAATATCAGATTATCGGATAAAAGCTATCGATAAAACACGACGAGAAATATACCGGTTTCACTTTATTATATAGTAAGGAATATATTTTTTTCACCCCAAAATGACCCACTGTATAGTGTAGTTTTTTTTTAAATTTCAATCCAAGAACCTTTTATTTTTCTGTGGAGTTTTCTGATGATTGTAGTGTTACAGTGACGTTGTTTGGCTCACGGCAAATGAAACGGACCGTAAAAAATACATCTCACATAAATGTTATTTTTGGGGGGAAATGTGAAAAAATAAATAATTAAATAAATAAATAAATAAAAACATGGTATTGGAAAATAAAGTGAAACTGACTTATATATGCTCTGGTGTTACTTATTGAGAATCATCGAACTGCATCTTTTAAATAGACTGCTAATTAAAAGGCACTGATAGTATATGCTAATACATATATTGTCATATATATATATATATATATATACTGGCAAAACCTACGCGCCCCTAAGCAGCAATTAATGAAGGATGAGGAGGTATAGTTTAAAACATATAGTCATGTTTACATTTTTAGATACATTTTTTCGTTTTAGTTTTCCCTTATTCTATATTTGATTTAAATAAATACTCGATTAGTAGTAAACGACAAAATACTAATATTCATAAAAGTTACATATAGGCGAGAAACACATCTATCTATATAGTGTAAAGATGACTAGAAAAACGTTTTTATTTTAAATGGCCTTTATTGATTTCATGTATTTATCTACCTCCCACAGCAGTAAGACGTGGCACAAGGTCGAAAATTGGGATTTGATAAGTCAGCACCCAAGAGGAAGAGCACTTATGACCTTTAAAAATTACCTGGACAGCTCCGTCAGTATTCCCCGCTATGGGGCGCCTCAGGCGATTAGCAATAAACAAACCCCTTCTCTGGGAGTGTGAACCTCCTAGAACTGCACAGGACAAACCCACAGATCGGCGGAATCAAGGCCCGAAGGACAAAACGGTACTGGTCTATAGGGTGTAGTATCCATCGGAACAGATACTACACTGTGATCCCAGCCAAAAGGCCAACCGTTTCTTCAAATATGAACAATCCAAAAAAAAACAAATATATATTGTTTTGCTTTTTTTATTGATAGGTCACTGCTTATCAAGGCCTGGAGGTCACTCGAGGATAAAGGTTAAACTTATTGCAAGTTAGACGATGATCGCCGTCACGATATGATTGGAAAAGTGGGTGGAAAAGGGTAGACAATTATGAATGAATAAGGAAAGGTAATAGACAAGGAAAATGGCGTTTCCCATACTATTTGAATGTGTTCAATAGTCTATAAAAAAGTCTATTATAAAAGTTTCATAGTACTAACAACAACAAACAACAACTTCCTTGACAACGGTGTGCCTCATTTGCTTTCTCCGGATGTGGATTCAGACAGAATGTTTATTTAGTATGATTTGGCATAAGGCCATCGAACTGAAGTTCTCGAAGTGGATCGAGTACACTACATTATCCGAAGTCTGCGAAATTCGGTTGATAATTATCGCTCGGCTGAGGTAATCTAATAAATCACAGGAGCTCGATATAAACATCTTTGTCGGTGTTTAATAATTGATAATCAGGCAATAAATTGGATTATTCTCGGAATGGCCTGTCGGCAGTGCCAAGAAAAAATATGGTGATCGTGTGCATAGGAAATAGGCAATAAATATAACAATGGGAAACGATGTGGAAATGATCTATAATAATAATAATAATAATATATATATATATATATATATATATATATATATATATATATATGTATGGGAAATGAAAAAGGAAAAAACCAAGAGATATGTTTTATATATTCATCAACGTTTCGTCTTTATTGTTAGACTTCCTCAGGATGATAATTTGAAGAAACATGTCACGTAATAAAGACAAAACATTGATAAATATATAAAAAATATCTCTTGGTTTTTTCTTTTTTCATTTCCCATTACGTCGGATTACTCTCGTCCTTCCTTTCTCATATATATATATATATATATATATATATATATATATATATATATATATATAATTATTTATATATAGTCAGTGTCGTATGATAACGCAGGGGTAGGGGCTCCGACTGTCAGCTCGACGGCTTGAGGCACTAGCTCGTCTAGCCGCACTAGGAGCTGTGATACAGCGAAACAGTCTGTATGTGGATTACTATATAAAGATCCCTTTCTTGTGTAGAGCTTATTTGTAAAGATATCGCCAACTGCCATTAGCTTTAAGGCATAGCTCATTGGGTAAAACTAATTCGAGCTCCCGGCACTTGACAATGTTTACATTGCGAAACCGTTTACATTCACTCAGTGTCGTATGATAGCACTGGGGTAGAGGCGCCGACTGTCAGCACGGTTGAGTTTCAATCCCGGCTTGAGACACTAGCTATCTAGCCGCACCGAAGAGCTGTGATACAGCGAAACAGTCTGTATGTGGATAACTATATATATATATATATATATATATATATATATATATATATAAATATATATCAATTTCTGTCAGTCTGTCTACGTATGCGTGTAAAACAGTATATTGAATGGCTACAGCTAAAACAGATTCCCCAGGCTATTGAGTTGATTTCTTAGTTATAAATACTAAAGTACCCTCAAAGAAAAAGGTAATGCCTGGGTGCGTGTTTCCTTTCGTTGCATTTTCACTTACCAATGCGTGTATAAATCCTTATACAACTTGAGTTATCGAACCCAGGATTTTGTTTGTCTGCGGATACAAAAACAACTCGGACGCCAAAAGAAATGAGCAGTCCGAGAAAACATCAGAGGGGCGAGTCACTTTCTTAGTTGTAAGAGAAAGAAATGCATACATATAGATAAACGGATAGCCTGTCTACCCCCATTAGGGGCAGAACTCTAAACACATCTTTCCCGCTTGAAATCCCGCCAGCCAAGAGACAAAAAATATTTGCTCGGAAATCACGTGGTTTCTCAACTTCCGCCTGTGTTCACCTCTAACTCTTAGGAGTTTCAAACACGACTCTCGTTATTAATACCTTGATTCATAGTCGAAATATTAAAGAAAACAAAGAATATAACGATTAAAATAGTCTATATTTCTGCTAGTACATATGACTAACGTCCTGCTTCCCAATGGAAGAGATACTGCCTGAGAGGATAGTCACATTACAACAAAACTTATACTACACTACTTCCCATCAAAAAGGCCGAGGTAATACCTTGGATGGTATAATGACAAACAAACATATATAACACTACCAAAAAAAGGGAGCGTAATGTCTGAGAGTGGGGTGTCATCACAATAGAACATATACTAAACTATCCTCTAGAGAAGGAGGTAATGCCTAGCTAGGGATCTCTTTACAAACAGTCGAAAGTAATACAGAAAGAGAGGGATAAAATGATTGGCATAATCTATTATAAACAAAAGAGAATATCACAACAAGCAGTAATACTTTTCAATACGTTGCACGTAGTGGGAGAGGAAAAGATATATATATATATATATATATATATATATATATATATATATATATATATATCGCCCCCTTTACTAAGGCTGGGCTCTGAGTGAATTTAATAACAAGCAGTACTACTAGCTTCATTGCGAGCTCCAACACAATTTGTTGTTGTTGATCACTTTACGCTGCTTGCTGTGACTAATCGCCGACTTGGTATTTACAAAGTTAAATTCCTCCTAAAATTCCAAGCTAATTTCTGGTGGCCAACTGCTAACTCTCTTGACTGCGAATCAGTGGCGGTTTGTGATCGGAGTTCGCGCCCGTCGACCGTCGGGAATAAACTTCCTGCATTGAAGATTGCGTAAGCATGAAACATCGATGTCTGTAGGTAATACATAATTAATATTGATTTATAAATATTAATTATATATATATAAATATATGTTATTCACTTCAAGAGTGTTCAATATATAAGTAGAGATTAGTAGTAGTAGTAGTAGTTGTAGTAATAGTTGTAGTATGAAAATATATTTATGGCAAGCAAGCTACACAAGTAACAAAACACTAAGTTGACTTAAAAAAGAATCAATATTAAATTAAATCTTAATGGGTATTTTTTACTTTCTAACTAGATCTTATATTGGAATGGAATTTTAAAACTACAACAAACTACCACTCTCATGGAATAACCGACTTTTGAAAATGGAATTGCCGACGCTGAAACCGCAAAAACAACTATTTGCTGACGCCGCTTTTCTGTAAAAAAGGCAAATGGGTTCAACGAATCGAAACGCATTTAATTATTTAAACATCTTAGAAATACCAATGAAAAGAATTATTTAAATCTTTAAAGCTTTTTTGTAAATACATTCTTCACTTTCTTTCATTATATTTTGCTTCGTTAAATGAAGAAAATCTATCTAAAAATGAATTCTGTTACTTCACCTTCTAATATATTCCAATTAGTTTATAGACCTGACCAATAATTGCCCTAGTGAGCCAAGATGGAATTGAAAAGAAAAATTTCAATGGTGTCATTAGATTCCTTGAAAAAATGAACTTCACCAGAACTTAATTTAAAGTTCTAATAACTGTAAACATATCGATTTTTATAACAAACAAACAAACATTGACACACATACACGCAAAAATATATATATATTTATTTATTTTGGTACAGAAAAATTAGTACAACATTCGTACCGTCGGTTTCAAGCACAGAAGGACTTAGCCATCCGGCTCTCTTCAGCTTATGTTGTCATCTGTTTCGGAAATGTGAAGTCACGTGTCACTCTCGTTTGGACGCGTTATTTGCTTAGAATGTGTGTATGTTTGTCTAAATTTAGTGCAAGGGAGGTGTAATAAGGGTTGAAAAAAGAGGGAGGAGAAAAAATAACAGGTGATATTTAAACCGGAGAAGATTTCAAGAGATATAAAAAATAAAGCAATAAAAAAATATATATATTTCTATATAAGTCACGTGAGCCAATATATAGACATTTTTTTTTCACATTTCCGAAACAGATGACAACAGAACCTGAAGAGAGCCGGATGGCTAAGTTTTTATGTGCTTGAAACCGACAGTACGAATGTTGTACTAATTTTTCTGTACCAAAATAAATAAATATTACGCTCTTAATTATTAATTTTTAACTTTAATTCTCAATTAATCGAGCACTCTGCTGGAATTTTTCCTGCTATATTACAAAGAAGTTATATAGATATATATATATATATATATATATATATATATATATATATATATATATAGTCTAAAGAAGCTTTGAGTCATTTTAAACCAAAGAAAAAAGAAAAAAAAGAAGTAAAATGCAGTTTAAATTCCCAGAGAAACTAACTAAATCCAAGATATTGCAGACTTAACATTCGTTGGAAAATTAATAAATAAATAAATAAATAAATAAAAAAAGAAGGGGGTTTAAGTATCTAACAGTGAAACAAAAACAGGAGACCTTAAGCATTAAATATTAACACGGGGATCATCAGCTGTTTACCATGTAACTGTTTCGGAGATTTAAAAACAGGACAGTTATAATATTGATGGCTCTCCAATGGTACTGATAAACTACCATTTCTCCAATAATCAAGTGTCGAAATAATTCAGCTTAAAATTTCACTAATATATACATTAATAAATAATAATAATAATAATAATAAAAATAATAATATTAATAATATATTACCCTTTAGACTACCGTGTGATATGCTAATTTGCATATCAAATAACATTAATAATAATAATAATAATAATAATAATAATAATAATAATAATAATAATAATAATAATAATAATAATAATAATAATAATAATAATATCTAAACACTACACCCAAGAACCATTCTGCGATATGGTAGCTAGCAATAAAATTATATAGGAATTAAAGTTGCATTAAAAAAAAAAGAAATAAAAAAAAAAAACTTAAGTACCTTAGGTACCAGAAAAGTAAATATATATATATATATATATATATATATATATATATATATATATATATATATATATATATATATATATATTGTTTTATAAGTGAAAAGTTTAAGCACGGGGATAGCGGGCAGTTAATGTTTATATGAATATACATTGTAGATACCATTTGCAAGCGCTTCTCCCGCTGGCCTAGTGGGTAGAGCTGACGATTATCAACAAGTCTAGCCTCATTGAAGAGCTGTGATACAGCGACACAGTCTGTCTATGGATGACTATATATATATATATATATATATATATATATATATATATATATATATATATATACTATACAGATCGTCTAGAATCGGAGGGCGTGTAAACTACTAACACTTTTTTATACTTCTGAATTTTTTAGATGAGGATTGATAATTTGTATAATTTTGTTTAATCGGACTACATTTCTCATCTTGAGTGTTATCATCACAACGTTTCCGCAAGGATCCGTGGCGCAGTGTATATAGTAATAAGTTAAATTCAGTTCTAAGTGATAGTCATTTGAAGGTTGAAGGTTCAATCCTCGGTGCGGGCGATACGAAGAATTGCGAATTATTAAAGACTTCTCACAGTCATGGCTGACGGAAAAAACCATGCTACCCCCATGATTTAAATAAAGGGTTCCGTTCGAAATTCCGTCCAGATTTCCGAGTTCGGCAGGAATATTCCTGAGTTCGAAGAGATACACCTAGAAAAAAGCCTGGAGGTTACAGCGGCCAAAACGTTGTGATGAATCTTTGTGAATCTTACATTGTTACATTGTTTGTCCCCGTGCAAAGAGATGACGTAATCCACTAAAACAGACGGAGAAGACACTGGGAGAGAAAGAGTGATAGAGAGAAAGATAGAGATTGAAAATGCCACGTTATAAGTCGGCCATCAATTATATCACAGGCGAGAAAAGTATTGATCTTCGCTCGACTCCATAAATTCGAACAATAAAAACGAAATGGCGTGAAGAGGAGAAGGAAGAGGAGAGTCTGCGTGGATGAATCCATGGCGTGACGTCACGCTTCCGACTAGCAAATACGCGCCCACGTTCATCACGCTTTAGCTTGAACCCGCCTTTTTATCACTAAAAGCGTTGATTGACTGAAACCAGTCAATAGGAATCTGTGCGAAAACAACGTATTATATTCATCGACGCATCTCTGTGAGAAGCCCGTCAGGCTGTCGATCGGTTTGTTGGGCAGTCGGTTTGTCTCGCCTAGTTTGAAATAGCATTTTCATTGCTAAAGGCGTAAATTCTTTGAGTCACCACTTACCAAAGGCCAAGAGCCACTCGAAGATGAGAATTAATAAGACATGATGATTGTCAGCCGGAAAATGAGGAACACTATAGGCGTACTAGCATTGATCAATGCTTTGAACTATCTCTAATAATAATTATTTATTCAATCACAAATAAGAAAATAAGAAACATATATATTACACTGATCCATTCGATGAAAAAGTAAAGTATAAGATTAATAATTCAATAAAAAAATAATAAATCCCTTATTCGTCACTTGGACATTGTTTAGTTCAATATCAAGAAATCCTGATTCCTTATATATTACACTGATCCATTCGATGAAAAAGTAAAGTATAAGATTAATAATTCAATAAATAATTAATAAATCCCTTATTCGTCACTTGGACATTGTTTAGTTCAATATCAAGAAATCCTGATTCCTTATATATTACACTGATCCATTCGATGAAAAAGTAAAGTATAAGATTAATAATTCAATAAAAAAATAATAAATCCCTTATTCGTCACTTGGACATTGTTTAGTTCAATATCAAGAAATCCTGATTCCTTATATATTACACTGATCCATTCGGTGAAAAAGTAAACTATAAGATTAATAATTCAATAAATAATTAATAAATCCCTTATTCGTCACTTGGACATTGTTTAGTTCAATATCAAGAAATCCTGATTCCTTATATATTACACTGATCCATTCGGTGAAAAAGTAAACTATAAGATTAATAATTCAATAAATAATTAATAAATCCCTTATTCGTCACTTGGGCATTATTTAGTTCAATATCAAGAAATCCTGATTCCTTATATATTACACTGATCCATTCGGTGAAAAAGTAAACTATAAGATTAATAATTCAATAAATAATTAATAAATCCCTTATTCGTCACTTGGACATTGTTTAGTTCAATATCAAGAAATCCTGATTCCTTATATATTACACTGATCCATTCGTTGAAAAAGTAAACTATAAGATTAATAATTCAATAAATAATTAATAAATCCCTTATTCATCACTTGAGCATTGTTTAGTTCAATATCAAGAAATCCTGATTCCTTATATATTACACTGATCCATTCGGTGAAAAAGTAAACTATAAGATTAATAATTCAATAAATAATTAATAAATCCCTTATTCGTCACTTGGACATTGTTTAGTTCAATATCAAGAAATCCTGATTCCTTATATATTACACTGATCCATTCGGTGAAAAAGTAAACTATAAGATTAATAATTCAATAAATAATTAATAAATCCCTTATTCGTCACTTGGGCATTATTTAGTTCAATATCAAGAAATCCTGATTCCTTATATATTACACTGATCCATTCGGTGAAAAAGTAAACTATAAGATTAATAATTCAATAAATAATTAATAAATCCCTTATTCGTCACTTGGACATTGTTTAGTTCAATATCAAGAAATCCTGATTCCTTATATATTACACTGATCCATTCGGTGAAAAAGTAAACTATAAGATTAATAATTCAATAAATAATTAATAAATCCCTTATTCATCACTTGGGCATTGTTTAGTTCAATATCAAGAAATCCTGATTCCTTATATATTACACTGATCCATTCGGTGAAAAAGTAAACTATAAGATTAATAATTCAATAAATAATTAATAAATCCCTTATTCGTCACTTGGACATTGTTTAGTTCAATATCAAGAAATCCTGATTCCTTATATATTACACTGATCCATTCGGTGAAAAAGTAAACTATAAGATTAATAATTCAATAAATAATTAATAAATCCCTTATTCGTCACTTGGACATTGTTTAGTTCAATATCAAGAAATCCTGATTCCTTATATATTACACTGATCCATTCGGTGAAAAAGTCAAATATAAGATTAATAATTCAATAAATAATTAATAAATCCCTTATTCGTCACTTGGGCATTGTTTAGTTCAATATCAAGAAATCCTGATTCCTTATATATTACACTGATCCATTCGGTGAAAAAGTAAACTATAAGATTAATAATTCAATAAATAATTAATAAATCCCTTATTCGTCACTTGGACATTGTTTAGTTCAATATCAAGAAATCCTGATTCCTTATATATTACACTGATCCATTCGGTGAAAAAGTAAACTATAAGATTAATAATTCAATAAATAATTAATAAATCCCTTATTCGTCACTTGGACATTGTTTAGTTCAATATCGAGAAATCCTGATTCCTTATATATTACACTGATCCATTCGGTGAAAAAGTAAAATATAAGATTAATAATTCAATAAATAATTAATAAATCCCTTATTCATCACTTGGGCATTGTTTAGTTCAATATCAAGAAATCCTGATTCCTTATATATTACACTGATCCATTCGGTGAAAAAGTAAACTATAAGATTAATAATTCAATAAATAATTAATAAATCCCTTATTCGTCACTTGGACATTGTTTAGTTCAATATCAAGAAATCCTGATTCCTTATATATTACACTGATCCATTCGGTGAAAAAGTAAACTATAAGATTAATAATTCAATAAATAATTAATAAATCCCTTATTCGTCACTTGGACATTGTTTAGTTCAATATCAAGAAATCCTGATTCCTTATATATTACACTGATCCATTCGGTGAAAAAGTCAAATATAAGATTAATAATTCAATAAATAATTAATAAATCCCTTATTCATCACTTGGGCATTGTTTAGTTCAATATCAAGAAATCCTGATTCCTTATATATTACACTGATCCATTCGGTGAAAAAGTAAACTATAAGATTAATAATTCAATAAATAATTAATAAATCCCTTATTCGTCACTTGGACATTGTTTAGTTCAATATCAAGAAATCCTGATTCCTTATATATTACACTGATCCATTCGGTGAAAAAGTAAACTATAAGATTAATAATTCAATAAATAATTAATAAATCCCTTATTCGTCACTTGGACATTGTTTAGTTCAATATCAAGAAATCCTGATTCCTTATATATTACACTGATCCATTCGGTGAAAAAGTAAACCATAAGATTAATAATTCAATAAATAATTAATAAATCCCTTTATTCGTCACTTGGGCATTGTTTAGTTCAATATCAAGAAATCCTGATTCCTTATATATTACACTGATCCATTCGGTGAAAAAGTCAAATATAAGATTAATAATTCAATAAATAATTAATAAATCCCTTATTCGTCACTTGGACATTGTTTAGTTCAATATCAAGAAATCCTGATTCCTTATATATTACACTGATCCATTCGGTGAAAAAGTAAACTATAAGATTAATAATTCAATAAATAATTAATAAATCCCTTATTCGTCACTTGGACATTGTTTAGTTCAATATCAAGAAATCCTGATTCCTTATATATTACACTGATCCATTCGGTGAAAAAGTCAAATATAAGATTAATAATTCAATAAATAATTAATAAATCCCTTATTCGTCACTTGGGCATTGTTTAGTTCAATATCGAGAAATCCTGATTCCTTATATATAATCGTATCACAGTCAATAGTTTTTTTTTTGAAGGCCCGGCTGGCTTGGCAGGCCGAGAGCAGACTCAATGCGTTTCCACGATTTGAACTGTGTTAGATTTCTTACGGGACGTTTTTAGGAATTGGTTGACATTAGATTTAACGGCGACCCAGTTGTAACCAGTATGAAAGCAGTCCAACGGTAATGTGTTCATAAGACAATAGACGCACTTTAAATCTATGAGTCAGACTATAGCATAAGGTTTCAGCCTATCACTCATAAAAATGTGTAGTATCTGTTCGGTTACAGGAGATCATCTTCCCAGGCATTACCTCTTCATTGTGTATATTGTTTATTGCTTGGTTAGGGGCAACTTTATTCGTGAGGAAGTGCAGACAAGATTCTACAGGTATTTTGGTTCCCAAATAGTGCCCATTTTGGGGAGCTGGATTTACCCTCAACATAAAATAACCTTTTGTATGAGTTTGCCTTGGTAAAGACGAACTATATTATAATACCCACAGTGCGCATGCGTTTTTGACATTAGTCTTTGAGTGGTTCGGCTTTCCTCAACCAATCTGTATCTAACAAATAGACATGTTACTGCGTGTGTACGGATTAATAATGGTTTTAGTGATCCTGCCTTTTCCCTGTGCAGATTTTATCTGCGTGCGATGATGTGGTTATTAGCTTGAACTTTCTGAATCTATTGCGACCTGTAACGGATTTCTCGTAACTAGCCATGAGCATTGCTCTAATCTCTCAATCATAAAGGAAACTTAAATCGTCCCTGCTTTAATCCAAGAAGATAGAGAAAAGGAGACAGAGGAATAAAGAGAGAGAGATAAGAAGATGGAGTGAAGAGAGAGAGAGAGAGAGAGAGAGAGGGAGAGAGAGGGAGAGAGGGAGAGGTGAAAAGAGAGATATAGATTTGTCATTGCACAAAATATGTCTTCCGGCTCGATTGTCAAGAGCGCTGATCTGATTTGAATCAAATTTATCTTGTCCACTTCTTAGGCCAGTCTTCACGAATATATATATATATATATATATATATATATATATATATATATATATATATATATATATTGATATATGTATTACAGAAGATCAGAACAACATCGGAACCGTCGGTTTCAAATCCAAAAAAGGGAGCCTATAATTAGTTCCTTTTACCGGGGTCTCTTCAGTCTACGTTTATTATTTTTAGATTATTATAGGTCCCCTTGGTTTGGATTTGAAACCGACGGCATCGATATTGTTCTGATCTTCTGTAATACATATATAAATAAATATTACGCTCTTATTTTTGAACTTTCTTAATAATCCAGCATTCTACTGAGGTTCTCGCCCACTAACTTTACATATATATAGATATAGATATAGATATAGATATTAAGAGAGAGAAAGAGAGAGAGAGAGAGAGAGTTACAGAGATAGATATGTCGATAAAGAAAGATAGATATGTAAATAAACATAAACATAGTTATGAAGACAGAGAGTCACGTCGGACGTCACTTCTAGAAGACCAGGAAGGATTATTACACAAAAAAGGTTAATACCTTTTATTTGTCTAAAGCTCTGTCGATGCTTGTTATATAAATCGAAATATTAGATCAAAAAGTCAAGATGAAGAAAAAAAAATGTTTTCATTTTTTTTTATTTTAATAAAAAATATCTGCAACTAACACATGTTTTTTGAAGGCATTTTGCTCTTTCTTTACATTCAAAATTCTAAAGATGCTTAAAAAATGAACGTTCCCAAATTTATATATATATATATAATATATATATATATACGAGGCATGTCTAAAACGTATTCGACCTCAGGCCAGAAAAATATTTCAAATATGTGACGGGTTGGGACCCTAATTCTCTTCAAAGTTGGTAACTTGTGCTTGCACACACTTAGCCCACCGACTCATCTACTGCCGGAAACACCTCTGGAAGTCTTCTTTTGGAATAGTGGTCACCTCCGCCGTTGCGTTAGACTCAACAGGTGTTTAGAGATAATACGTTGGGTGTAACACAAATTAAGGAAAATTCAAACATGCCCACACATCAGCGGAGAGTGACCAGCGTTCTGACAGGCCCCAAACTGCTCGAGTGCAGCTGTTGTGGAGAGGGTGCGAAAAAAGAGATAATGCGGAACGCGACGGCGGAGATGAACACCATTTCAAAAGAAGACTTCTAGAGGTGTTTCCGGCAGTGGATGGATCGGTGGACTAAGTGTATTCAAGCACAAGAGGCTTACTTTAAAAGGGGATTAGGCTCCTGACCCCGTAACGTATTTGAAATATTTTTCTGGCCTAAAGTCGGATACGTTTTAGACAGCCCTCGTATATATATATATATATATATATATATATATATATATATATATATATCTATCTATAACGGACAATTCAAATAGGATTTGATTTACTTCGACCGATTTAAATCAGTGTCATGTACGAATAATTTTTTACAAGCATATACATGTATACACTGAGAGAGAAAGAAGGCAGCAGACAAAGGTACACATATATGCATGAACATATATATATATATATATATATATATATATATATATATATATATATATATATATATATATATATGTGTGTGTGTGTGTGTGTGTGTGTGTGTGTGTGTGTGTGTGTGTGTGTGTGTTTGTGTGTGTGTGAAATGTTTGTTCACGAACAAAGTTTAGCTGTCATATGAAAAGAATTTGATGAATAAAATATTATATATATCAATAAAAATCTACATATAATTCACGAATACCATAAGTAAGAAGTAGAAATAGGCAAAAATTATATTGGACGAATTATAAAACTTTAAAATATTCGCAACATATTCAATTCACCAATGAAAAGCTCATAAATATTAACAACGTTTTTGCTTTCATTGGTTATATATATATATATATATATATATATATATATATATATATATATATATATATACGTTAATTTTTTTGGTACACAAAAATTAGTACAACATTAGTACCGTCGGTTTCAAGCTCAGAAGGACTTAACTATCCGGCTCTCTTCAGCTTATGTTGTCACCTGTTTCAGAAATGTGAATTCACGTGTTACTCTCGTTTGGATGCGTTATTTGCTTTAGAGCGTTATGTATATTTGTTTAAAAGTAGTGTTAGGGAGGTTTAATAAAGTTTGAAAAAAGGAGGTTGAAAAACGGAGGTTGAAATGTTGAAATGTTGAAATGTTGAAATGTTGAGACCTAAAATTGGGGAAAAAATTAAAAATATAAAAAAATTAAAAATGTAAGTCAATGTTTATAAGGAGCGTATATTTGGCCGTTACTATTTGAGGTTAAATTATGTGTCTTCTAGATAATGTTACGGAGAGAAATGGGTTTAACACACATTAAATTCAAATTCAAGGCCTGGATTAAAGGACTTTAAATCAATCCAAAAGGAATTTAAACTAAGATTTAACCCGGGTCCAGTCTTGGCAGCTGTCAATCAGTCTAAGGGCAGTAACTCTACAGGGTTTTTGAATGATTCTGTATTCGGGATTTAACACTATTAACTAAGGTATAGTGAAAGCTTATGGGAGTAACAATATTAGTATGCTGATTAAGTCTGGTTTAGAGATAAGAGCAAGGATCAGTTCGGCATTTTTAACTAAGATATAGTGGAGACTTATGGGAGTAATACTCATGTGAAATTAATAACTGTTTTGTTCAAATATAATTTTACACAATTAATTCAAAAGTTCAAGATTTCAAACTAATCTCATTACCGCTGAGAGTAAAGGAATGATATAATTACCGATTAAAAGTGAGAAATTTTGAAATAATCCTCGTTTTTCACCGGGCAAAACGGGATTATATAATCAAAATTCTATATTCTTACCAAAGAAATTGACGACTTGCCTGGACCCATGCTTTTCATATCTAGATGGCTAGCAGACGCAGTTGGCAAACGACTGCTTTCTTGGTCATCTAAGCGTACGAAAAGAGAAGTTTTGGCACTTGACAACGAGCAGTCATTTCAGCGTCGATGATTTTGGCGCGAAATGTTTTGGCGGGAAATGCGGAAGGCAAAAAGTCATCACGTCGAATTTACATTTGAGTGATTGCTTTCATTGAATTACAGACACATTTGTAAAGTACGCCTCACCGATTCGCGCTGAAGCCATGTTGCTTGAAATAATAAAAAAAAAAAAAATAATAATAATGATAATATATATATATATATATATATATATATATATATATATATATATATATATAATGTTAGGTATGTATATATTTTTATACATTTCTAGTGAGCGTTAAATTTGATATATAGTCATTAGACACGAATTAACCAAGATTCCCTGAATTCTAATTTCTTGTTAAGACTCATTAAGCTTAAGCCTTTCATTTTAGACATTTTCTAAAATAATAATGATAATGGATTTTTATTAAAGTTGGAATAAGGACTCGAGACATAAGGTCTAGTAGAATTATATCTAAATTTCAGTCTTCGTAAGTGGACATAAATGTGATGCAAAACTATTGTTTTCAAAAAATTAATTTTACTCGTCATAGGGTGGTAATTCATTTTAGTAATTATATATATATATATATATATATATATATATATATATATATATACAGGATATAGGCCAATCTATAGAAAAGAGAACAATAGAACAGGATATAGGAAGTAACACTAACCACACCTTTGTTCGTGGGAAGCCCAACAATTGGCTGAGAGAACAACAAAGAATCTGATTCGTTAACTAGCTAGCTGTGTATATAAAAACACCCGGCTAAAATAACTCCATGCATTTTAGCTTGAAGATTCCCCCAGGGATGAAACGCGGGGGCCTCTGTGTAGCTTAATTGCCATAAATATATTTTTATAACTTACTATTTAGCTCTACTTACGTATCGAGCACTGTTGAAGTAAATACTGAAAATTGATACATAAAAAACTATATCTCCTTGTAACATTTTATGTGGATACATGAAATAGTAATATATATATATATATATGTATATATATATATATATATATGTATATATATATATATATATATATATATATATATATATATATATATATATATATATATATATACGAGGCCTGTCTAAAACATATCCGACCTTAGACTAGAACAACTATTTCAAATATGTGACGGGGTAGGGGCCCTAATCCCCTTAAAAATAGTCCCCTTGTGCTTGCACACACTTAGCCCACCGATCCATCCACTACCGGAATCACATCTGGAAGTCTTCTTTTAGAATGATGTTTATCTCTGTTTTCGCGTTAGATTCAGCAGGTGCTTTGAGAAGATGCGATGCGTAACACAAATTAAGGAGTGTTTCAACTGATTAGAACATGACCGCACATCAGCGTAGAGTGGCCAGCGTTCTGGCAGGCTCGAAACTGCTCGGAGTGCAGCTGTAGTTGAGAAGGTGCGAAAAAAGAGATAATGCGGATCGCGACAAGAATTCATCTGGTCTGGTGGACTATCCAGCTAAATGCAGCTACTTGAGTTTAACATCACTATGAATTAGTCTATAGCCGTGTCGAGGGAATCTTATTTGTGCTTTGAATACTATGTTATTTTGAATATTTTGTTACGGATTACTTGTAGGGTTAAGTATCCTCATATCTGGTTGTCCTGACAACCCCTTTTACAGAGAGAGCTGAGACACTCGAGGATTGTGTCTAGTAGGTAATTCAAACTCCCTACTAGATAATCCAATCTTAATCTCTAGTGTAATTTTTCTTTTTTACGTAATCTAACACACCCTACACAAAAAATTACATGAATGGATTTGAAATACCTTCCAAAAATACACCATTACAACATTCTGAATAACATAGAAATAGCTAATATTCTGCGAGAATTTCTGCCTATCTGACGTTGGAAATACTTTACGTGTCTGTGTTTGATAACTGGCAAATATAGATTCCATAAGGGATAATGCTTTTTCTTGTCTTGATTAGTTGATTCAATATCTCTGGACTTTTCACTATGTGTCTCTGGAACTTTCTTCCGACGTATCTTTGTTGTTGATTCCAGTTCTTAAATGAAACACATGACGACATTCTCATTTTAAAATGTTTTAACTTTATTTGATTTTTATATGTTTTTCATTACGAAGGAAACGAGAGAGATACACATAGAATGAACACATCGCACACCCATCCAAAGGAACGAGCGAATTGTCAGCTAGTATTTATTACTGTTATCCTGCTGTCTATCATTCTGACGTCTATATGTCTATCTTTCTAATTCGTACCCTATTGCATCATCACCTTTGTCATATTCTTACTTCTAATGCATTCCGCCTATCGAACAG
>OY744531.1:109755621-109778121 GCA_963556195.1 Sepiola atlantica
GTTTAACTTTGAACATTTTTAATTTTCATAATTTTTTTTTGCATACTTCCCCCTTACAAGGCAGGCCGCCACTGTAGACGTAAGGGGCTACTGAGAAAAAAGGGTGAAGGTTTGGGAGGGTCAATCTAAATTGGGAGCTGCGCAGCGAGATGTCTGTTTACATTAGTTTTAAATTTCTGCATGTCAGTACCAGCAGGAAAACAGGGAGCAGAGAGGGAGTTCCAGAGTCTAGCAGCACGATGAAAGAAGCTTTTGGGAGTAGAAAGCTCTTCGGCATCTGGGGACCTCCACAGTGAATGGATGAGATTTGTCAGATTGTCGGGTTGGTCTAGTGAATTTGCGTCGTTGGTTAACCAGAGCAGCAAGCACATCAGAGCACAATCCATTGAAGTACTTGTAAAACAGGTACAAGGAAGCAACAGAGAGAGAGAGAGAGAGAGAGAGAAAGAGAGAGAGGGAGAGAGAGCGTGCGAGAGAGAGAGAGAGAGAGAGACTAGTGGATGATGCCACAGCCCAGATGTGGGAACGACACTCCATGCATGGAATAATCTAGTCTTAATCGTGACAGAACGACGAATATCCTATTTCGAACTTTTTCTAAACTTGTCAGAGCAAAGAAAATCTATTTTATTTAAATGAGTTCGAGAGTCGTGAATTAATACAACACACATTTTTAATCGTAACAAAAAGCGAAGAAACGCTGTACAGTAACAGACAGAGAAAAGTGCTATAACAATTTTAAATGTAACAGACAGAAAAAGTAATATTTGAAACTTAAGCGTAACGGAGAGAAGAAAATGATATTTCAATCTTGACAGTAACGGACAAAAGAAAGTGATATTTTAAACTTAAGCGAAACGGAGAGAAGAAAATGCTATTTCAATTTTGACAGTAACGGACAAAAGAAATTGATATTTTAAACTTAAGCGTAACGGAGAGAAGAAAATGCTATTTCAATCTTGACAGTAACGGACAAAAGAAAGTGATATTTTAAACTAAAGCGTAACGGAGAGAAGAAAATGCTATTTCAATCTTGAAAGTAACGGACAAAAGAAAGTGATATTTTAAACTAAAGCGTAACGGAGAGAAGAAAATGCTATTTCAATCTTGAAAGTAACGGACAAAAGAAAGTGATATTTTAAACTAAAGCGTAACGGAGAGAAGAAAATGCTATTTCAATCTTGACAGTAACGGACAAAAGAAAGTGATATTTTAAACTAAAGCGTAACGGAGAGAAGAAAATGCTATTTCAATCTTGACAGTAACGGACAAAAGAAAGTGATATTTTAAACTAAAGCGTAACGGAGAGAAGAAAATGCTATTTCAATCTTGAAAGTAACGGACAAAAGAAAGTGATATTTTAAACCTAAGCGTAAGTTAATGTTGCATTTAATGGCGTCTTTTAAGTGTCAGAATCATTATTCTGAAGATGCATCAGTTTAATCCGCGAGGTCAACAATAAAAATGCTATTTAATACTTAAGCGTAACAGACACGAGAAAATACTATTTTAAATTTAAGCGTAATTTACAGACAGAGATATTGAACACTTAAGTGTAACAGACAGGCAAATGATATTTCGGAGAAATTGTCACACACTAGATAGACCAATACAGCTTGAATGATTTGCTTGTTTCATTTTTAATATCAAGATAGCTAGAAACGCAAATCTTAAGCGTGACAGACAAACCGACAAAAAGAAACTTAAGTTGCGGGGACGCATCTATAAACGTAATCGACGATCTTCTGAAAAAGATGTTGTTTTTTTCTGTGCCGAGCAAAAAGTATGACGTGTTTGAAGTTGATCGATATTAATTTCCGTAAGTTAATGTGAAATCAATATTAGTTGCAGCTGCAATTTTTAAGGTTCGCTAACGACGCTATACAGTTGACCGACTATATAAATAGTCAATAAGTTGAGTATATATAATATATATATATATATATATATATATATATATATATATATATATATAAGTGAAATACTTTTGAAAATAAACACATCGTACAATTTAAATGAAAACATCATTTATTTAATTTTTTTGCAAGCTTTCGTTGTAGAACATCATTGTCAGGCGAGACTGTCTCATAGGTTTTTTTTCTTCTTCTTTTTCATTTTGATGGTATTAACCTCGAGGGGTCGAATCACGGTAAAGGCAGAAGATCACGTCAATTTCTAGAAGACGTTAGGATAAGTAGAGTCCGGTCGATGTTATGCGCAGATTGGCGCTTTTTAGATACGGAAATTGACAACATCTTTGAGGCACACATGAGAATGTATTTAAGTGAAATATTTTTGAAAATCAACACATCAAAAAATGTGAACCTTAAGCGTAACAGACAAGAAAATATGCTAGTTCAAACTTAAACGTAAGTCAAGATTAAGTATTATGTAACACGGAAGAGAAAATTCTATTTAAAGCTTAAGCGTAACAGACATAGCAAAATGCTATTTGAAATGTAAGCGTAACGGACAGAAGACTATATTTTAAATGTAAGCGTAACGGACAGAAGACTATATTTTAAATGTAAGCGTGACAGACAGAAGACTATATTTTAAATGTAAGCGTGACAGACAGAAGACTATATTTTAAATGTAAGGGTGACAGACAGAACACTATATTTTAAATGTAAGCGTGACAGACAGAGAACTATATTTTAAATGTAAGCGTGACAGACAGAAGACTATATTTTAAATGTAAGCGTGACAGACAGAAGACTATATTTTAAATGTAAGCGTGACAGACAGAAGACTATATTTTAAATGTAATCGTGACAGACAGAAGACTATATTTTAAATGTACGCGTGACAGACAGAAGACTATATTTAAAATGTAAGCGTGACAGACAGAAGACTATATTTTAAATGTAAGCGTGGCAGACAGAAGACTATATTTAAATGTAAGCGTGACAGACAGAAGACTATATTTTTAATGTAAGCGTGACAGACAGAAGACTATATTTTAAATGTAAGCGTTACAGACAGAAGACTATATTTTAAATGTAAGCGTAACAGACAGAAGACTATATTTTAAATATAAGCGTGACAGACAGAAGACTATATTTTAAATGTAAGCGTTACAGACAGAAGACTATATTTTAAATGTAAGCGTAACAGACAGAAGACTATATTTTAAATGTAAGCGTGACAGACAGAGGACTATATTTTAAATGTAAGCGTAACAGACAGAAGACTATATTTTAAATGTAAGCGTGACAGACAGAAGACTATATTTTAAATATAAGCGTGACAGACAGAAGACTATATTTTAAATGTGAGCGTGACAGACAGAAGACTATATTTTAAATGTAAGCGTGACAGTTCTAGGTAAATGCCATTTTAATCTTTAGTCTGACAGATAAAATGGTATTTCAAAATTAAGCGTGACAGGCTAACAAACGGACGTGGCCTCTTGTAGAGATTGTTGGACACAACTACAATCAGACGATCAGGTTCATCCATTCAATCTAAGCGTTTATTGAATAAAATGCCATTTCAAACGGAAGCGGGACAGACACAGAAACAGACGAACAAATTCTCCCAAAATTTAACGTTGTTGTCGCATCTAAAAATAAAGAAAATATTTGCGTTCGTTTAAAAACGGGACTATTTCTGTTAATGGCGTCTTTTTTAGAAAAATTAAAAAAACATTCCATGGTTCAATTAAACTCCATTAGAAATTATTGCGACAGAAAACAGCTTTTTCAAAGAAATAAAAAGAAATGCAAATAATAATGGTTGCTTTTAAAACTCGAGTTAAAAGAGTTTTTCGTAAAACTGTTAAAATGGAATGGCACAATGTGAAGTGCGTTTCTTAATAAAATGCTGCTTTAGACGGAAGCGTGACAGACCGACGGACAGGCTGATAGAGGATTTTAATAAACATACTTGTACACCTTGTGCCAAACTCTGTCTTAGTGAGGGGAGGGCAAGTAAATAGAGACCGATGGAACGATGGATAAAACCTTTTATAGGAATCTTCGGACTTGTTTGACGGCACATGAGTCATGTAATACCTACACTGTCCAAACACCAGGATAAGATCAAAGTGTAGTATCGGTCAGAGGAGGGGTAATCTTTCTAGACAATAAGTAAATTTCCTTATACAGAGTACCTTTTTAAGAGGCTAATTGTATTTTTCCAACATTGAAAATCGGTTTTGTGTCTGATTTGGCGTCGTGTAGAGGCAATTAAATGAGGACCTTTTTTTCCATGGAAATCGCTCCAGACAAGACATGAAGCCACTTGATGTAAAGATCTAAAAAAAATCTACTTCAAGATCAAAAACTAGCCAACGATAATTGTGAGATGGATAGATTCCGACCCCCCAAAACAGCAATTCTCCCCCCTTTGTCAGAAACATCGTTCATGTAATGTGAGAACTAAAGAACCAAAATAATGGAAGCGAGGCTGCTGAAAGTAAACTAACAGCCCACTTTCTACTCTCCTGATGTCTGTATATACTTGCCTCCCCACGAGAGCAGAGTTCGACATTTTTTTAGTTTTTTATCCAGGGGAAAATCTAGCTACCGAAAAAGGAGGCACTCTGGATGTTGACCCAAATAAAAATTGCCTGCGTCTAGAACAGTTTGTTTTTCACTAATCTAGGACAGAACAGATTTAATGTAGTATCAGAACAGATACCACACTTTACTCCTAGGGGAAGCTGACGTCACTGATTAATCGTAAATGATTAGATGGACATGGAACACTATTTTACTTATATAAGACGTTTATCCATCTAAACTAGTCATTTATTTCACGATACAAAAATCATTTTCTCTGGTGTGTCACGCTTTATTTGACAAAGAATTCACAGAGACAGGTGACAGCAGAAAAAAATCGATTTGAAACTATACCGTAACGGACCAAAAAGATTATACTTAAAACCTAAGCGAAAAAGGTTGAGCGACCGACAGAACATCTTATTTTAGATGCTTGGACGAATCCAAGATACGTTGCGCCAATCTGCGAATTAAGTGAAAGTCCGACATTTTATTGATATACGTGTGCGCATCTGCAAACAACTATATGTATAGCAACATTTTTTGGACGCGTGTCTGTGTCGTTGCATCACAGCTAAACGGTTGATCTAGGGCAACGAAGTTTACCTTTCGGTGCCCAAAACGAAAGTGCTTAAACTCGTTTCTGCGCACACGGCTCTGCGCACGCATCCGCCAGAATTAATAAAAACAAATAATAATATTTTTAACCAATCAGCGGATTTTTCTGAATTCATAGAAATTGTCCTTCTGGAGCCACCTCGACCCAATATAAGGCCAGATTTTTCCCTCAACTTTACCCTAATCCACGAGAGAGCTAACATCGACGTTTCACCATGCCCCATCGCCCCATCGCCCCATCCGAAGGGTCTTGGGAATACTGAAAAACGCCTTTTCTAAACTCAGGCACATATAGCCACACTGACATCGACGCAGACACAATGCATTAACTTTTTCACTGTCTTACGCACGCACACACTAAAGGCGACACACACATACACACTGCTTGAATCTCCTTTCAATGCCGTCTGTTGATTGGAAACAAATTAATAAACTTAACCATTTTAATACTTCATACATTTCTCACTGAACTTTCTAATATGAAAACAAATGATGATTGACTCTATTTAGTAACTTTCAATGAAATGTAATTTATTTAATTGAGTGAGAGAGTTTTGATTACGATTTTTCAGACCCGTGGATAATTCACGGCCCTTGAATTATCGACTCAGGATTCCTCGATATCTAAACTAATGAATCCCCCTTGTTCGACAAGGAAACTCAAATATGAACAATTATTCTGTTTTCCTATCTTTGTAGACTTCCATTTTAAACTCATAAAAAAGATATCTTTCGTGAATTTATGCTTTTTAATTCATTATTTTGTTTGTTGGTCATGTAACATTTTACTCGCTCTCTCACACATTTGAATATTACTTAAAACTGTTTTTCTTTAGAAATGTTTCTATAAAACTCAGCTCTCCCGAAATCTTCCCCTCAAAACTGGAACCCTAAAAGGGGTCCTTCAAAGAGTCAAACTAACCACATTCAGAACCAGCACCTTCGACCCGACATCCTTATCTATAAGAAATTATTTAACTTTTTCTAAAATCTTATTATTCAAAATTAAAAGTATATTAAAATAACATTAGAAACAAATGTTCAGCCATTTTTAGCGTTCTCTTTCCAGTTTAATATTTTCTATTATTATCCGAACGACGATTTCATAAATAAATAAATAAATAAATAAATAAACAAATAAATAAATAAACATATAACAATAAGTCAAGATTGTTGTTTGTTTTTTTTCATTCAAATCATCGTCATTATTTGACATTTGTTTTTATTACAATTAAAAGTTTTCTTTGTGTCACTTTATTTGTGTTGGAAGATCAAACTAAAATAGTTAGATCTTCGCGTAGAGGTAAAACTGCGCGCAGAAGAAAAGCAGATCAACGACGAACCCAAACAGGTAAACTATGCTACAAAGTCAATATTATATCGCATAATCGATGACCAGGTGGATAGGCGTTCGCCTTCAGTTTTATTATTATAATATTGCAAATTTTAAGGTTCGAATCTCACAATAGAAATTTCTTTTTGTTTTTATTTTTGCTAAAGCGTTCCAGTTATTTCCAAGCGGATATCGATCATCATCATGAACCTAAATAATCAATCATCATCATAAACCTGAATAATCTATCATCATCATGAATCTGAATAATTGATCATCATCATGAACCTGAATAATCGACAATTATCAAAAACCTTAATAACCGATCAGCATCATAAACCTGAATAATCGATAAACATCATGAACCTGAATAATCGTTCATCATCATAAACCTGAATAATCGATGATAATCATAAACCAGAATAATCGATCATCATCATAAACCTGAAAACTCGATCAGCATAATAAACCTAAATAATCGATCAGCATCATGAACCTGAATAATTGATCAACATACTAAACCTGAATAATCGATCATCATCATACACCTGAATAATCGATCATCATCATGAACCTGAATAATCGATCATCATCATAAACCTGAATAATCGATCATCCTAAAAATCTTAATAGCCGATCATCATTATGAACCTGAATAATCGATCATCATCATAAACCTAAATAATCGATCATCATCATAAACCTGAAAACTCGATCAGCATCATAAACCTAAATAATCGATCAGCATCATGAACCTGAATAATTGATCAACATCATACACCTGAATAATCGATCATCATCATACACCTGAATAATCGATCATCATAATAAACCTGATTAATCGATCATCATCAAAAACCTTAATAATCGATCATCATCATAAACCTGAATAATCGATCAACATCATGAACCTGAAAACATCATAAACCTGAATAATCGATGATAATCATAAACCTGAATAATCGATCATCATCATAAACCTGAATAATCAATCATCATCATAAACCTGAATAATCAAACATCATCATAAACCTGAAAACTCGATTAGCATCATAAACCTACTTAATCGATCAGCATCATGAACCTGAATAATCGATCATCATCATAAACCTGAATAATCGATCTTCATCAAAAACCTTAATAACCGATCATCATCATAAACCTGAATAATCGATAATCCCCATAAACCTGAATAATCGATCATCACTATTAACCTGAATAATCGATCATCATCATGAACCTGAAAACCCGATCATCATCATAAACCTGAATAATCGATGATAATAATAAACCTGAAAACTCGATCATCATCATAAACCTGAATAATCGATCATCATCATAAACCTGAATAATCGATCAGCATCATAAACCTGAATAATGGATCATCATCATAAACCTGAATAATCGATCATCATCATAAACCTGAATAATGTCATTCTTTTAATTATGTTATTGCGATGTAAGTAAAATAACAAACAATTTTTATTTTAACAGACGTGCAGATTAGAAACACGGCACTGGCGGGTCATTCAGCTAGTATATACGACTAAGTAAATTAGTCGACCATAGTCGAGGGCGACCCGAAGGCTAACTTTTAATTGGCTATTACGCCGAGATGTACGGATCGGTGCCACTATTTTGCCAGGATCGCTCCACTTACCCTTGATCCTCATGTTATAATTCTGAGTGCCTAGCAAGGGGGCATCGAGTGCTATTTTTTTAGTCTACGGCTGAGAATTGAACCCCGTGCTCCCGGTCAATCAACAAACACTCTAACCATTGTGACGGTACAAGCTTATATATCTGATATCAGATAGCCTATCAATATCTGCATCGTTCTCGATCGGTTATCAACATGGTCTTGCAGAATATCGCAGAGTCAGCGGTCATTTTGATCAAGTGTCACTTCTGCCTCCTCCCTCTCCTCCTCCTCTCTCTATTATTTGATGGATGACATAATCTATTTCTGACGTCATCCACTGTTCTTTGGCATCCTTCATCTGTTTTAATGCATAGCGGCATCTTTTAGTTTTTGATGTCATCGTTTTGATGACGTCATCAATTGTGTTCGGAAACAAACATGGTTACAGGGAGGATAACAAGCCCCGCAGACTATTAGTAGTATATAGCAGAAATAGTTTCGAGAGAAACCCCTTTTTACATGGTGGTCTTCATTTATTCTTTCATCTCGTATGTTCTAAAAAAATAGATTTTATGTCTTTTTTTTATCACGGTGTCATATTTTCTGGTGTGTCCACAAGAACAAACAAGCGGAACGCATGAAGATTGCCACCACCGATGGTGCCGCCGCTGTGAGCTAAATAATGCCACATGCTACCTAAGGCATATGTATTACGTTCGCACTTTCACGGTGCATCACTTAATGAGATCAAATGTACGCGTAAAAGTGATAATAAGCCGTGTTGGATAATGCACGCGCAGAGGGTGGTGATGTAGGCTGCAGGAGTTTTGCCAGAATCGGATGGAATTCCTTGTTATTTGTGTAAAATTAGCAAACGAAAGAGGTATGAACTTTTAAAAAGCACTTGAACGACCTTCGCGGCAGAGTGCGTCCAGAAAAAAAGACAACTTATATATTAAACAGATGCAAACAAATACAAACCATGTCCTTTTGGCTACGAGCAATGTGTAGTATCTGTTCCGATACTGTACTTGATCTTTCTATCCTCGGTCAGTGAAGGAGACATTTTTTTAGACTGAGGCAAATATTTATTTTTGCTCCAATCCAGAGTGCCTCTTTTTTAGGAGATGGTTTTTCTTTTTCGTACATTAAAACTGGCCTTGTGTCTAACTCTTCCTTCGTGGAGAGGCAAGTAAATAGGAACAAATACAAAGGTGGAAGACACACTTCAGAAAACAACAACAACAGACAGCGCAAAATGTTGGATTTTTTAACCGCTCCCGAAAGTAGTTGACTCTATCCGTTTCTAACAGTCAGATTCATCCGAAGATGGAATACGAATGTCATATTTGGTGCGCTACTGGACAGAGCAATCTTTCCTGCCTTAACAGGATACACAATCGACTACGAAATCTAGTGCGAGATGATCTATACTCCTCCCTACAGCCCATTTCTCACAGAAGAGATCGTACTAGTCTCTCTTTACTCTATCGTTATTTCCATGGGAGGTGCTCGACTGAGCTCTAGTATTTGGTTCCTCCTTGTAAAAAATTAGCAGTAATAACTCCTATTCTTATCACAACGTAAAATCCTTCCCTTTCTCCCTCCATATGCCTAGTATCAGGCAGAATTTCCATGGACAAAGTTTCTTTGGAATACATTATCACGGGGTTTCTTCCCTGATGATTACAACATGGTCGTCTTTAAATCTAACATAAATAAATTCTTGTCCTGAACCGCCCCATAAGTAATCAAACTCAGTTATACTATTGATCAATCTTAGTATTCCCATAATGTTCCTCATCTTTCGGCTTATAATCGTCCAGTCCCATTAATCCTTATCCTCGAGTGGCCCTTGGTCTTCATAAATGGTGATTTAAAAGTAAAAAAGCACAGATTGAGTGATCTCTTCTACTGCGACTGTAATAGGTTGTGGATATATTCGCATTGGCGGAATCTCTAAAGAATTTTTATTCTCATCGTCACCGAGAAAATAACGAAGACACTATTATTTTAATCAATAAGTGTATGTCAATCCAATCGTTCATCGAAAATGTATTAATACCCCGTAATACAATTTTGATTTTGATTTCAATTTTCAACTTAAATAAAAACGGATAAAATAAACCCAAAACATTGAATTGTTCTGTTTATTGATATCCAACGCGAACAGAGACTCCACACAAGTCTCATGTTTGTTGTTATTATCATACTATAGCAACCATATAAAACATTAAATTCGTCAAAATATTCCACAATTTATAAGAACTATTAAAATACTAGTGCGCATCGTCTATCAACAAATTATGCTTCGTCAGTATTCACACTCGCTATTTATAAAATAGTCATATCAAATCATAGAATTATGTTAATAATTCAATTTTAAATATATGTTAAGGGCTAAGCTGATCTACCTATTTCAGGAATAAATGGACTTACCCAGACGCAATTAATACAGTAACATCTAAGCGTCAGGGGCAGTGAAGTGTGGCAGTTATGACCCCAAGCACATGACGCGTATTTCTGTAACATACTTTTGTTAATACTCTTTTGTTAATTATACCACTGTGTTTGTCTTCATTATAATCGGCCTATATATATATATATATATATATATATATATATATATATATATATATATATATATATATATATATATATGGGGTAAGGTACACGATAATTCATGAAAATGAAATGCCGTCGTAGACAAAATGTGTGAAAAATGACAAATGGAAAACAGGTTAAAATGCAGGAAAAAAACAAAAACAAGAGATTTGACCGGACTCGTTCGCGTTGGCGAAAACGTTCGCCAACGCGAACGAGTCCGGTAAAATCTCTTGTTTTTGTTTTTCTCCTGCACTTTAACCTGTTTTCCATTTGTCATTTTTCACACAACACACACACACACACACCCACACACACACACACATATATTTATATATATATATATGTATGTATATATATATATGTATATACGAAAAAAGAAGAGAAAAATATGCTTACACTTCTGACAAGGGTGTATATTACCGAAAGTACTCAAGTTTTTAAAGTAAATAAATAATTTATTTTAAAAAACATAAATAAATTGCGTTTTCCAGATTGTCAAAATATTAAAAAATATATTCTCCTTATTATTGCCATTTGAGCAACGCTTCTATGTGTGACTTTTCAAACTACCTTATTCACGTAACCGCGTGCTACACACAGCGACATATCAAAATTAATTGTCGATAACATCAAGACGAATTTCAACTGGACTGCGATAAATATGTCTCAATCAAGGAGGATTAAACGAAAAAAGAAGTGAAAAAAATATGCTTATACTTCTGACAAGGGTGTATACCACCGAAAGTACTCAAGTTTTAAAGTAAATAAATAATTTATTTAAAAAAACATAAATAAATTGCGTTGTCCAGGTTTTCAAAATATTTTTTTAAAATATTCTCCCTATTATTGCCATTTCAGCAACGCATCCATGTGTGACTTTTCCAACTATATATATATATATATATATATATATATATATATATATATATATATATATATATAT
This sequence comes from Sepiola atlantica, assembly GCA_963556195.1. Taxonomy (NCBI): domain Eukaryota; kingdom Metazoa; phylum Mollusca; class Cephalopoda; order Sepiida; family Sepiolidae; genus Sepiola; species Sepiola atlantica. The sequence continues at coordinate 109,767,270 of OY744531.1, forward strand.
ATATATATATATATATTCGTACTACTATGAAGCTCTACTCACATATTATTACTGTAAATACCGAAAATATATATACACAATATATTATCTTACCGTATAATATTATTTAGTTTTATACATGAAATAGTAATAAATATATAATTGGTGTACTCCACGCCTTAAATAATATTGAGAACTGTATAGGATTCCATACCTAATCCTGCTTCTCGCTGTTTTGCTAGTAATTGGAAAAAGAGATTGTACAAAAAGCGCTATCTTCACTGACCCAGCAGACATCTGACGCGTCTCGTAGACTTGTCTAATAATCATGTTAAGGCATTAAGGTCAGACAATGTCGACGTTCAAGATGTCAGCCAGAGATTTAACAAAAGAAAATATGCCGCCAGTGTCTATGTATCATTTGACAAATAAACAAATGGGAGATAGAGCTTTGAATTTTTTTTTCACTAAAAAAAATACAATGTCTCTTGCGGGGTGGAGGGAGGATTACCGCAAACCTACCATTTACAGGTTATTTATTACCGAAACAAGTAATTTTGTCAAAACTTTGTATGCCTTAATTTTGTAATATAATCAAATATACAGTATTTGCATTATTCGGACTACTGTTCTCATACTTTGATAACAAAAAATAAATGCGGAAATGTACCTTTGTTCAGGGATTGAGTTATGTTGACAAAAAATGGTTTCAATATTTATAAATGGCCGTAATTTATGATGAACTGAAATGTCACCCGTCTCTCTCTTTTTCTCTACACCCCCCTCTCTCTCTCTCCATCTCTCTCTAATTTTCTCTACCTCTCTCTCTCTCTACCTCTCTCTCTCTCTCTTTCTCTCCCTCTTTCCCCCACTCTCTCTCTTTGCTATCTATGTATTTGTCTAATCCGCTCTCACTCTATGTTGATTCAACCACTCTCTAATATTTCTTAATTTCTCTGTGAGGATCAACTTGTGTACTTTTGATCTCCGTCCTGAACCCCATATTAGTACGAGGTCTGTATAAAAAGTATCCGACCTTAGGCCAGAAAAAATATTTCAAATACGTGACGGGGTTGGGACCCTAATCCCCTTCAAATTGTGCCCCTTGTGCTTTCACGCACTTAGCCCACCGATCCATCCACTGCCGGAAACACCTCTGGAAGTCTTCTTTTGGGATGATGTTCATCTCCGCCGTCGCGTTAGATTCAGCAGGTGTTTGGGGAAGATGCGATGTGTAACACAAATTAAGGAGTGGTTCAACCGATTCAAAAATGGCCGCACTCAACGGAGAGTGACTAGCGTTATGACAGGCCCCAAACTGACCGGTGTGCAGCTGTTGTTGAGAGGATGCGAAAAAAGAGATAATGCGGAACGCGACGGCGGAGATGAACACCATTCCAAAAGAAGACTTCCAGAGGTGTTTCCGGCAGTGGATGGATCGGTGGGCTAAGTGCGTGCAAGCACAAATGGGCCTACATTGAAGGAGATTAGGGTCCCTACCCCGTCACGTATTTGAAATATTTTTTCGGGCCTAAGCTCGGATACTTTTTAGACAGGCCCTGTATAAGCTGCTTAATTCTCTATTTATATTAAGTTAGGTATGTTATATGTTCATATGTTTGTGTATACATGATTCACTCCTAAACTAATTATTAGGTCATTATGAATTTTGTGGACAAAGCGGCTAAGCGTAAGGGTGGTAATATGGGTTATATTTAGTTTAATTTAGTTTCAAGCAAAGGAGGGCGAAACTTGAGTCTAGGATTTCCGGTATGTGGCTTTCATCGTTTCTGTGGTTTGCGGCGTTGTCTGATTGTGGAAATAATTATATATCATCTCATCCCAAATATATATATATATATATATATATATATATATATATATATATATATATATATATACATATATATATATATATATATATATATATATGAATATTTGCACCCGCTACCTCTTTCTGACGGAGGTCGTTTCCTTTCCACTCTCTCTCTGTCAAAATCTTTCTTTTTCTATTCACAATAACATGTCTCTCTTATGTTTACCTCCTCATCCCAGTATCTGTTCATTCAGGTTTCCTTACCGGATGCGGCTCATTTATCTTGTAAGTAAGATCATTTACTTATTCGTGTAACGACCCCGCGTAATAGTTGTTAATAGTCTTGCAACAACCCCCATTACTTAATTATTACTGCACGACATTCATTCAAAATGTACGCGCAATCCGCTTCCGCTTGTTAAATCAATTTAAAACCATTTTCATCAACGAATACATCTCAACGCACGACCTTCTGCGGCTCACCGGAAACTATTTTAATGATGAATGTTTGTCTTCAAATGTTAACAAAATCTTTACAATTCGTCAATTAGTCCCTTTAACTTTCTTATGCTTCTGACATCAGAGTTCAAGTTTTTAAAGAATTAAAAAAACTGAGTACTTTCGATTAGTTAGAAATATCTTCAGGGTATTCAATTAAAATGACGCAAAGCGAAGTAACACCGGTAATTTTCAACAACATAAAAAGCGATCAACCATCGAATCCTTATGAAGATATAAGTTGCGTGATTTGATGAGAATTAAATTACGAACAATTTTAGAGTCAATATTTTGAACAACCAGAAAACGTCAATTCAATGGTGGCGGCCGTCAACTGGTGAATATTTTACCTTGATCGTAGTTGAATACCCTGATAAGAGACTAATTTGAGTCGAAAGTACTCAATTTAAAAATATGTTAAAACTCTTATAAGCTCCCCACTGAATTGTTCCAAGATTTTCATGATTTATGTTTCATGGTTTTTAACAACAACAACAACAACTACTACTACTACTACTACTACTACTACTACTACTACTACTACTACTAATAATAGTAATAATAATAATAATAGTAATACTAGTAGTAGTAGTTGTAGTATCAGTGGTAGTTATAGTAGTAATAATAGTAGAATAGTAGTAGTAGTTATATTGGTAGTAGTAGAAGTAGAATAGTAGTAGTAATAGTAGTAGTAGTTATAGTAGTAGAAGAAGAAGAAGTAGAATAGTAGTAGTAGTAGAATAGTAGTAGTAGTAGTTATAGTAGTAGTAGTAGAAGTAGAATAGTAGTAGTAGAAGAGGTAGAATAGTAGTAGAAGTAGAATAGTAGTAGTAGTAGAAGTAGAATAGTAGTAGTAGTTATAGTAGTAGTAGTAGAAGTGGACTAGTAGTAGAAGTAGAATAGTAGTAGTACAAGTAGAATAGTAGTAGTAGTTATAGTAGTAGTAGTAGTAGTAGTAGAGGTGGAATAGTAGTAGGAGTTATAGTAGTAGTAGTAGTAGTAGAGGTGGAATAGTAGTAGTAGTTATAGTAGTAGTAGTAGAGGTGGAATAGTAGTAGTAGTAGTAGTAGTAGTAGAAGTGGAATAGTAGTAGAAGTAGAATAGTAGTAGTAGTACAAGTAGAATAGTAGTAGTAGTTATAGTAGTAATAATAGTAGAATAGTAGTAGTAGTTATAATAGTAGTAGTAGAAGTAGAATAGTAGTAGTAGTAGTAGTAGTAGTAGAAGTAGAATAGTAGAAAGTACTACTACTACTATACCTCTCTCTCTTTGATATCTATGTATTTCTTTAGTCCGCTCTCACTCTATGTTGGTTCAACCACTCTCTAATATTTCTTAATATTCTGTGAGGATGACGCTGTGTACTTTTGCTCCTCGTCCTGAACCCCATATTGGTACGACGCCTGTCTAAAATATGATAAATAGTCCTACTATAACTACTAAGAATAATACACTATTACTACTACTTATGAAAGGAACTTATATGTTCAATACTACAGATAAGAATGGCTCCAAATTTAGCATGAAGAACCCTTAAGCTTCCGAAAGTATCAACATATGAGCTATTTCTGCTGAACCTGCTAATAATAATACTAAGTAGGTTAAAAACCAATGTCTACGCTACATTTTAAGCTTCATTTATTTTAAATTTGAGAGAAGAGTACTTTTTGGATTGGGACCCAAAAGGCGTGCATTCCTAGTCTTTAAGCTCACTGTTTTTCGAAGCGCCTTAGGTATACGATTGACCTTGACGGTTTCTCTTTCATTCTATATCGGAAATGTGGCTGGGGAAAGAGGCCGCCCGGGACCCGTGCCAGCTGAACAATAAGCAACTCTATTTTCTTTTGGTAAAATGAAACATAAACTCAGTACGTAGACGAGCGATTGCTAGTACTAATTTGATAAATATGAGAGATTGCTATGTCTCTCTTTCATTGTCTCTCTTTCTTTTCCCCTCTCTTTCTCTCTCTCTCTCTCTCTCTCATATATATATATATATATATATATATATATATATATATATATATGTGTGTGTGTGTGTGTGTGTGCGTGTGTGTGTGAAAAATGGCAAACGGAAAACAGGTTAAAGTGCAGAAGCAAAACAAAAACAAGAGATTTGACCGGTTTCGTTCATATTAGCGAACGTCTTAAAAAAAAGTCTGAAGACGTTCGCTAACACGAACGAAACCGGTCAAATCTCTTGATTTTGTTTTTCTCCTGCACTTTAACCTGTTTTCTGTTTGCCATTTTTCACACATTTTGTCTACCACGGCATTTCATTCTCATGACTTATCGTGTACCTTACCCCAATATATATATATATATATATATATATATATATATATATATATATATATATATATATACATATATATGTATATATATGTATATATATATATGTATATATGTATATATGTGTGTGTGTGTGTGTGTGTGAAAAAAGACAAACGGAAAACAGGTTAAAATGAAGGAGAAAAACAAAAACGAGAGATTTGACCGGTTTCGTTCGTATTTACGTATTAACTGTTTTCCGTTTGTCTTATTCACACATTTTGTCTACCACGGCATTTCATTTTCATGACTTATCATGCACCTTATCCCCTATATATATATATATATATATATATATATATATATATATATATATATATATATATATATATATATATATATATATATACATATATATATATATACACGCTAATTTTTTGTTGTTGTTTTTGTTTTGGCGATACCGACCGGTGCTTTTTTAAATTTTTATTCTTCGCTACCCTGGGCGGTCTGTTTATTTTTTAAGTATATGCAGAGAACTGCATTTTATTTTTAAATTCGCCCTTAATCAGGCGTATCATTAATTTTTGTATATATAGATTTTTAAAAATGTATTTATAGATTAATTTATTGTATAAAGATTTTTATAATTAATTTACAAATTAATTTTTGCGTGCACAAAAGTTAGATATGGACGCGCGTTTTTGGTTATAAGCCGTCATTAGCCTGACTTACCGGTAAGTCATGATCGATAAGTTGGCTGGGAAGTAGCCACACTTACTTACACACTTACATCCACTTTCTATTATCTTATCTGGCTACTTCTAAGCTAACTTATCTATCTATGTAACTCTTTTGATGATAAGATTCTAATCTTTGAAAAGCCTGGTTCAAGAAAAGAAAAAATAAACCTTTTATTGTTTACACCTTGCATTGAACGACTGAACATGAAATAGATTTGTCATATATCTATATATCTATCTATCTATCTATTTATCTATCTATCACTGTATATATATATATATATATATATATATATATATATATATAGCATTTAGCATTTGGTACGTCAGTGTAAAAAGATTTGATATCAATTGTGTGACCGGCTGAACAGTTACTTTCCACCCTGATGATTCCATTAGGATGAAACGTATACGTATGTGGATAATAATTAAATATTTATTATTAAATAATAATTCATAGCTCGCTTTTGGATCGGCTCTTTAAAAGAAAAAACATAAGCTGTCTAATTTAAGTTAAAGTGCGAAGTTCCTGTCCATGTGAAATATTGAACACTGTTAAAACGGTTGACTATATTAACATAATATTATTTATTTCTAGGCTTGTCGCACAGTTGTTGAATTAGTCGTTTTGTTAAAGCGCCTGAAAATTAATCAAAGGTGATTTGTGTCCAGATTTCGAATCGTGAAACCAGCTGAACAGTCATCTTCCACACTGATGATTCCATTAGGAGGAAACTTATACGTATATAAATAATAATCAAATATTTATTGTTAAATAATTATATATATATATATATATATATATATATATATATATATATATATATATATATATATATATATATAAGTGAGAGCAAAGATAAACAAGTGTAATATACTTTACAACTTTAATAATTTCAGATAGTACAACGAAGTATAGTATGAAATATAGAAAAGTCCTTTAAACCTAGGTTTTTTAAAGAAACAATATCTATAATATAACGAGCACTTTCTCTGTCTGTCTTTATGTCTGTCTGTCTGTCAGTCCGTCGGCGAGAATATTTGTAAACGTAAGATGGGGTAGTTACTATTCACTTAATTTTCAAGTGAGCGAGAATCTTTGTATACCTTAGAATTAGGTTGGGAAACTATTAATTACTTAATTTAGATTAAATAACATTAAATAACATAAATAAAGTATAAACAAATTTCAAAACGATACTGCGATTCGAACAAACTATGTGTTACGTATCTTCATCAATATATTAATCTTTCAACTACTATATATACTGTTATCAAAACTCGTTCAAACAACAGGCGTGTTTTGCAATTCACATAATTCATTTCTTTTAAACTTCTAATGAATTTTAGAAGGAGAAAGCAATTATTTAACAATACTTTATTTGAAAAAGTTTATAATGCATTTAGGAAGTCTGAAATTTAAAACAATAGAACAAAATAAGGAATATACTTGGGTTATGGTTAGGGTTAGGGTTAGGATTAGGGTTATGGTTAGGGTTAGGGTTAGAGTTAGGGTTAGTGTTAGGGTTAGGGTTATGGTTATGGTTAGGGTTAGGGTTAGGGTTATGGTTATGGTTAGGGTTAGGGTTAGGGTTATGGTTAGGGTTAAGGTTAAGGTTAGATTTAGGGTTAGGGTTAGGGTTAGGGTTAGGGTTATGGTTAGGGTTAAAGTTAGGGGTTAGGGTTAAGGTTAGGGTTAGGGTTAGGGATATGGTTAGGGTTAGAGTTAGGGGGTAAACTCTTTGTCGCATAAGTAAATCCACATATATATCGTGATATGTAAAGATGTATCATTCATTCGAATATTAAATCGGCAATTGTCCATGATAAAACTATCAAAATCCAAAATATATAATCTACACGGGTCGATTTCATATATATATATATATATATATATATATATATATATATATATATATATATATATATATATATAGTGTTCATATGAAATAAATTCTAGACAGAAATCCGAGTATTAGAGCTCAATGTAATAAACAGAGCAAGAATAAAATAAAGTAACACGGAATTACATAATCACCAGTGCAATAATTTATTTCGACCCTCCCGCTCTATTCAAGCATCCAAGCGAGACGATTACATTTTTGGAAATGAAAAAAGAGAAACTCTCTTTATCAAATGTTGTCGCTCTCTCTATATGTTTATTCAATAGTGAGTGTGAGTTTCTCATTTTTCATTTTCAAAAAAGTGTTACTTTATTATATATATATATATATATATATATATATATATATATATATATATATATATATATATATGTATGTATATATATATATATATATATATATATATATATATTCAGCAGTAATATAACCTCCAAGATGAGAATATATTGAGTACAAATTGAAAGTAGTGTACTATCAGAGAGATTAAAAATAGACAATCATCTGAAGCCCCAGTCCAATACTCCGACTCTGTCGCTGAGTTCTATCATATGTCTAGATATTTATACTTGCCGCTTTCAATGTAAATATCTCTTAATTTCTCCGTACTCACGTGGCCTCAAGGACTCAGTAACTGCTTACAGAGTCCAGGGTTCTCTGTGAACTGGGTTCGTGCCATGTGACTGTCTGAGATTGTTATTTCCCTGCGCTTACGAGAGCCGTAAGCTCGAAACGACGTCGTACGTAGATAAAATATTCAAAAATATAATCCAATATATATATATATATATATATATATATATATATATATATATATATATATATATATATATATAACCACAGTCTGGGTATCTCCATCATGTAATTTATTTAATCACTTCTAGCTATGTTTATATCATAGACACATTTCATCTCGGAGTTTACCCATAAAACACGTTTGTGCCACCTTATTTTCTGTTTTCCTTCCTGTTTTAGATCGCAAGATATATGAAGCGTGCGGTACATGTAAACATAAGAACACCGAATTATAACAATATATTTGCTACAAAAATAGACTGACACGTAGCTATAAGGCATATTCCGACAACGTTCGTAGAATCTTTAATCAGTCTTTCTAGAATAACGCCCTTCGCATAAATAGAACTTAAATTCTCTTCTTGAATGGTGTAATGTCTCGTAGCCTAACGGTTATGACGCTTGCTTGCGGAGTATAGGTCGATTCTGTGGAAGGCGTTCAGACAGTGTGGCGTGTGTAGGTAAAAATGATTTAATATTATTTACTTAAAATTAATATATATATATATATATATTTTTTTTTTAATTTATTTACGCAGACATGTACAAAACTTGCGACACTGGCATGTCGATGTTATCGATCAACAGCTATTATAAACTGAGATCTCATCAGGTAGAGTTAGAATCCAATCTTAACCTTTGATCTAATGTTTTGTACATGTCTGTGTAAATAAAAATAATCATATATAAAACCTCTATTTGATATTGAGCACTACCCGGTTGAAATTCTTTGGACTAAGACATGAAACATGAGAATAAAAAATTGTAAAGATACAATATTTATTAAAACATCAGAAGTTCAAAGCAAGGAGTTTCATATTCTTAATCCATAAATTTTCAAAGACTCTTTTTATCAGAAGATAAAAACAACGATAATATTATTTTAAATATTATCAGCAACATTTAACTTATACACAAAAACTAAAGATAAAGAAAATTGTATATTTACAGTTTTTTTTTCTCATCTTTCATCTCTTGAATTGATCGCTCTATTCAATATATTAAACTATATATTATCACGATAGATTATTATTAAACGATAAATCGATTATCTTTTATTTAATTTCATATTTTAATATATATATATATATATATATATATATATATACATATTTTATTATTATATTCGCTAGCGTTTCAAGCTTTTCTCTCTCATCAGTTTAGGAAAGTAACACTGTAAGACGGTCGGAAGGCTCGAACCCAGTTCAAATCTGAAGCAGTGACTCTATCCTCACGACCACCGGAAACTGTCACGTTATTAAGGAAAATTTAGATCAATATGTACCCAGAAGCAGGCAGCAGACAGAAGACTAATCAAGAGGGTTCGACGAACGTGTTCGGAAGTTTGCTTTACAGCTGATTGACTAACTCGACAATCAACTAAATCTCATTCATTCACTGTGGAGGTCCCCAGATGTCGGAGAGCCTTCTACTCAAATAGCTTCTTTCCTCGTACTGCTGGCCTCTGGAACTATCTCCCTGCCCCCTGTTTCCCCGACAGAACAGACATGCAGAAGTTTAAAACTAATGTAAACAGACATCTCGCTGCGCAGATCCCAAGTTAGGTTGACCCCCCTTCCTTCTCCTCTTTTCTTTTCTCAGTAGCCCCTTACGTCTACAGTGGCGGCTTGCCTTGTTTGGGGTGAACTATGTTAAATATATATATATATATATATATATATATATATATATATATATATATATATATATATATATATATAAAGATATATATATATATATATATAAATATATATATGTATATATATATATATATATATATATATATATATATATATATATATATATGTATATATATAATTATTTATAACCTACATTCGCTAGCGTTTCAAGCTTTTTTCTCTCATCAGTTTAGGAAAGTAACACTGTAAGACGGTCGGAAGGCTCGAACCCAGTTCAAATCTGAAGCAGTGGCTCTATCCTAACGACCACCAGAAACTGCCACGTGATTAAGGACAATTTAGATCAATATGTACCCAGAAGCAGGCAGCAGACAGAAGACTAATCAAGAGGGTTCGACGAACGTGTTCGGAAGTTTGCTTTACAGCTGATTGACAGTATTTTTTAACATCTCTCAGAGTTGCAAGAGTGTAAGACTGAAATGAACGAATTGATGACCATATCTCAAAGCCCTCGAAACTCTAAACAAAGAAGCTGATAAGCGCTTCACAAATACTATAAGAGCTGTAGCAGAGATAGGTATCTTATCAGCAAACCCCAAGAGGCTATTTGCTACTATTTAACAGTTTAAAGGCTTGTTATGATAGTACTTATAAATAAATATTTAATTATTCATAACCTACAGACGCTTACGTTTCAAGCTTATTTCTCTTAGCAGTGTTGGAAATTTACAATGTCAGGCGATTGGAATCGCGAAACTAGTTCACAGATTCAGCCTAGTATCTACAAGCAGACTCCCTATCCACACGGCCACCGGAAACTGTCACGTGATGAAGCGAAATTAAGATCTGTATGTGCCCAGAAACGGGCAGCAGACAAAAGACTAATCGAGACGGTTCGACGGACGTATTCAGAACTTTGCTTGAAAGCTGATTTGACAGTCTTTTTTTAAAATCCCCGAGAGGACTCGACTTTAATTTCTTAAAAATGCTTATTATAATATAATTTACATTACAATATAATTTACATTATATATATATATATATATATATATATATATATATATATATATACTCATTATATATATATATAAATATATATATATATATATATATATATATATATATATATATATATATATATATATATACAACAAAGAAGCAGAATATAGGCCAATCTAAAGAAACCAGAACAATAGAACAGGATATAGG
>OY744531.1:109783121-109785621 GCA_963556195.1 Sepiola atlantica
TTGTATTAAAATCAAAAAAAAAATTAATAGATGTCCCATAGGTTTCACGAACATTTTCGATTCTTCGTCGAATCATCATCAGGTGTCAAAAGCAAATGAACAAAAAAGCTGGAGAAAGAAGAGATTTTTTTAAAGACGGCGGAGAAACGCGTAGAGAATGTTTTTCGCGAATATAGTCTTGTGTTATATTCGAATCGTCCGTTATGTAAGTTAAAGTTAAACTGTATAAGAAGTAGCGCAACACTCTTGGAGAACAAACGTAACAGGTGCTCCACGTGAGATTTTTTCAAAAGATTCGAGGATATTATTGTGTGAAATTGCACAAAATACAATTGCGTATCGTACAGAGTAATACCGTACTTTCCTTTCATCAGGAATCTTTTTTCACCAAACGAACATTAAGCAATAGAACGGATAGGTACAACACGGACCACGCCCCTTATTATAAAACTGCACTGCTATTAAAAAAACACACTGGTTCGTGAATATAAGGATAATGAAAAATCGAATTGGGAAAGAGTCTTACGGGCGGACGAAACTAACCTTGAATTGTTTGAGCGTCGTTCTAAAAATATTGTATAGAAGAAAGATGGCGATGTCTTGAAATCAAAGAACACAGTTTCGATAGTAATATTTCTTGTTGGCAGCAGTACGATTTTGGGATGTTTTTCTTTTCAGCAACGAGTACTGGCAACATATCAGTAAGAAAGAGAATTAATACCACATCATATGAAAATAATGTAGATGCAAATTTAATGATTTCTGTTGAAAACCTTGAACTTTCCCCTGATTGAATCTTCCAATAAAATAATCAAACTAAAAAAATAACGTGTGGTATTAGCCCGGTGATATCAAATTCACAAGCGCTTCCCAGTCGCATGTTTATCCCGTTCATAGGAAGGTGACATACAGCACCTAGCATTCCCAAATAATCACCCATCTGGTATTGGCCAGGCTCCACGTCGCTTAACTTCGGTGATCTAACGAGACCCGGTGTGTCAATGTTATTATGCCGTACTTACTAGTAATGATACTATGCGTCTTGCAAAATTTCGCAGAAAATTGCGTTCTGAAAATAGTTAAAATATCTTGAAATGGATAAATTTAAACTTAATTTAGAATCTGTGGTGTTCTTTCAAAATTTAAATCCAATTGAGAGCAACATCCGGAATTTGAAAACCGTATCGATTGAAAGGTTAAAATAAATACTAATTAAATCTTTTCGCATTATTAATTGAGACCGCCAAGAAACGTGGTTACATAAGAAGTGAATAACGATTATTTGACCATTTTTAAATGAAGATTACGTATTCTTTTATCTTTGTACGAATACATTTTCAACAATTTAACATTGAAATATTGGAGTTCTGTCTATTATTTTTTTATGGAAATCGCTCCAGACAAAGCATGAAGCCACTTCAAGTAAGCATCTAAAAATAACGAAAGATGATTAACGCAAAGACAGAAGATGCCCTTTGACATTAGTCTTGAAAAGAGTGAGGTTATAGGTAGGAGGAAAACAGTCAGCATGAATTGAGTTCCACAAACATGAAGTTCTTGTAAAAAAAGCTACTGGAATAGGAAGCTGTATTACAACGAGGAATAAAAAAAAATGAATTGAGTAGGACCAATGAATCAAACGAGCTAGAACAAAGGAAGCAGGGAATAAATCAGACAATTGTGAAGAACAGATGCCATGACAGTACGTATAGAAGAGACTGAGACTAGCAACATCGCATCTATGAGAGAGAAGGTGCGGAGAATAAGAAAGGTTGGGGGCCAACCAAGTTACAGATACGCACATGAACCTTATCAAAAACACTCAAAAGGGACATAAATTTATCAGCCCAAATATGACAACAGTACTCCATACATTGTCTAATAGAAGATTTTTAAAGATATAGAATAGCCTCAGGTGTGAGAAAGTGTTTGGAACGATAGAAAGAACCGCGTCTACGAGAATCAGAAAGAGAAATAGATATAATGCAAGAACTCAAGAAACATTTGATGAGAAAGAAAGACCAACAAGTTTCACAGTCGATTTCTCCTTCAAGAACAGAGCCATCTGTGAAAATCTGAGAAAGAAAAGTGTAATGTCTACGATTAAAAGAAACAAACCAGTATTAACAGGATTAAACAAAACCAGTCATTTCTTACCTCAATCACAACCGAACTCAAGTCAATTACCAGATTAGCTTCATTTTACAACTGATCTCAGGAAGAAGGTCGAGAAGAACCACCAGAATATAAAGTAGTATCGTCAGATGTTAATATTCTGAATAGTATTCTCTGGAAGAACATAGATATAGAAGAGAAGATACTGTGTTTGGACTAGAATAGATACTTTAGAGACACCAGAATTGATAGGAAAAGAAGTTCAGAAAGAAAAATACATAATGATTGAAAGAACATTGCCACTAATCCTATAAGACTTGAGTTTGTGTAGAAGACCATTAAAAAGAGGAAGAATAAAAGACTTGCCACTATAAAAAACAACTTT
>OY744531.1:109790621-109798121 GCA_963556195.1 Sepiola atlantica
CACACAGTTCAAAATTACAGTTTGCTCAACGATCCTCAGTTTTCTTCATTTCAGATCATTTCTTGACAAAGACCAGAGGACTGGTCGAAATATCAAAATAAAAACAAAAAAAAACAACATCGTTTTTAATGCTTCATACACCACCAATCATCTATAATATATATGATGGACTCTCCCGTCGATATTTCGACGTATGAGTGCTGCCCACGGGGGCTGCCCACGCATGAATTTGAAATTGCAAGGGTTGCACAATCCCTCACAACTGCTCTCCTGAGTTGGCATTGCTTGATTCCAATGGCAAGTATAGAACAAGACGACTGGAAACAATGCCGAGATAAGCAGAGAGCACATACAGCACCTGGTATTTCCAAATGGTCACTCATTTAGTACTGGCCAGGCTTAAGATAATATATATATATATATATATATATATATATATATATATATATATATATATATATATATATATATATATATATATATATTAGTGCAATAATGAAATTTTTCATAATTAAAAGATTTAGGGGATGTAAAAAAAAAATTGCCAGTCGACTAGTTTCGCCCACACTTTACTTAGTAGGCGAAACTAGTCGACTGGCAATTTTTATTTTTCATCCCCTAAATCTTTTAATTATGAAAAATTCAACATGTCTTCCCTTCATTATTGCACTAATAAAGTTTTGTACCCCCCAAAAGAAAATAATAGAAATAAATTTATATATAGTTAACATTGGATTTCTTTTTTGACAGTATATTATTATCATGCTGTTTTATTTGTTTACACTCGTGGTTGTTCACCTACTACCTTTATCATAGTCCACGAGGCTAGGAATAAACCAAGACGCCATAAAGTGAAATATGAAATTCGTCCACGATTCAAATCTGTGCCTCTAAAACAAAGACTACCTGACGAGCGTGTTAGCTTTCTTTAACTATACGGTTCGAAGTCATGCGGTTAAAGATGACACCCGCGTCAGGTGCTCTCTCTCTTTCGCGGCCACTTATGACTTTACCCTTTCTTTTTCAACGTGGACTGAACCGTTTATTTTATGCTATTACCTACGCAAATACGAGTATCGACCCCCCTCCCCCTAAAAAACACGCAGCGCGATACATATATGCCGTCTAATCTAAACTATAATGCAAGTCTATTCTACGTGTTTTTTTTTTAACACTGTTAAAACGGCTGACTATCTTTGTTCGCGTGATTTGACATAAATAGGGTTTATTTCTCTACTCGTCCTGTAAGAGTTGGAATTGAGTTAAAGGTGACTCGTGTTCCGGGTTCTAATCGTGCAATCGGTTTCAACAACTGCCTCCACACAAAATATTCCGCAATGATGAAAACTATACGTATGTGGATAATAATTTAATATTTATTATTAAATAATTATACATATTAAAGTCCTGGATACAATATATCTTAAGGCATTAAAACCCGACCTATGTAAACAAAAGGAATGTGATCTACTTGTGAGCCCCCCCCCCCCCCCCCGCCCGCTCAATTTTTGTTTTCGCCCAAAACTATCACGGGTCTTCATTTCACTATTTTAAATGTTTAATCGTAGTGCATGAATTATTTCCACGTATTTAATCTGATGAGTTTTGCACGAAAGACGGCTTTGTAGATTTATGTAATTGTTAATTTTAACACTTTTCCATTTCAATCTCCCTCCCCATGATGTCACACGTCTATATTCATTGCCTTAATAAAATTTTATATATATATATAAATATATATATATATATATATATATATATATATATATAAATATATATATATATAGTTCATATATATAGTTCATATATATAGTTTATATATATAATAAATTCATATATATATATATATATCTAATATATAAAGTAGAGACGATCTCGGAGTGCCTTCTCGGAGTATAGGAAAATAACCCCAGGCTACTAAACTCACTACTATACTACACTTATTCACTCGAGCGTGTTTTAGTAATTTTTTTATTATTATTTTCTACCTAACACTAAATATTACATTTGGCCCACCATCAACGTCTCTCCGAAAAACTAACTCTATATAGGTGGTAGCAAAAACTTTTCTCCCTAACAATTCTGTACTGTTCTCTACTCATCGACACCGGGAACTAATACACACAGTTTAATTTTTATAAAACACTGGTTCTTATTTATTATTTGCCTGGTATTAATTTACTAAATAATATAAAGCAATACGCAAAGACTTAATGACCGCTCCCGTTCACTCCGATGATTTTCTATAAATATCAGATTACGTTATTTCTAATTCTACATATGCCTTCTACATTTATATTCATTCCGTAATTAAGCGAATGAAATTAACGAACACAGTTCCTGCAACATTTATTCATTCAACACGGCGGCTACAATTTCTTGATCGAATCGACATCCTATTTAATTCAATAAGCGCCAAGATACTGGTAGACCCTGATATATTTAAAAAATCATACACCTTTAACACGCATATTATAGAAAACTTGCCCAAATCCAGTCATTTTCATCAACTTCAAATGACCTAAACCGTGTCATTGCTGAATCTTAACATAACACGCATGCCGAATAATCTAGCTTAGCTTAATTGACCTATTTTCACATGTATTTTTAACTCGAAACCGTGTCGCAGATGTTAGGAAGGCAGATTTCATGATCGCCAGTTTAAGCGTTCGATCCCATTCTACTATACCACTTTTTTCTTTTTTTTTTTAAATTTATAGCATTAGCCAACACGGTATAGGTGGGAATAAAGAACAATAGGCCGTTTCTTTTTTTTTATTCGACGTCATGCAATAGGTAGTACTTTCTTCTGTGCAACGCCGGGCGACGGGTTCCGCTAGTTATACATATATATATATATATATATATATATATAGTCTCGGAAGTTTCTCAACCATTAAAACTATATAAAAAAAAAA
This sequence comes from Sepiola atlantica, assembly GCA_963556195.1. Lineage (NCBI taxonomy): Eukaryota > Metazoa > Mollusca > Cephalopoda > Sepiida > Sepiolidae > Sepiola > Sepiola atlantica. Next base: position 109,793,540 of record OY744531.1, read on the forward strand.
AAATTAAAAAAAAAAAAAATTAAAAAAACTTATAGTCTCAAGTCTTCCAGTGGAAAATCACTCATGTAAGTCAATTTATTTTTTACAGTTATTATATTAGTTAGTTTCTAACACTATTTTAAGGGATCATCAGTTGTTTACCATGAAAAACTGTTTCGGGAATTTATATATATATATATATATATATATATATATATATATATATATATATATATATATAAATTATAAATATATATATGTATACATATATATATATATATAAATTATAAATATATATATGTATATTTGTGTATATAAAAATTATATACATATATATATATATATATATATATATATATAGTCATCCACATACAGACTGTTTCGTTTTATCACAGCTCTTCAGTGTGGCTAGACCAGTTAGTGCTTCGAGCCGGGATTAAAACTCTACCGTCGAGCTGTAAGTCGGATCCTGCTATCATACGACACTGACTGAATGTAAGTGATATCTCAATGTAAACATTGTCAAGTGCCGAGAGCTCGAATTAGTTTTACCCAATGAGCTATGCCTTAAAGCTAATGGCAGTTTGCGATATCCTTACAAATAAGCTCTACCCAGGAGGGGAGCTTATATATATATATATATATATATATATATATAATCATTAATGACAATATATGGATTAGCATATACTATCAGTGCCCTTTTAGTTTACAGTCTCCTTAAAAGATTCAGCTCGATGATTGTCCATTAGTGATATCAGAGCAAATATAAGTCAGTTCATATTATATTCCAATAACCATGTTTTTTTTTTATTATTCTTATTTTTTTTACGTTTCAAAAAAACATAACATTTCTGTGAGATATATATTTTTACGGTCCGTTTCATTTGTCTTGTGCCAAACAATGTTTTGATGTCAATATCGAGTTGGGAGAGCGCCGGACTCAGTCACTGGGCTTCCGAAAGCGTATATAAACTTTAAATGATATTTAATTCAAGTTTCAGAAATATAAATACCTGTAAGTGGTTTTTTACGCACGTTTCAAAGCATTCTTTTATCATTAAGCGACTAGCACAAGAGAAAACAAGAAATGAAAGAATCAGTGTTATTCCTCAGTCTCTTATGAGGCAGAAATGCTTATCTTCAGAAATAAACGAAAGATCATCCAATAACATGCAATAAAACACTATTGTTAACAGAGACAAAAAAGAACAAATTTATTTAATAGCGATGCAACCCGTTCTTGACTAATGGACTTTCTTCATGATATCGCTTTAAAACATCTCGCAGATGAACGACAGCAACCAGTAAAAAAAAAACTTTTAAAATATGGAATAAATTGTATTTACTCTGATGAAGGCGTCTATAGCCGAAAAATTTAAGATAAAAATAATAAAAAAATATTTACATTCAATGACTTCGAGCGACTTTGCTTTATATATATATATATATATATATATATATATATATATATATATTATAATATAAAATTAAGTAATAAAATAATGTGTCAATCAAATTTTATTAGAATTCTAAGTTCAAGCAAAGTATCCTTAAGTCCTTAGCTCATGAGTTTTCAAAGATAATTCTTCTCTTCAGAGGACCATTACCGCAGTTATACTACTACAGGTAATAAAATTACGCTTTGAAAATATATAAAATTATATACACAAATACATAAAAATACATAACATCAAACATATCAACCCAAAAACATACTTTTTGTTGAATCCATACAGTCCATCCAGGTCATACAATTTGAGAAGCATAATCAGGAAAGACATTACTCCAAGTTATAAACAGCAGTCCATATACGTGAAATTGAAGGGGCCGGCAAAGTTATCCAGTCGCGAAAAGTGTCCATATTCAATGTTAATGATAAATAAATCAAATAAAAAATACAAAAAGTCCAATCAAAGTTCCAAAATCCCGACATGTGCAACCCAAGTCAAATCAAAGTTCGTTGTTTAATTAGAAAACCCGTTAAATCCGAATTGAGCAAAATAAGACTGAATCCCTGTCGCATCTTGCCAGCAGAGCGAAAAAAATAAGTAATCTTCTCTCCAGCGATTCAACCAGACATTATAAGATATTAGTTGACGCTTATATATTTTGTTGGATTGCTTTATATATATATATATATATATATATATATATATATATATATATATATATATATATATAGGCAGCATTTTCCCTTTCAGTCAAGTATTATAGAATATAATAGACAACTCGTGTTTAAGAATCCTTTGGTAGATCTTTTCAATAGTCCGAATTAGGATCTTAGTTTCGGATGGGAATTGGCTGATGAATTTGCCATAATTTGCATCTGTCTTCCAAGTACTTTCGGACCCATCTGGGTCTATCTTCAGGGCGAATCAGGCTTATCAGTCTAGACCATGTGTAGTATTTATAGAAGGTGTTTGGCGGAAATTATGTACTAAGTACGAAACTATATTGGAGCTATAAACATTTTAGAATATTATTACATATATTATAGTTAATATATATATATAAATATATGTGATTATTTTTATATATACAGTATGCACCCAACCTGCGACACCAGTATGTCGATGTTATCGATCATCGACTGTTATAAACAGTTTATAATAGCTGTTGATTGATAACATCGACATGCCAGTGTCGCAGATTTTGTACATGTCTGTATAAATAAAAATAATCAAATATAAAAGCTCTATTTTTAGCACTTTTTATAAGTCAGGTTGAAATTGTTTCGATTTCTATCCTGTGGATGTTTACCTTGTCTGGATTATATATATATATATATATATATATAATAGATTCTCTGCACGGACGGAATTTTCCTCTGGTGTTAATTATATTTGACAAAGGGAAGTTTCTTTTCCCGAAATATTAAATAAATGATTTTTATAATCATCCGTACATCACTCAAACAGCTAACACCACACTTGCTGTTATGGAAGATTTTAAGAAAAAATAAATAGTAAGTCACATTTCGTATTCGATTTATTATTTTTCTTCCAACTTACATCTTACCCGGAATTTGCATTGCCCACAGCCTTTTAAAAACATACTACTATGATTCCCAGCAATGCTTCAAGCAAACTACCATTCTCTCTCTCTCTCTCTCTCTCTCTCTCTCTCTCTCTCTCTATATATATATATATATATATATATATATATATATATATATATATATATATATATATATATATATGCAAACATTGTTCAAAATATCATAATTTTTTTAATTTTTTCTATTTTCCTGATCGACTTTTTTTGTATTAAAATAATAAAAATATTAATAAATGTTCCATATGTTTCGCAGGTTTTAGGAACGTTTTCGATTCTTCGTCGAAACATCCTCAGGTGTCAAAAGCAAATGAACAAAAACGCCGCAGAAAGAAGAGCATTTTAAAAAGAACGGCTGAGAAACGCGCATAGAACGTTTTTCGCATTGTTCCAATAAGTCGTTGACAATTTAAATTCAGCAACGGTGTATGGCATCATAGAACAAAATCATATTACGTTAAGCATTTTGAAATGTTACCACTGGTTTCATATGTGATGTTATTAATTTTAGGTTGTCATGTTTTTATGTAGAAAGCTTCCAGTATTTTCTTTTTCAAATTGGTATCGGAATGTATATTTTAGTGTTATTAACTAAAATTTGTCTTAAATCGGATGGGGAGCAGTTATGCTAATGACGGGTCATAGCTAGCAATACGTGTCCATGTCTTCCTTTTATGTACGCAAAAAATTATTTATAAAAAATTAATTAATTAGTATATATATATATATATATATATATATATATATATATATATATACTTTATAAAATCTGAGCCGTTATGCCATCCATTGAGCTCGGGTTACATTGTTAGTAGAATGCAACGTGAGTTTGCAAAGCATGTTTTATTTTAACAAAATAAATGAGCAATATTAAAACTTAGTCTTTTACTTCGTTATATTTCTTTTCTCATTGTTTTTCTCTCCAGCTATGGGTTAAATACATACGTGTTGTTATATTCCCTATTGTTTATAATGGACTAGTCCAATTTTATGTTTAGTAGTTCATTTTATTATTTAAAAAAAACAAACTATATATATATATATATATACATGTAAATCATAACTAAAAGGTACACTTTTAGAGAGTTGGACCTATTGTGAAATAAGGAAAGCTCAATATACTGTATAGAGCAAAAATATAGTTTAAGGAATGAAAGAGAAGAAAAATAAACGTTTTTTATTAACTAAACTGCTCCTTGTTTTGAACAACTGAAGATATCGATTTGCTTCTATTTGCAGGTCTAATCAATTTTCATTGACTTACCATATATATATACATTATAGCAATAGATAAAATAAGGTGAGAATCAAATTTTATTAGAATTCAATGTTCAGGCAAACTATTTTAATGTCCTTAACTCATGAGTTTTCAAAGAAAATTCTTCTCCTCAGAGGACCATTACCGCAATGACATTACTGCAGATAATACAATTAAACTTTGAAAATATATAAAAAAATATATATAAAAATACATAAATGTATATAAAACATCAAATATATTGGCCCAAAACATACTTTTTTGTTAAACCTATACATTTCATCCAAA
>OY744531.1:109805621-109820621 GCA_963556195.1 Sepiola atlantica
TTTTATTAAATTGTAAGGGATCCAGTGAATACAACGACAAAACAAAGACAGACCACAATTTTAACGGAATTTGCTCTAATTATTTTATTTTTTCATCATAGTATAAAATACATCATTTTTTTATCCAAGCAACTTTTGGACTTTACCATTACGGTTTCGGAATTTTTTTAGATAAGGATTGACAATGTTTATTATTTGTATTATTCGGACTACTGTTCTCATCTTGGATGTTATTTTCACAGCGTTTCCGTTGATGTGACTTCCGACCTTCTTCAGGTGCATCTTGTTGAACTCGGGAATTTGAACTTCTACCAGATCATGGCTGACGGAACGAGAGCAATCTACCCCCGTCGATTAAATAAAATGAAAGGGTTTCGTTCGAAATTCTCTACGGATTCCCGAGTTTGACACAATGCGCCTGAAGAAGGTCAGAGGTTACATCGGCCGAAACGTTGTGAGAATAATATCCAAAATGAGAACAGTAGTTCGAATAATACACATATTTAGTTTTGTTGACGTTTGGGGGGGGGGGGGTTATTACAGCATGTCAACGTCGATTAGTCATTTTATGCGGAAACTGTACATACGTGTTATATAGAATTACCTTGTTTTGTAAACAAATACTGTGTAAACGATAGTTTCTATTTTAGCCTTTAGATGAGGCCTGACAGGTACTACTACTGCGGCTGAGAATGGACCTGAGAGTAGTAGCAACAAAGGCAACTCTAGACTCTCTAAAGTTCCCAAATTGGATCCAATCCGTGCCCTTATGTACGAAGGAGAAAAGGCATTAGTAAAACATGTTAAATAAGACGGAAATAAATGAAGGAATGAGAAAAAAAGGAATAAAGAAAGAAAAAAAGAAAAAAGAAAAGAAAAAAAGAATAGCATAAAATGAACGGAATAGAAAGACGTAGGGAAAATACAGCTCCCCCAAAATGGGCACTGTGGATTGCGAGAAAAATAAAAATTGCTTGAGTCTAGAATAATTTCCCATTCACTGTCTGATGATAGAAAAGATGAAGTGTAGTATCGGACAGATACTGTTATAACCACGACGATATTGTTTTGATTATTTTAAAAATATTTATTTTTTATTGATTGACGTATTACGTAACAAAAAATGTATTAAGATTATGGACGTATTATGTGCATAGGGGGGTCATTATTTCCTCAGCAGACTGTTCCAGGATTATCACTGGACACGCACGGAACAAAACCGAAGGGAAAATGGACAAAAGAATTAGAAAGAAAAGTAAGAAAAAATAAAGAAAAAAGAAAGAAAAAGAATTAGAAAAAAAGAAAAAGAAAGAAAAAGAATCATAAAGAAAAAAAGAATTAGAAATAAATTTTGAAAAGACAAAAAAGAAAAAGAAAATTAGAAATAAATAATAAAAAAGAAGAAAAAAAAGAAAAAAGAAAGATAAAAAGAAGAAAAATAAAGAAGAAAAAAAAAGAAAAAAGAAAAAAAGAAAAAAAGAAGAAAAAAAAGAAAAGAAAAGAAAAAGAAAGAAAAAGAATCATAAAGAAACAAAGAATTAGAAATAAATTTTAAAAAGACTAAAAAAAGAAAAAAGAACTAGAAATAAATTTTAAAAAGACGAAAAAAGAATTAGAAATAAATTTTAAAAAAAGAAAAAAAGAAAAAAAAGAAAAAAGAAAGATAAAAAAGAAGAAAAATAAAGAAGAAAAAAAGAAAAATAGAAAGAAAAAACAGAAAAAAGTAAAAAAAGAACAAAAAGGAAGAAAAAAACAAAAAAGAAAAAAACGAAGAAAGAAAAAGAAAAAAAGAAGAAAAATAAAGACAAAAAGAAAAAAGAATTAGAAATAAATAATAAAAAAAGAAGAAAAAGAAAAAAAGAAAGATAAAAAAGAAGAAAAATAAAGAAGAAAAAAAGAAAACAAAGAAAAAAAGAAAAAAACAGAAAAAAGAGAAAAAAAAGAAAAAAGAGAAAAAAAGAAGAAAGAAAAGAAAAAAGAAAAAAGAAAAAAAAGAAAACATAAGAAAAAATAAATAAATAAATAAAAAGATAAAGAAATAAAAAAAGAATTAGAAAGGAGGAAAGAAATGAAGAAGCAGAAGGAAAAGAGAAGTAGCTTAAAACGAACGAAATAAAAAGAAATAACAATAAAATAAACAAAGAAAAAAGAAAGATTGGAAGAAAGAAAATAGAAAGTAGTACAATAATCATAGCAAAAAAAGACAAAGAGAAAATAGGAAAATTGAAAAAAAGAAACATTCTGGGAAGACATGTAAAAGAAGAGTCGTCAAAAAGAAGATAATAAATGTGAATTTAATAAAAACAGATGGAAAGAAAAGAAAAGTAACAAGGAAGAAATGGGAAGTCCCATTATCAACGTGTAAAAGGGTAGAAAAAAACAGGAAATGAAAGTTGTAAACATGAAAGAAAAAATAAAGAATAATAAAAAAAACAGGAAAAATAATAAAAGGGAAAACAGAAAAAAGGAAGAAAGAGAATAAAAGAAAAAGAAAAAGAAAAGAGAGAAAGCAGAAAAGAAAACGAAATAAAGAAATGGAGAAATAAACGAACACAAAATAAAGAGCAAATAACATGAGAAGCGAAGGAAATGGGCGCGAAAAAAGAATAAACGAATGAATGGAATTATAAGAGAAAGAAAATATAGAAACACAAAGAAACGAAGAAATATAAACAAAAGAAATAATACAAGAAAGAGAAAAGGGGGAAAAAGAAAGAAAAAAATGGTAACCAATAATGAGACCAATAAATAAACTAACGGACAAAAATATAAAATCTGAGTGAAATAAAAAATAAAGAAGAAAGACAGAAAAAATGAGATGTAGGAAGAAAATTAAGAAAGAAAGAAAAAGACACGAAAAGGAAAAATATAAGAAAGAACGCAAATAAATGGAGAAAAAAGGAAAGAATATAGAAATAAAATACCGGAAAAAATAAAAAAGAAAGACAAACAATAGAAAAGTAAAATAATACAAATTAGAGAAAGAAAAAAAAGAAAAAAAGAAAGAAAAAAAGAAAAAGAAATAATGTGAGCAATAAATAAACTAACAGACAAAAATATTAAAAAACGAACGGACGAAAGAAAGAAAATCTGAGTGAAAAAATAAAAAAAGAAAGACAAACCAATAAAGAAAAAAAGAAAGTATAAAGAAATTTTTTTAAAAAGACAAAAAATAGTAAAGAACGACTAAACGTATGAGAGTAACAGCTGAAGAACAAAAATAGGATGAAAAAATATCGATGAAAAAAACAAATAAATAAAAAGAAAAATAAATGAAAGTAAAAGAGAAATCATGAAAAAAGAAAATTAACAATCGAAAGAAAGTAAGAGAAAAGTACAAAGAAAACTAATAGCAATATATGAAATAAGGAATTGAACATCTGGAAGTTAACATAAATAAAAATGGCAATGAAAGTAAAAATATGGAAAAAGAGCAAAAAAACTTATTTAGAAAAGAACGTAAACAAAATAAAGATGGAGACGAGGAAAAATAAGAAAGAAAAGAAGAAAAATAATTATTTATTTTCTGAATAAAAAAAAGAGTGAAAAACAAGGAATTAAGTAAAATATAAACCTACAAATAGAAAGAATTAACCAGACGAGGAAAGAAAATTATCATTAAAAGAAATGAAAAATAGATTAAGTAAAAAATAATCTGGAATAAACTTCAAAGAAAATGAAAGAATGAACTTAAAACAGAAAGAAATAATAAACTTACTTACAAGTGAAAGTAAAAATGATTATTAAAAGAAAAATACTGAAACTAGAAAAATATAAAAAGAACAAATTTAAAAAGTATAAAATAAACTTAAAAAGAAAAAAACGACCCTAATCAAAAAGAAACAGGAAGACGAGGGGAACGCAAAATAGAAAAAATATCGATGAAAAAAACAAATTAATAAAAAGAAAAAGAAATGAAAGTAAAGGAGAAATCATGAAAAAGAAAGTTAACAATCGAAAGAAAGTAAGAGAAAAGTACAAAGAAAACTAATAGCAATATATGAAATAAGGAATTGAACATCTGGAAGTTAACATAAATAAAAATGGCAAAATAGAAAAACTTAAAGAAAATAAAGACTAAATAAAATATATTAGAAAGAAAGAAAGAATAAACCCAAAAAGAGAAACAAATCTATATTCAAAATCAAAAGAAATTATGAGTGTACAGAAGAAAGAAAGAATTAAATTAAAAATAAAAATGTTAAAAAAACATAAAGAATGAAAGTAAAAAGAAGGAAACTAAACATTAAAAAAGAATAACAGACTTTAAAAGAAAGAGACAAAAAGAACTTAATAAAATAAGAAAAACTACTTAAAAAAGAAAGAAAGTTCGAAGTTTAATATGACTTCAGAAAGGAAAAAAGTAACCTTTTAATTTAAGAAAGAATTAAGTTTAAATAGAAAATTATAACTTCAAAGGAAAATAAAGAATGAAGCTAAAAATAAAATAAAAAAATAAACGTAAAATGAAAGAAAGATGAACTTTAAAAGAAGAGTGGACCTCAAAATAAAATAAGCCGAAAGAAAGAAAGATGAACTTACAAAGAGAGAATGAAAGGATCTAAAAATAAAAGAGAATGAACTAAAAGAACTTAAGAAAGAAAGAAAAGAAGGTTAACTTAAAAAGGACTAAACAAAGAAAGAGAATGAATTGAATAAAATAAGAACTTAACAGAAAATAAAGATAAACACGAGAGAAATAAAAAAAAAACTAAAAACAGAGAATGAACCTCAAAAGAAAAAAGGATCTAACAAAGTAACAAGAGAGAAGGAAAGGACCTAAGATGAAATTTTTAAAAAAGAGGAAAGAAAGGATCTGAAAAAAAAGAATTAACTTTAAAAGCAATAAGAAACTAACACAGAAATAAAGATGAAATTTAAAAAGAGAGAGTGAACCTAATAAAGAGAGAAAGAAACTAAGAAAGAAAGAAAGAAACTAAAAAGAAAGAAAGAACCTAAAAAAGAGAGAAAGAAACTAAAAAAGAAAGAAAGAAACTAAAAAAGAGAGAAAGAACCTAAAAAAGAGAAAGAACTTAAAAAAGAGTGTGAACCTAAAAAAGAGAGGAAAAAACTTAAAAAGAGAGAAAGAACCTAAAAAAGACAGAAAGAACCTAAAAAAGAGAGAAAAAACCTAAAAAAGAGAGAAAGAACCTTAAAAAGAGAAAGAACCTAAAAAAGAGAGAGTTAATCTAAAAAAGAGAGAAAAAAAACTAAAAAAGAGAGAAAGAACCTAAAAAAGAGAGAAAAAACTTTAAAAAAAGAGACAGAACCTAAAAAAGAGAGTGAACCTAAAAAAGAGAGAAAAAAAACTTAAAAAAGAGAGAAAGAACCTAAAAAAAGAGAGAAAGTAACTAAAAAAGAAAGAAAAAACCTAAAAAAGAGAGACAGAACCTATAAAAAGAGAAAGAACCTAAAAAAAGAAAGTGAACCTTAAAAAGAGAGAGAAAAACTAAAAAGAGAGAAAGAACCTAAAAAGGCGAACGAACCTAAACCAGAGATTGAACCTAAAAAAATGATCATAGCAAAGGAAAAAATAAAGAAAAAAACTTTTTTAAAAATAAAGAAAGGACCTAAAAAGAAAGAGAATGATCTGAAAAAAATGAACCTAACAAGGAAATAAAAATGAACTTAACAAAGAGAGAAAGAAATGATGTAAAAATAGCATTGAACCTAAAAATAAAAATAAAATAGCAAAAGAAAGAATAACTTAAGAAAGGAGAAGAAATAACCTAAAAATAAGGAGAATGACCATAAAAAAGAAAGAAGACCTTACAAAGAAAGAATAGGCTTACAGATGAAACAAAGTGTACAAATAAAATATGCAGCGCATACTTTTATTCATGCGAAAATCATTTCGCAATTCTCTATTCACCAAACAATAGTTGAGCTCTACACATGGTATATTTGACTTGAATCAATGCTTCTGTACCACTGAGATTGTTTCAATGGTAACTTTTTCGAACGAAACACGTTATAAAAATAAAGTGTACAAATTGGACAACTCAAAAAAAAAACCCCGAAAATGTAAAAAAAGTTGAATTAAAAAAAACAAACACGAAGATTCTTTGAAAAAAAAAGAGAAGGGAAAATATATTCTAGCGTATGATTTTAGCCCCTCGACTGAGAGGAGGACTTTGAACAGAACGCGAGTGTATTATGCAAGAGAGGTTCATTTGTTTTCCTTAATAGACAAGAGGGAGACGCGCCTGTTTTGCCTGTGCGCGCAGCCAGGTTTTATCAAAAGATGCGTACACGATTGGCATTTTGGTTGGAAGACAGTGTCTACTGCTGTCTGAAGTTGAGTCAAGCTGCCGTCGACTCTAAAAATGATAATACTGATAGTAGCGGGCATCTTAGCAGAGGCTGGAATAGCAGTAGTAATAATTGAACAACAAAAAAAAGGTTTTGTGTTTGAGTCGGGATGAAGATGAAAAGAGATAGTTATCATCTTCTGCTTGATCTTTTTCCATTCTGTTTCTAAGTATTTATTTAGACGCGTCTGCAATTTACGAGAATAACCTGCGTACGTCGGTCGTCGGTCAGTCACGCTATTTTTCGTATAACACATTCTCATCGCGAAACTAAAAAATTTAATGAAAGAAAAAAAAAACCCAAATATAAGACAGTCTCGCCTGACAAAGTTGTTCTACAACGAAAGCTGGCAAAAAAAATAAAAAAAGTAAATAAATATGTTTTTCTATTTAAATTGGACGATGTCTTGATTTTCACAAATATTTCACTTAAATACATTTTCATGTGTGCCTCAAAGATGTTGTCAATTTTCGTATCAAAAAGCGCCAATCTACGCATAACATCGACCGGACTATACTTATCCTAACGTCCTCTAGAACTTGAGGTGCTCTTCTGCTTTTACTGTGATTCGACCCCTCGGGGTTAATACCATCAAAATGAGAAAGACGAAGAAGAAAAAAAAACTATAAGGCAGTTTCGCCTGACAAAGTCGTTCTATATGAAAGCTTGCGAAAAAATTAAATAAATGACTTTTTCATTTAAATTGCACCATGTGTTGATTTTCAAAAATATTTCACTTATATATATATATATATATATATATATATATATATATATATATATATATATATATATATATATATATATATATAGTATCGTACATGTATTGTATTAGTATTATGAGGTTGACTTTTTGGGAAAAGTGCAACCGAAACATGTATGCACATATGTAACCAATAATGTTTGTATAAATAAAAATTTATACTTATATATATATATATATATATATAACTTATTGAATATTTATATATATTTAAATGTTGAATTAAATTAAAGATGATTGAATTATCGTTTAATAATAATCTAGCGTGATCAATATATTGAATAGAGCAATCAATTTTAGTCATGAAAGATGAGAATCAATTTTTTTAAAGATACAATATTTATTAGAACATCAAAAGTTCAGAGCAAGGAGCTTCATATCCTTAATCTATGGATTTTCAAAGATAAACTCTTTTCATCAGAGGATAGAGCAAAACCGACAATGTAAATATTGTCGGCAACATTTAACTTTGAAAATTTTACAAAAAATAAAACAAAATAAAGGCCAAAAGGTAAAGAGTCTTATGTTGAGATGAGAGCATAGAGTCAGGGTGGATGATGTCCAAAAACATGTCTAATAAATATTGTATCTTTACAATTTTTATTCTCATCTTTCATCTCTAGTATATATATATATATATATATATATATATATATATATATAAATATTTGTTAGTGTTTATTTATCTATGGACGTATACGTTTCGTCTCTTTTCAATCGAGACTCATCAGCATAGAAGTATGACTATTCACTACCGGTCACACGATTCGAAACCCTGGATTACAAGTATTTTTCAACCCAAATCCAACATCGTTAACCGATCGGCCAATTCTGAATAGCTTATAAACAATGATAATTTTAACACATTTAAAGCGGCGAGACATACAGGCATTCTACTTCTATAAGGGAAGGAATGATGCATATAAAGCAAGTGACGTCACGTTGTGTTAATACTACCATTTACAGTGCTCTACTTTTTTACGAGGAGCTTCAAATATAAATATTTGTTATTGTTTATTTATCTATGGACGTATACGTTTCGTCTCTTTTCAATCGAGACTCAGCATAGAAGTATAACTATTCGCTACCGGTCACACGATTCGAAACTCTAGATTACAAGTATTTTTCAACCCAAATCCAACGTCGTTATATATATATATATATATATATATATATATATATATATATATATATATATATATATATGGTAATTTTATTTACACAGACATGTACAAAATCTGCGACACTGGCATGTCGATGTTATCGATCAACAGTTACTATAAACTGAGATCTCATCAGGCAGAGTTAGAATCCGATCTTAACCTCAGATCATATTTGGAGAGAATGAAGTGGAGGGGTAGAGAAAGAGAAGAAGAAGGAAAGAAATTTAACATTTCAAAAATTAAAGCCGTTAAAAAATTAAAATTAAAAATTAAAAATTAAAAAATCTAAAAATCTAAGATCTAGAATCTGAAACAGACAGGGCAAATAAATAAATAAATAAATAAACAAAAATATAGGGTGGAAAGAGGAACAAATAATGATGAGGGGAGAGACACATAGAGGAAAAAAGAAAGTGGATACAAAAACACCCAAATTAAATTCACCAAACCTACACCTCCCAACAACAGACGCAAAAATAGGGGTAGAAAAATTATCTGGTTCACACCCCCATATAACAACATGGTTAAAACCAAACTCGGTAAAAGATTCTTAGACTTAATCAATCTACACTTCCCTCCCAACAATATACTGCACAAAATCTTTAATAAAAACACCCTCAAATTAAGCTATAGCTGTGGTGAAAATTTAGAAGAAATAATAAAAAAACATAACAACAAAATTCTAAATGAAAAAACTACCGCAAATAAAACAGCAAATACCAAGGCCTGTAACTGCACAAACAAAAAAGAATGCCCATTACAACATAATTGCCAAATAACCCAATCAGTATATCAAGCAACCATCTCTACTAAAGAAAACCCAACCCTGAAAAAATTCTACATAGTTATGGCTGGTAATAACTTCAAAGAAAGATATACTGGACATAAGTGTTCTTTTAATAACCCTACATATCAAAAAAGAACCTCACTTTCTATATATTACTGGGAACTATACAACAATAACCTATCACCAACAGTAACTTGGAACACAATTAGAAGAACTAGCACCTGTGGTTCCCTAAACTCACCTTGCTACCTTTGCCTAACAGAAAAACTTGAAATAATTAAATTCAGCGGTAGGGGCAAACTTCTAAACAAAAAACAAGAAACATCAATTAACTGTAGGCATAATAGATTACACCTTCTTAGTAATCCACTCATAACCCCTTAGGCTGTTATTATATATATAAAAAATAAAAAATAAAAAATAAAAAATTAAAAAAAAAAACACCTCCCCACCAACTGAAAATTTTGTCAACACAACTATCATCTTATACCTTTTATTAATTATTATTATTTTTATCTCTATTAGTAGTAGCATTTTTGTTTGTAGTATTATTTGTAGTAGTACTGTAAGCGGTAGTATTGGTTGGTATTATTATTGTTGTTATTATTATTATTATTATTATTATTATTATTATTATTATTATTATTATTATTATTATTATTATCATACCCACAACGATTAACACTAATGGTCATCTTCTGTATTTTTCTTTACTCTTAAATACCCCCCTTTTATGCTTATCCATTTTTTGATTAATATTTCTATATTTCTTAGATTATTTTTTAGATTATATTTTTTAGATTATTTTTAGATTATCATTATCAATTATTTATTACTACTATTATTAATATCTTAAACTTAACTATTTGACATTGAATCATTTTCTTCATTTTTTTCATTTTTTTCATTTTTTCATTTTTTCATTTTTTCATTTTTTCATTTTTTCATTTCTGTACTTTTTATCAAGATAATTATTGTTATCAGTGGTGACACCATGTCTGACGTTACTATCATAGTTATTGTTATTTGCAGCAATGAAATTAACAGCATCACTATTATTATTAATAATATTGATATTGCCATGTTTTACCGTTACCTTACTTTTGCCTCCACTGCCATTTTTTTATTATTATTATTATTATTATTATTATTATTATTATTATTATTATTATTATTATTATTATTATTATTATTATTATTATTATTATTATTACTACTACTGTTATTGCCACCATTATGACTACTTCTATAATTTTTCACTATCATCATTACTATTGTTAAGATTACTGGGATTACCACTCTGATTACTGTTGTCTGTTAAACCACTATTTTTATATGATCAGCATTATTGCAACCATTAACCCATATCATAATATCGGCAAACATTATCTTATCATTATCTAATATTATTATGATAATCACTACCCCCTAGGATTCCTAATATTCCTTAATTATTCTATTTCTTTCCTAAACTATTATTTTTATAAACTCTAAAATATTATTGACCACTATTATTATTTTTATTATTATTATCATTACCATTATTATTATCATTATTATTATTATTATTATTATTATTATTATTATTATTATTATTATTATTATTATTATTATTATTATTATTACTATTATTATTAATAATTAATAACGCCAGCATTTTCCAGTTATTCTTTTAGTTATATATTTTTTAATATTTTTTGGTATTTTTTAGTATTTTTATTATACTTCATTTATTATTATTTTCATTATTTCACCTCAATTATTAGGGGTATCTATTATTATTATTATTATTATTATTATTATTATTATTATTATTATTATTATTATTATTATTATTATTATTATTATTATTATTACTATTCCTGTTACATTTAACGAATATACTTATTTATTCAAATTAACTCCAGACAAATTATAAAGACAATATAAACCCAGAATCGCGACACATTTTATCACCGCCTCACTACTATAACAATCAGCCCAGTTTGCACGCACGCATACTACAGTTCACTTGGAAAAATACATTTATAAACTCGACGGTTTTTTGACACCTAATTCGTGCATGTCTACCACCCCCCTCCTTCCCTCCCGATCTAAATCAACAGACGCCCTCTCTCTCTCTCCTTCTTTTTCTTTTTCTTTTTTCCTCTATGTGTCTCTCCCCTCATCATTATTTGTTCCTCTTTCCACCCTATATTTTTATTTATTTATTTATTTATTTATTTGCCCTGTCTGTTTCAGATTCTAGATCTTAGATTTTTAGATTTTTTAATTTTTAATTTTTAATTTTTAATTTTAATTTTTTAACGGCTTTAATTTTTGAAATGTTAAATTTCTTTCCTTCTTCTTCTCTTTCTCTACCCCTCCACTTCATTCTCTCCAAATATGATCTGAGGTTAAGATCGGATTCTAACTCTGCCTGATGAGATCTCAGTTTATAGTAACTGTTGATCGATAACATCGACATGCCAGTGTCGCAGATTTTGTACATGTCTGTGTAAATAAAATTATCATATATAAAGCTCTATTTTGATATTGAGCACTTTTTATAAACCCGGTTAAAATTCTCTGGATTACCACCCTGTGGATATTTTTCACCTGGATTATTACCATTATTATATATATATATATATATATATATATATATATATATATATATATATAACATATTTAATAAATCAAAGCATTACTTTTACTGTTCCAAAAATTACAACAATTTGGAAATATTTTATGAAGTTGGTCCAAAACGTCCTTTCATCAGCGCCTATAGCAACACGTGGTAATGCTTCCAATAAAGGTTCTTCTGTAGGTGTCCTCCGATAGTATAGGGATATTTTTTGTATACAGAGGTAGGAATTCTTTATGGAACATATCTTACATCGTTATAAATACGCTCTACAATAATGGAGTTTCAGTTTAGGTTTTAATCAAAGGAAATACAGACTTTAACGGAGGGTATATGGCCTAAAGTTGAGGTGTATAAAGTATAAACACCTAAGAACGAGCTTTATCACTTCCGAAGAATTATATATATATATATATATATATATAGAGAGAGAGAGAGAGAGAGAGAGATAGAGAGAGATAGAGAGAGATAGAGAGACAGACAGACAGACAGACAGACAGAGTAAGAGAAAGAGAGAGAAAATTATTCGCTGTATCACAGCTCTTCAGTGCGGTTAGACCAGCTAGTGCCTAAAGCCGGGATTGAAATTCAACAGTCGAGCTGACAGTCGGCGCCTCTACCCATGCGCTATCATACGACACTGGCTGAATGTAAGTGATATCTCAATGTAAACATTGTCAAGTAAGTAAAATATGATAATAAAGATTGTGTCAAATACAATAAGTCATCAGTTGTTTAAAACAAGTGGTTTCAAATACAAGCAATTTAATTATTCCTTCTTTAAGCCATGGCTTTTCAAACAATTATATATTATCGTCAGAGTAGGGCAAACAGATAAGTTAGTAAAAAGAAATGACCAAAAGTCATAATTTGAAAAGTTATAAAACTAAAGATTATATATATTAAAAAAATATACAGGTTGACAAAGTTGAAAATATAAGCAAGAGTTCACCGCCATGAAAGTTCACAGCAGCAGGTTCGATGTCATCTGATAGTCATTTAATATATTAATATAAAATCTAGGTAGGATATAAATATAAGTAAAATCTAATCTTCAGTCATATAATATACATATATATATATATATATATATATATATATATATATATATATATATATATATATATATATATATATATATATATATATATATATATAAGTAATCCAACAAAAGATAAAGCGTCAACTAATATCTTATAATTAGTGAAACATCCGGATAAAAACTGAAGCTCAATATACTGGATAGAGCTTTAATATCATAATACAAAATGAAACAATAAAATAAGGTGCCATTCAAATTTTATATTAATTCAAAGTTCAAGCAAAGTATCTAAACGTCCTTAACTCATGAGTTTTCAAAGATAATTCTTCTCCTCAGAGGACCATTACCGCAGTAATATTACTGCAGGTAATAAAATTACACTTTGAAAATACATAAAAATATATACACAATACATATAATTATAAAGCATCAAATATATCAACCCCAAAACATACTTTTTTGTTAAATCTATATAATGCATCCAAGTCAAACAATTCAAAAACATATTGAGGAGGTTGACTGAAGATTGATCCAGGTAATGAGTGACAGCCCAAAAAACGAAAAATTGAAAAGTTTGAAAAAATTGAAAAAGTTATCCAGTCGTAAGATGCGTCCACAATCGAAGCAGTGCAAAAATGCATCCAATGTTTATGTTAATTATTACAACGATAAATAAATCAAATCAAATAAAAAGTTCAGTAAACTCACTATGTGTAGAGAATTCAATTCAATTTTAATTTTATTCAAATCGGATTTAACGGATTTTCCATGTAACCGGAGAATTTTGATTTGTACTGCTCTGATCAAATCATTGGACCCTAAATTTTGAACAGTATAATTTTCTACACATATTTACTTTACTGAAATTTTTATTTGATAGTGACAATACATGAATGAACCCTATTTTGTTTTTCTTACACGACAGGGACTCATTAGTATGAGTTCTTAGGTATGCGAACTGGGCTGGAGATAGGTACATATATAGTATGTGCACCTTTGCAGAGATAGGTAAGTATATAGTATGCGCACCGGGGCGGCGATAGGTACGTATTTAGCATTCGCACCGGGACGGCGATAGGTATGTATATAGCACGCGCGCCGGGGCAGCGATAGGTATGTATTTAGCATTCGCACCAGGGCGGCGATATTTAGTATTCGCACTGGGGCAGCGATAAGTAATTATGTAGTATACACACCGGGGCAGCAATACGTACGTATTTAGCATTCGTACCGGGCGGCGATAGATACGTATTTAGCATTCAAACCGGTGCAGCGATAGGTACGTATTTAGCATTTGCATGGGGCGGCGATAGGTACATATATAGTATCTGCATCGGGGCGGCGATACATACGTATATAGTATGTGCACTGCGGCGGCGATAGGTACATATATAGTATGCGCACCGGGGCGGCGATAGAGACTGTATAGTACGAACACCGGGACGGAGATAAGTACCTATATAGTATGTACACCAGGGTGGAGATATGTATCTATATAGAAGGCGCAGACAGAGGTGGTACTTTTAGAGAAATATGTCATACTTTGGCCTTGGGCAACATAAGACAAAATGAGAAAGTACCGGTGAAATGGGTCGACCAGGGAAGAGAAAAGTAGAAAGATAAAGAGACGGCTATAGAGAGAGGTTGAGAAATAGAAGTTTGACTATAAAGATGTTACAGATGCGATTTTCTTCAGTTATATGTTTTTATGACCCCGAGCTAACGAAATGAAGTTGTTTAAAATTAACTTAATTAAACCATTAACTGACCCCGCTCGCTACTGTCGCTTCAGCGTGGAAGGAGACGACGTTTATGCACTTTTTCTTCAGTTAAAAATTTGAACAACGAGAGAAAGAGAGAAAGAGAGAGAGAGAGAGAACTGTGAAATACTTTTTCAGTGCAACATTATCAAAAATAAAGGTAACTTCTATGAATTTCTGTGCTTCAAATACAAAATCCAATATCTGTTCTTGAAATATATTTAGAATATTTACGAATAAAACTCCTTACGAGCTGTGCCAACGCGAACGCTGGCAGACGATAACTTCAAACGTTAAAACCATTTATTTCCTTTCTTTTGGATCGAGAGACAGCCAGTATTTTTTTTTTAACTCACATTAAGCAATGTTTTTTTTTTAGTTAAACACAGAGAGCGCTTACGAAAGAAAGAGAGAGTTTTCGTAAGAGAGTGATAGAGAGAGAAAATAGAGAGAGAGGGAGAGATAGAGAGAGAGAGAGAGAGAGAGACTAAACGTAATTGAAAAGTGAAAACGCAAGAAAAACAAATAAATTGCAGAAAGTAAAAAA
>OY744531.1:109825621-109855621 GCA_963556195.1 Sepiola atlantica
TTTCTAAGCTTCTAGAGTCAAAGATAAAGCACCGACATTATTTCCGTACCAATCTAATATATTTTTAACAGACATTAATAACAATACCGGCAGAACGCGCCATTGTTGGGCGTTTATATGATTCGAATTCTTATCGAGAATTCAGTGACCTCACCGAACTAAAATATTTATGAATTGATTTTCAGAGAAATCGGACTGAATGCTCCATCACCATTGTTAGTAGTTCCGTTGATAAGGAGAATGATGTCAAAATAAATGTAATATTTATAATATTCAACACATTCGATAATGAATAAGTCATAAAAGGTAGCCAATTGATAAATCGATATATCACATGACCGAGCATATATATATATATATATATATATATATATATATATATATATATATATATATATATATATATATATATATAATAGTAACTCTGTGTGTATGTGTCCGTCTGATCTTTGTGTCTTATGTTCACCCAAACCGCTGGATCGAATTGCTTGAGAATTGGCATGCGCCTACTGACTTCTCAGTGAAAGTCATAGACTATATAAGAAATATATCACTTCAACGCTGGGGATGACCCCCCCCCCGACTGAAAACTGTTTTCCTTTTGGTTCAAAATGAAATATAAACCATAGGTAAATGACCAAACATGATGTCTACTATAAAATCTCAGCAAATTTTGATAATATTAAAAGTGTTCCCCAACACTGAAAACTGTTTTCCCTTTGATTCTGTGCATGTCTGTGCCTAAAAACAAAGACATACTAGGAAGTGTACTGTCAAGATAATTGTATTCACAAGCACAATTTGCATGTGAACATAATGGAAGCATTTTTGCATCTCTGGATGCCCCTTAAAGAAGTTAATGGTAATTTTCAAACATGTTACACAATGAAATTAATCTATTTATTAGCGTTAGTTTAAGAGTATTAACATATATCTGAATAGCTCGGTGAGTAAGATATCTCGCTGGCAGCATCAAGATTTCTGTTAAAATAAATTCTCCCCACCATGCTGCTATTCAACACTCTAACCTGGTCAACACCGGGTAGCTCTGCTAGTATATATATATATATATATATATATATATATATATATATATATATATATATATATATATATATATATATATATATATATATATATATATTTATATATATATATATATATATATATAGTGTTGTGTGTGTAGAGTTGAATTAATATAGGTTTTGGTATACGCACACAAAGGGGTAAACTAATGTTCTTTGTAGTGGTGGTAGCTAGGCGAGTTCTTGCTGTGAATGTTTTACAAAGAGAACCAGAGATTTGAGCTAAGTCGAGTAGATATCACGAAAATAACGAGCAAAAGGTTGTAGAGAGGAAAAAGATATAATCTCCTACTAGAGTGCGAAGTCTGAGATGTGCACTGTAAAGATAAGAACAGTGTTCTGAGTGGAACTTATCTAGATGTGGCAGCGTATCTGACTTTAATACAAATATGAAATTACGTTGGGAGTCAGGTACATTGTAGAGCGGTAGAATGATCCAACCGTTTTGGCATTCTCCTTACTGAAAGGGGTTAGGGTTTGGGTTAGGGTTAGTGGTAGGGTTAGTGGTAGGGTTAGAGGTACGGTTAGGGATAGGGTTATGGTTATGGTTAGGGTTATGGGTTAGCGGTTAGGGTTAGGGTTAGGGGTTGGATCAGGGTTAGGGGTTAGGGTTATGGTTATGGGTTAGGGTTAGGGATAGCGTTAGGAGTAGGAGTATGGTTAGGGTTAGGGTTAGGGGTAGGAGTAGGAGTAGGGGTAGATTTAGGGTAGGGTTAGGGGATTGGGTTAGGGGTTAGGGGTTAGGGGTTAGGACTAGGATTAGGATTATGATTAGAGTTAGGGTTAGGGGTAGGGTTAGGAGTTAGGGTTTAGGGGTTAGGGTTTAGGGTTAGGGTTTAGGGGTTAGGGTTAGGGTTAGGGTTAGGGTTAGGGCTAGGGTTAGAGTTTGGGTTTTATAATAGCATTAAACGGCTTCTTATGAATGTTACCAAAATCCAAATCCCCATGTATGAATCAATTACAGATTTTAGAAACCATTTGCATAAAATTAAAATAAAAACAAACTTAAGTGTATAAGATTAGTTGTAGTTTCGGTGTCCGTACTCAGAAATTGTTATAACGAACCAGAAACGCATAATCGATTCTTCATCCATGTATAAATAGTTATATCATCGTCATTCCAAATCAAATACACTCGTTTATACTTTACACATTTATTTTTAAATTTACACTTCAGACAATGACAGGAAAGAGAAAGAAAGAGATAGAAATAGAGAGGGATGCCATAGCAGATCTCGTTGCAGGCATTCTTCCTCAATCTTCAGTTAACTAAATTACCATTTTGTGGTTCTTCTCTTTGTCATCCTGCCGGCGTGGACGTGACAACTAGATTTAAAAAATTAAACTATCTGCTCGTCCACAGTGACTACTGGGTTCGTGCACAAACTTCAATGGCCGTTTACAAATTTAATTTTTATTCTAACCTCCCCAACTAGAGCGAAAGAGATGAAGTGAACGGGAGATAAAAGAGAAAGAGCATGTAACCATATCAATGAACAAACTTTTGATTTGCCTTACCGTTGTCAAACTTTTTACTGTAACGTCACATCTATAGTGTTTATCGAACAAAATCCACGGTAAATGTTTTTTGATTTCATTGTAGGTCATCAAAAATGATAATATGATGTATATATGAAAAATAAAATTACTTAAGTAATTCTATTTTTTAATTTTTTTATATGAATATTACTGCGAACACTCGACGAACATCATTGTTTTCTTTCAGTTTTGCCGGAAAGTGTACACTAGTTGTGAAAAAAATGCCAATAGATCTGATTGAATTTTATTTTAGGTAATTGCTACGGGTTTTCAACACCCCTGAGACATTTATTTCTCGCTAAATCCGTAAATTAAGCCGACTCTTTGATAAATTTATTAGTAGTGATGAAAGGGGAGGAAAATAACATAATTACTGAATGAAGTATTCGTGTTTTTTAAATTTATTTTATATATTTAGGGTTAGGGGTTAGAATTTAGGGTTTAGGTTTAGGGTTAGAGTGTAGGTTTAGGGTTACGTTTAGGGTTAGGGTTTAAGGTTTAGGGTTAGGGTTAGTGTTAGGGTTTGGGTTTAAGGATAAGGGTTAGGGTAAGGGTTAGGGTTAGGGTTAGGGTTTAGGCTTTAGGGTTAGGGTTAGGGTTAGGTTTAGGGGTTAGGTTTAGGTTTAGGGATTAGGTTTAGGTTCAGGGTTAGGGTTAGGGTTATGATCTGTTAAATTACGATTGTGTCTTTCGGGAAGATACGAATAACACAAGGCTTTTTTATTGTTTGGATTATTCGGACTACTGTTCTAATTTCACTACTTTTCGGCCGATGTAACCTCCGACCTTCTTCAGGTGCATCGCATCGAACCCGGGAATCTTTATTTCAAACGCGGGAATCTGCATGGAATTTCGAACTTAACCTTTAATTAAAGCAGATTGCTCTCACATCACCAGCCAAAACATAGTATGACTCTTAAGTAATTTTTAATTTTATTCTGAGCGTCGCCCCCACTGAGGATTGAACCATTCAACCTTCAGAAGACTGTGGCTTGGAACTGATTATTACTTTACACTTTATTCGTTGCGCAACGGGTTCAGTAGTTAAAAATTCCATACAGTACCCGAGTTCGAAATAAAGATTCCCGAGTTCGACAAGACGCACCCGTAAATATGGGAAGTTAGATCAGCAGAAACCTTGTGAGAATAACAACCAAGATGAGAACAGTAGTTCGAATAATACCCCAAAAATATCAATCTTCATTTTAAATATTCCGATACATAAAAGTATTTCTTTATTTCTATATTTGTACCTACACGTATGAAAGTAATTTCGTATTGCATTAATGACGTCATCGCCAGATTTATTCAAGTTGATATCGAGTAAACGGTGTGACGTGAATGTTACAGCTTGATTCTTCATCAAAGTATTTACCATTCTAAAATGGGTACCGGTCTCGTAGCACATGTATTTACATTTCTAACCTGTTATTGTTTTATCATACGCTCATTACAAAATCTACTCATTTCAATCAATCGCCTTCCGGTCGTAATAATAGACATATATTCGAAGTCATAGAAGGCGGAATTAATAAATAGTCTTCCGAATATATTAAAGTAAAGACGATCACTAATCTGATGATGACTCGGAAAATGAGTTAAGCCAGTTATCGTTTGGTTAATATGAATCGTCTAGATCAGGGGTTTTACCTATGGACCCCTTTTCCCTTATTTTTCTTTTGGTGGACCCTCTCATAGCTATTCGCCAAAAGAAAAGCTTATTCTATTTTTCACTAATAAAAAAGTAAAGGGATTATATCAATAATCAAAGAAATAGTAAATTATTATGCTTTATTTTGAAGGAAAACTAATGTAAATAAATAATTTATTTTACAATTAAATTCTATTGAGTATATATGCACACTGCTAAACAATTCATAATAAACTATTTTAAAATAAGTGTGTGATTAGAAAAAAAATGCAGATTTATTCAATGAGATCCCTGTGGTTGATGTTGCTGAACAAGTTTCTTTATATCTAGTTCCATCGATGTTAATGATAGTCGAAGATCTCCTGGGTGAGTAGATAGGTCAAGAGGAAATATTAAAGAAAGAATCATTCATAAATATTCTCTACTTATTTCAATATGGTGTAAATTACAGTAGAAATTTTATTTTTAGTAATAACCGTTATGAAGAGGAATTGCTCCATGGACCACCAAAATATCACTGTGGACCCCCAATTTGTTATTTTTGCCTGTGGACCCTAAAGAATATTACGTGGACCCCTAGGGTCCATGTGGACCCCGGTTGAGAAACCCTGGTCTAGATCTTTTCTGGGTATTTGATTTCCTTTTCGTTCTTTCCTGAACCTCTGTGCGTTTTTAGGTGTATAAAAATCACATTACCATATATTATGTAGGCTACTTATTTATTCATACGAAACAGGTTTTTAGGAAATTCCCTGTAATATAGCTGCTTTTATTTCATTTTCGTAATACTGACTTCTTTTTGCGGCTTTCCAGATGGAAATCCTGAGGGGGGTCTCCTTGATTCAATTTTCTTTAAACGATATACATTCCGGCTGCACACAGGGAAGTATTTTAAAGTTCTATAAGCCGCCATTGGCCTAGATAGACACATTTTCCCGTTAATATGAAACATATGCGAATGGTGAATTAAAATGAAATAACACCTAAGGGTTACCAACAATCTGATTACAGCGGTTGGTGAGGTTAATGACGTCACGCTCTCAATGACTGTTGCTGTCAGGCTCTACAGAATGTTCCAAGTTCATTTGATGTCTACAACTGAACTTGGTGTATTTTGCGAGAAATGGGAGATGAAAGTTAACCCATGCAAAACAAAATAATTTTCTTTGCTCGGCGATAATACCTCAATAGACAACAAAAGAGTGAAAAAAAACGAAGGTTTTGTATTTCTTGGCTCTATGGTTCTAGGATCTTCATCTGACATTAACAGAAGAATTGGAAACTTGGCTCTATGGTTCTAGGATCTTCATCTGACATTAACAGAAGAATTGGAAACTTGGCTCTATGGTTCTAGGATCTTCATCTGACATTAACAGAAGAATTGGAAACTTGGCTTTATGGTTCGAGGATCTTCATCTGACATTAACAGAAGAATTGGAAACTTGGCTTTATGGTTCGAGGATCTTCATCTGACATTAACAGAAGAATGGGAAACTTGCCTGGCGTTCAAGCTGGGAATAAAGTGCACTATCTTTATTCCTGAAATCTTTGCCACATGCTTGACAACAAAATCAAACCACACTCCACGATCTTGGGCCAGTCTTTCAAATCTCAGGAGCAGCATGCGATTATCAACGCTTATCCAGCAGGCCCTATATCTTTGGTGGTCGTCAACTTTATCTTTGTATCAAATCGCATTTTTATTTATAGGAAGACATATCCTTCTTTATTGGAGCAAGTCTTCTTCTTGTCCCATCCAAACTTCCGTTTTCGGGTTAGTTAAATAGCCCCCACATACAAAAAACGAGATCGGGCATACCTTTGCCCTCGCAGGGAGACAAGTAAATAGGGACTTTGAAGAGAATAACATATCAACACCTCTGAAGTTATGATTTTACAATGCGTTCATAGTTCTCGTTGATGTATATACAAGTGAAATATAGACTGTACTAACAGAGTATGAAAGTGCAATGTCTTTGAAGTGGAATGTTAAAAAAGTTTCATTTGAGTAACATTGCCAGGTAGACGACGAAACGCAGATCTAAGTGAAAAGCATAACATTACTAGATCCATCAACTACGTTATGTGAAAAAAAAAGAATAACGTGGTTCGGGCAGGTTTACTGATAACCAAACTTAACATAGGTAAAGAAAGCATATACATGCGATTTGATTCAAAGATGAAGTTGACGACACCAAAAGATATGGGCCTGTCAGATAAGCATTGTTAATCACATGCCGCTTCTGAGAGTTGAAAGACTGGCACAAGATCGTGGCGTTTGGTGGGATATTGTTGTAAACCATGTGGCAAAGATTTCTAGAATAGGCATATAATCAAATTAAAATCAATTAAATTAGAATAGGGCACAAACATATACGAAGCCTGTCTAAAAAGTATCCGACCTTAGGCCAGAAAAAAATATTTCAAACACGTGACGGAGTTGGAACCCTAACCCTCTAAAAAGGAGGCCCCTTGTGATTGCACACACTTTAGTTCACCGATACATCCACTGCCGGAAATCCGGCGGTAACGGGTCCTTCAGCTAGTATATATATTTATATTTATATTTCTGCTCTATTTTTTTTATTGACCATTCTCATAAACCCGGTTCAACTCCCCTGGATGTATACCCTGTGGATCTATACCATACTCGGAGTATATATGTATATATATATATTATATATATATATATATATATATATATATATATATATATATATATATATATGCATACTGGTTGGTTGCATTCCAAGGCTTACTTGGTGCCAAGATGACAGCTTGAGAATCAGCTTACGTTGTGTCAGATCTTTGCGAAGATTTATCTTTAATTGTCACCTTTAAAGTGAGTTTTATTTGTGTGTTTTTTTACTTGCCGTTAACTCTCATATTTCCTTACCACCTTTCTCTCTATTTTTGTGGGAATAATGTGTTTTTTTTTTTGTATTGTTAAATGATTGTTGTCTGAAGAACAGCTTGGTAGACCAAAGACTAATTTTGTCTTACCGTGTTGCGAAACGCGCGTAAGACGAAATGAAAAAACTATATAGACATTCGCAAAAATAAAGAAATAAAAAATGATAAAATGATGATAGTGGACTTATTTGTTGTCATTGGAATGCAACCAACCAGTATATATGCTCTGAAGCCGGAAACTTCATAGAGCTTGTTTTCTTGTAAAAAATATGATCGTATTGTAAGGGATATACACCTTAAAATATATATATTTATATAAACTCAAATATATATATATTATTTTCTTATTGCACCAAGGGGGATTTTTAAATTGAATAACGCATAAACCAAATTGTTTTAATATACAACCGCTATAACTTTCCTGAACATGATCAAATGGTTGTGGTTCGATTTAAAAAAATCATATATCTTCGATATCCAAAGGGAAATATTTTTAAGTGGATTAATATGTCATTGTCTAAGATAGTCTATTTTCTCCTCAGTATGAAACAGTTGGAACGATTCTCGACGTATATAGAAATAGATATTTACAGTTTTTTTTTTGTTAAATGATCTTTATTCTTTAGTATACGAACAACAGTCTCTTAAAATATATTTAGACGCCATTGCCTAAGGCATGTCATTTATTGTAATTTATACGAAACAGCTGGACGTTTTCCGGGCACATATTGCAGGTTGCGAATTGAACTAACTTTTTAAAAATAAATTTCCGGTTTTTCCAAGGGAAGTAATTCGAAATGAGCTACGGCATCATTGCGCGAGTTTGGCTTATTTCATTTGTGGGTATGAACATTTAGAACTATGATTTTTATGATAAAATTCTATATGGGTTGGTTCAAGGGAAGTATACTGAAATAGCCTTGAGGTTTCTTGTCCTATGTTAATTATTTATTCGTTCAGAGAAAACAGCTAGAAAATAACTGGAAATGTATGTAATTGAATTATGTATCATTTACTTGCAGGTATTTTAAAGTGAAATAGATACAGTATATAACACTTATATAGTTTCGACTGTCTCAAGAAAAGTATGTTAAATAAATTTGGGTGTATTTGCCCTACATCGGTCACTTATTCGTTCATAAAAACAGAGAAAATAAAAGGTGATAAAGAAAATGTTTTTTCTTAGGCTGTATATAACTATTAAGTAATCCCACGAGTTCTGCCCTGGTTTTAAATTTCCGAAATTTAATAGTAAGTTATAATGGAAAAGTCGCCTCATAAATTCTCATCGGGAGTTGAGATCTACCGATAATTCATGAAACACTAATTTTCCAAGATTAGACAAATGTCTAAGTTGTGGAATATGATAACGAACAGTTCTACGGTTTGCGGAAAACTTCATTGCAAATTCTTCGAATGATACTGCACAGTTTCATTTAATAAATGATGCCGCAAGGAGCTCTTCATAAAACTCATCTGCCGCAATCACCTGAAGGTTCTGAGCAGTCTTCGTTTTCAAGAGGGAAATTTCCATTACTGAATTTTGTAAACCATCTTCTGCACTTTCTTTCAGTTAGGCGTGCTTCTCCATGGGCTTTTTGAATATCTCAAGTCGCTTAGGCTGCAAATGTACCCTTAACAACTCATATGAGATCGTATTCCTCAAATGCTTCTTGGATATTATTATGCTTAAAAGGTTTTCACCTATGAACTATTTTATTAATTTTTCTCGTAAAATAAAATGTTATAAAATTAAATGTTTCTAAACGAATACGTATATATGATATATACACAGTATTTAGTTCTATTAGACCTTCCTATTCACTATTTAATTAAATAGAATTAAAATCTGGACAGAATTTATGGCCTCATATATTGATTTCGTTTTCTTGAAATTATATTATTTTTCAATTGCCCAACCGGAAATATACAAACATCGATTTGGGCGTCGAGTTAGATAACATATTTGTTCGCGTGGAACAGTCTGAGGTTCTACCAACTAAACTATTTGAACTTTCTGATAAAACAGAGCTAAAAACATTAACATTACAATAATTATAGCTTTGGTGTGACGTCATATTTAATTTTAGTTTAAATCAAGTTTAAAAGTTGTTGTTTTATTTTCATTTTAAAAATGCAATTCGATCTTCGATGTTCAAAGAGATGAATTTTGAAGTTGATTAAGGAATCACTGCCCATTTAACCGTTTTATCGTTGGTATTTTATTTCCCTCCTCACCAGGAGGTTAGACACAAGGTCAGGTGGGGGGTTTGATGATAATGTTTCTGTGGAACGAACTGGATTCGAACCTGGCATACACAGGTTTTCAGTCTGCGTCGTCCCCCCCCCCCCATCGTTGGTATTAAACAGATAAAACAGGTAAGTTTCGGAAGTTGTCAGATGAGGATTGATATCTTGCATAATTTGAATTATTCGGAATACGTTTCTGATCTTCCATGTTATTCTTACGACGTTTTGGCCGATGTAACCTCCGACTTTTTTCATGAGCGTCATGTCGAACAAGAAAATCTTCATAAAATGGGCACGTGGAGCAATGGATAAAGGTGTTAAGTAACACTCAATTCTGAGTGACAGTCTTCTGTGTGATGAATGTTTAATCTTCACTACAAGCAACACTAATTAAAAATAAAATAAAATTGCTTAAGATGTTTACCGGGTCATGGCTAATATATTTTCGTTACAGCTACATTTGATTTGATGAGGAAAAAATTACTTTATAAAATTAATTTTACAAGAGCAAGTTCGTCTGCTTCCATCAAATATAGCTGTAAATAAAATACGTTGGCTTTGAAGTATTAATAACAAAGTATACATTGGCTAACAGAACGAGAACAATCTACCTCCGTTTATTAACGGAAAAGTTTAGTTCGAAATTTCGTATAGATTCCCGAGTTCGACAAGACGCACACGAAGAAGCTCGGAGGTTACATCGACCTGAACTTTGTTAGAATAACATCCAAAGATCGAATTTTCCAAAGATCGAATTTTCCAAATAATACAAATTATCAATCATCATCTCTTAAGCAGTTTTTATTTTTTTTCTTATTTAGTATCGCCTGTAGCGAGGATTGAACCTTCAACCTCCGAAGACAGTCACCTAGAACTGATTAATATTTAACACTTTACCCGTTGTGCAACGTGTCAATATAGATTCCCAAGTTCGACATAAAGATTCCCGAGTTTGATATGCCGATCCTGACGAAGTTACGAGATTACATCAGTCGAAACGTTGTGATAATCACATCCAAGATAAAAATAATAGTACACCGAATAAAACAAATAATACAAATCGATCATTTCATGACATACCTTGAAGACAACTATATTGATTTCGTTTTCGTGAAATGCTATTATTTCTCATCTTTCCGAGGGAAGCAATTGTGGCATTTACGTAAGTGTCTTTTCCATAGGTCCGTTATTTATTTCTTCGTGGGAATCAGCAATATTTTCATGACATGCCTTGCAGATATTTTTGATTTCGTTTTCTCAAAATGATTCTTCATCTTGAATCCGAGAATCGAAATTTATTTAATCTGAAAAAATGTGGTTTGCTTTTCGAATTGCTGATCGTTTCTGTGATCGGATTTGAAATCTGCCTCCCGTCATCGACGAAGAAAGGATGGACTGATTGAAAATCGAATTGGAATGTGAATTTCCTCGTGTCCGTAAGGAACAGGCAAAGTAGATTGAGTGCAGTAGGTGCAATAATGGAACATACTCTTTAAGGAAACAGCCGAAAGGAATTCAACCTTGGGAAAATCGGAATTCCAATAGTTGTGGGGTTAGAGTTATGGTTTAAGTTAGGTTTAGAGTTAGGGGTACGTTTATGGTTAAGGTAAAGAATAGGGTTAGAGTAAAGGTTAGGGTTAGGGTTACGAATAGAGTTAGGGTTTGGGTAATGGTTAAGGTTAGGGTTTTGGGTTTAGGGTTAGGGTAATGATTAGGGTTAGAGTTACAGTAAGAGTAAGGGTTAGCGTTAGGGTTAAGGTTAGGGTTAGGGTTTTGGGTTAGGGTTAGGGTTAGGGTTAGAGTTTAGGGGTTGGGGGTTAAGGCTAGGGTTAGAGTTAGGGTAAGGGTTAGGGTTAGAGTTTTAGTTTAGGGTTAGGGTTAGGGTTAGGGATTAGGGTCGGAAATAAAGGGGTTTTCAATGTTACAAGTGCTGCACGTTTAATCAGTTATGATTTATAATCAGTTGTAATCAGTTGTACTCAATTATAATTTATAATTTATTATTATATTATTTATTTATTATTTATACGTTATAATGTATAATCAGTTATTAATCAGTTATAATCAGTTA
This sequence comes from Sepiola atlantica, assembly GCA_963556195.1. Lineage (NCBI taxonomy): Eukaryota > Metazoa > Mollusca > Cephalopoda > Sepiida > Sepiolidae > Sepiola > Sepiola atlantica. The sequence goes on from OY744531.1 coordinate 109,837,131, forward strand.
TAATTCGATTTTGTTGCGTTTGTTAATTTTATGTGTAAAACAGGTTGACTGTGATAATTGCACATGTTCATAAGAAAAGGTTAATAGAGGTCAAAGTATTCAATTTAGATTCGAAAAATATTTAATAAATTATAATAACGTTGTGCATACCTTCTATCAATCAGAGATGAATAAACCCTTAAATGCTTTTTGTTTCAAATATGACACATTCCAACAAAATGTCTTATTCATATAATATTCAACGGAAATGTGTCAAACTGCAATTTGTTTCACATCGAAAACGAGCCTGTTGGCAAGTGTGAGTAGGTATTAGTATGATGTTGCACCAGCACACTCGCTTAATAAGTAATCAGTATCTTCGATGTAAAGCCCATATAAAAAATAAAGCATTTAACGGTGAATTCCTCTTCATGGGTTCATCGATTTCTTGCTTTCATTTTAAAGATTGGATCTGCTTCGACATGACCAACCTTTTCGTAGTTGCATATTGTTCAAACTTATTTCTTTTACTTCCTCAAATGTCAGGTGTTCGATTTCAGTCGGATATGTCTTTAATAAAGTCTTCCTGATGGCTTAGAATGGCTATTCAAATATACATATATATTTACATATAAACATAATAGATGTTCGTTATCAATTAAACCCTCTGGTATCTCTGGTGCTACCAGATCAGGCTGCCTGAAGATACTTGCTTCCTGATTAAAAATGCACCAAACATTGATGTTATTGCTCTTTTTTCTTTCCCTTTGCAAAACTCAATCATGTTCTGCAAAGCCAAAAACAAAAACAAAATTGTTCCTCTATAAAAAATCCAAACCAAACACCATGAATAAATACTTGAACATAAAAAAAAACTTGACGCATAAAGACTTTTACTAAAATTACGGATTCGGCATTAAATAACCCAAAAAAGGTTGATATGCCGTAAAAGAAAACAACCAAACAACTAACCTTTTGTATGAAGTCAATACACGCTTCTGACGGCATTTGGTTTATCTGTAGTCGTACTAGAATTTTTACTCAATGTGAAGTGTTGAATCATTCCACTTCTGCAGTAATGGCTTCTTGGTCAATGTGATGAAATTCAAAACACCTCCCTTAACCTGAATATATTTCTAGATGAGGTTACCGATTTCTTGTTTGAATAGCAAGAATTTATTTCATTCGGCTATGACCAATCTTTTTAATGGTTGAATATTTTTCAAAATTAATTTCTTTGACTTCGCAAAATGTGAAGCTTTTTTTTTATTACAGTTGGGTATATCATTAATTAAATCTTCCGTAGCCCAAAATAGATCGGTAATTTCATTCTGTTCTTCCTGCGGTACGCAGTTGTCTGATAACCTTTTTTTGTTCTGATATGCGCATCGAAGCATTCTATCCGAATTCCTGCTATCTCACGTTCTTTTACACTCAACAAAAACCATATCTGCAACACCATTTTTTTTATAATGTTTAAAAGAATGTACTTCACTTAGTAAACACGTTAATAGAGTGCTGGATTATTGTATACCAGCTACATATAGGAAATAAAGCTATGCTATGCTAATTACTGTATTAGCTAAGTAAATCACATTACAAAGGGTTTATTAACACAGATCAATGGACATTGTTAATAAGTCAATTAACAGATTTTGATGTACTATTTTTTAACATCTACAAGATAGCAAGATTTCAGTTGACTTCCCAACGTGATTACTTCAGAATATAGTAAAATCATACAAATAGCTGGATGCACATCCACACATGTTGGAACTCACACAGTAATGGACATTAAGAGACGATGATATTACACTTTAAAACATAATAACATAAAAAGTCTGAAAATCTCCATTATGTTATTCGTTCCTCTTACTCTGGCACACCGTTCTTTCCACTTCCAACATCCTTTAACATCAGCAAATAAAATATTTTAAACTCATATCTGCAGTCCATTTTTCCACAGTTTTCACTATGGGCATATGTATTTGACGATTTGAAATATTTGTCGGTCTTACCCTTTTGCAATTATACAATTGTCTTAAAGCTTCTTAGTATTTTTCCCCACATGAAAACATTTTTATTAATACCTCGTTTAGTTACGTCCTACAGAGACATACATAGGGTGTATATTTAGGGATTATAATTTTATACGGTATATACAAGTGATTAAACTAGTGCTTGTTTTTTTTATATATTATTTAAAAAGACCAAATAATAGAGAAAAGTAAATTAAAAACACGTTGAACAGAATAAATTATTCGGTCGAAATTCTCTTTGTTTGGATGTTTTAGTTTTCTTTTTAATCTCGTTGAAGGACGCGATTTCTTGTCGAAGGCAAGATACACATTTGAAAATTGAGCGCCAATAGCAATCAACAGGAACAAGATTCGCCATTCTTCCCCCCCCCCCACGCTGCCTCAAGAACCCATTTTTAACTTCATTAGAAACAGCAAGTAAGCACCTTTTCCTCGCATCGAATAAATTCTTAGAACTCTTCGCCGATTCTTCCACCGAATCATCCCGCTTTACAAAACGACGCTCGAAACGTTAATCCATTTTAATTAAATATTTGTTGACGTAATTTCATTCTCCAATTTCGCACATCTTATCAGCCTCTTATTCCAGTTCTCCTGAGCGAAAAATAAACTTGTGGAACTTCAATGATTTGCCTTTGTTTTTGTTTTTCATGCAAAATATTAAAATATTTTAACTTTAAATGCTTTTCTTTCAAAATATGACACATTCAAACAAAATGCCTATTTAATATGATATTCAACGAAAATCTGTCAAACTGCAACTTGTTTCACATCTGCAACGAGTCTGCTGGCAAGTGTGAATATGTATTAGTATGATGTTGCATCAGCACACCTGCTACATAGGTAATCGGTATCTTCGATGTCAAACCAATATAAAACAAAGCAATTAAAGGTTATATATTGTTGACCGTATAAAAAATGTGAAACCAGGTCCACAATTGCTTTTTTATGGTACGTTTATCTAAAAGTATTAAGATAATATAAAAATATAGTCGACCGTACAACAAATAAGTTAATATATATATATATATATATATATATATATATATATATATATATATATATATATATTAAGTGAAATATTTTGAAAATCAACAGTCGTGCGATTTAAATGAAAAAAACATTTATCTATTCATTTTTTTGCAAGCTTTCGTTGTAGAACAACTTTGTCAGGCGAGACTGTCTTATAGTTTTTTCTTCTTTTCTTTCTCCTCATTTTGATAGTTATTAACCCCGAGTGGTCGAATCACGATATAAGCAGAAAGGCACGTCAAGTTCTAAAAGACGTCAAGGTAAGTGTAGCCCTGTCGATGTTATGTTACTTATATATATATATGAAGAGTTCGAATGCAAAACGCGATAAACGCCATTTTCAAAATCACAAAATTGTCCCTTCAAACACTCAACGACACCCCAAAACAATCTGTTACATGATATGATACCGAAATAACTTCATTCGAAGTCTAGATTTAATATATTTGTGTTTTTTATTGTTTAATGTCTCAATTTAAACGAATTGGATTTATCGCGTTTTGCGTTCAAACTCTTTATATATATATATATATATATATATATATATATATATATATATATATATATATATATATATACTAGTAGAATATCCGTTTCAGGACGGGTATAACAAAAAATACAGCGTCAGCTTCATATTTTAATTTAGAAACAAATAACATCTATGCATTTCTACATGTGAACAGTAACAGTTACTTAGCGTTTTGTCTAAAATATATATTCCAAACTTTATAATGATCCGTTCATTAGTTTAGGAAACTATCCTATCTATCTATCCCTCTCTCTCTCTCTCTTTATATATATATATATATATATATATATATATATATATATATATATATATATATATATATAAGTGTAAGTTTGAAATCCTAGGCAAGAGCAATGTGAAATAGATACCGGAAGGTGGAAAAGATGAACAAAAACAAACGATAAGAGAAAGCAAGAATCGAATCTCAAATCAATTTATTAATATTTCACGTAAAATAGAATAAATACCAGAACAGTAAATAAAAAAGTGGTTACTGTCAGGCAATTAAAAGTTCCGGAATAAGGTAAACTTAAATTTTCGAGAGCGTTCCTCTCATTATCAAAAGACAAAAAAAAAATATGACCGAGTTGTCGAAAAAACAAGGTGGACGGATGGGGTCAACTGTTGATGAGATACCGCAGAGAATTGAGAGCAGGTATGCAGAAAAGGATTAAGATAAGCTGATTGAACATCAAAATTAATTATTCATATAATAATTTAATTTTATAATTATTCAGCTAAAGCTTATCATCTTATTAATATTTGTTTATTTATATACTATTTATTATAATTTTATTATTTTATTTTCTTTATTTTATTTTTCTTCTTTAATTCAATCTTAATTTTCAATTTAAATTTGATAAATGTGAGCCGTTAAAGGAATACGAACAGTCAAGGGGAGGCAACTTTGAAATCCTGAATCTGGTTAAAATTAACTTAAAATTAACTTAAAACTGAAAAAAAACCCTGAAAAAACAAAAGGTAAATTTATAGTAACGAAAGTAAGAAGACACAATTGAAAAGGGATGGGGGGATTAAGAGATTTACAATATATATATATATATATATATATATATATATATATATATCAAGGGCAAATATCTCAATTCATATTATTTTAAAAGTATAATATTCCTAAAACTAATTTATTTAAAAAAATTTATTTACTTATTTTTAATTAAATTTTACTTAGATATCATATATATATATATATATATATATATATATATATATATATATATATATATATATATATATATATATATATATATATATATATATATATAAAAGGTCTATATACATATATATAAAGTGTATATTACTCCAATCCTTTTTCATTTTTATGTTTTTCTTAGTTCTTTATTAATTTTTTTTCTTTTTTTATGTTTTACTTATTAATATGTAATTATGTAAATTTAAGCACAGGACAAAAGGCATTGAGGTATGGGGTGGATGGTTCTGGACAAATAGATGGGATAGGCAGAGGCAAGGAGGTCGGAGTGCAAGAATCAGAGGATGAATGGAGAAGACAATTCATATCTGTTATTCAAAGTTGGATGATATTTCGATATTAGAATAGCTTCCGAAATTCGAAGTTCACAGACATTGTGGACCGAGTTGAGGATGTGGACACTAATAGAGCGATGTGTGTTGCCAATTATATTAAGTGTTTGTGAAAGGAAGCAATGTGGGTGTTAAGATGTTCTTTAATGCGTTGGTGCAAAGGCCTGACGGTGCTACCGATATAGAACTTCTGACACTTAGCGCATTGTAGGCTGTACACCGTATAGGTGCGGAAGTAGAGGCCAAAGTTTGGGATGGGGCAATTAGCTAGAGAGCAAGGATCCGGGGTGTAGTGGCTTTTTTTAGACAAATGTGGTCGGAGAGAAGTGTCTGTGTGGGAGAGCTGTATGTCGAGGTTCTCACTACGTATGGCATTGCGGATAGCGGAAGTGATACGGTCGCTAAAGAAGGGGAGCTTAAGGAAGCAAGTGTTGGTGAGTGTGTGGTGTCTACGTCTTCTGGTGTTATTGAGGCTGGATATGGTAGTGAGGGGGAAACCGTTGGTTAAGAGGGTCCGGTGGAAGGCTTTGGTGTGTGTTGTTTTGTCGGTAGTGGATGGGCATTTGTCCTGTATGCGGGTGATTTCGGTGTGCGCGTAACTAATTTTAGATTTGAGGGGTAGGGCGGATTTGTAGTGGATGAAAAGGTTCCTGAAGGCGGGATTTCTATAGAAGGTGGTGTGAAGGGATCCGTCGTCATTTATGCTAAGTTTAAAGTCTAGGAGTGAGAGAGAGCCTAAGGTGTTGGGATGTTCGATGGTGAATTTAATGTGGGGGTCAGTATTATTGAAAGTGTTAAAAATAGAAGTAGCTTCTTCTCGAGATGAAGTGAGAATCAAAATGTCGTCAATGTATCTCGAGAATAATATATGGGAATGGCAGGTGCTGAGAGCTTGTTGTTCCAGTCTGTTCATGTAGGATATGGCAAGGAGGCCGGAGAGACTGGAACCCTTGGGTAAGCCAGAGACTTGTTTGTACGTGTCTTGCTGGAACCTGAAATAAGTATTATCCACAATGATGCGTAGGAGTTGATGTGTGTCTGTCGGGGTAAGCCCAAAACAGTCAAGGTTATTAGAAGAGATGCGGTCCGTTATGAGGTTAATGGCGGGGTGTGCGGTAATGGAAGTGTAAAGGTAGACAACATCAAGGCTGAAGATGTAGTTGTTGAGAAAAGTTGTTGGGGGTGGAGTAAGTGGAGTCTGTTTAGTACCTGGTCAGAGCTGCTGACATGTGCCGGGAAGGTGGGGAGTAGCGGTTTGAGTAAATGGGAGAGGAGTCAGGAGATCTTGTAAAGGGGCCCCTCAGTATTGGAGACTATAGGTCTGATCTGTGTGGGGTAGCTGGTTTTGTGAGTTTTAATAAGATGGTAAACGGTGGGGAGACTGCTGTTCCTAGTGGTGAGATTGAGCCTGTATTCCTTGGGAAGATTACGTCTTTTGGTAATGAGAGGAACGCTCTCGAAAATTTAAGTTTACCTTATTCCGGAATTTTTTATTGCCTGACAGTAACCACTTTTTTATTTACTGTTCTGGTATTTAATCTATTTTACGTGAAATATTAATAAATTGATTTGAGATTCCATTCTTATTTTCTCTTCTCATTTATTTCTGTTCATCTTTTCTACCTTCCGGTATATATTTCACATTGCTCTTGCCTCGGATTTCAAACTTACACTTATATTTCCAGCAATGCTTCAAGCAAACTACAATTTCCTTTTATATATATATATATATATATATATATATATATATATATATATATATATATATATATATATATATATATATATATAGTAGGCAATGAAAATATATATGGCAATCAAGCTACACAGTCTCCCGTGTTTCATCCCCGGGGGGAATCGTCAGGCATTTAGCCTGACGATTCCCCCCGGGGATGAAACACGGGAGCCTCTGTGTAGCTTGATTGCCATATATATTTTCATTGCTTACTACCTAGCTCTACTTACGTATCGAGCACTGTTGAAGTAAATACTGAAAACTTATACATAAAAAATTATATCTCCTTATAATATTTTATGTGGATACATGAAGTACTAATATATATATATATATATATATATATATATATATATATATATATATATATATATATATATATATACAAGATTGCGTCACATTGTAAAGGTCATGATTTTATTTACCTTATGAATTATTTGTTTTAAAACAATCACTTTTGGTACAATTTATGGTTCCGTTTCGTTCAACAGAAAACCAACCGATATCTATATGCAAATATCGGATTTTTCTTCTATGAACTCATAAGAAAAATAAAAAAATTCTAAATTAGAAAAACTATACATTGCGATGCAACAAAATATAAAAGTCCGAAAGAACAAACAACTCAGGTGGAACACCCTTTCTATCTACAGCGTCTTTAAAATCACCATATAAAGAAGGAATTCTGAAAAACAGGGGCATTCAATGACATTCTGATGAAATTCTGTAACACAGTATATCATTAGTCATTCATTGATAAATAAACAAAAGGGTAAAACTTCCTTTTTCTAAGATAGAAGATTGTGGCATTGCCTACAACTATCGAGGAATAACTTTAACGGTCATTTCTGCAAAAGTCTACTATTTTATATTGTTGGACCGAATTTGACCTGAAATTGAGAAGATTCTTAGACGAATTCAAAATAACCTTCGCAAAAATGCGCGAATCTTAACTGTTCGAAGGAATATGGAAGTCGTAAGCAAAATAAATATGAATACCGTCTTTTTGTTAGTGGATTTTTCTAATGTTTTTTATTTGATTTGCAGGAGTGGAGAAATAAAGTGAATTTTTCTGGTATATGGTACTTCAGATGAGATTTTTAGTGCAATCATGATCTTGTACAGCAGAACCCAGTCTATATTACGATTGTTAGACATAGAAGCAATTTTTAGGTCACTGTTGGTGTTTTTGTGAGCGATACTATAGCTCTTTCTCACTCTCTCTCTCTCTCTTTCTCTCTCTCTCTCTACCTCTCTCTTTATCTATCTGTATTGATTACACCCTCCGTAACCCTAACCCTAACCCTAACCCTCTGTATGTCTTTCAACAAGTTAAAAAAATGGCTTGACATTGGTACTTACAAGATGATATCATAAAGAGAAAATTACTGATGCAGGTTATCTTGATAATCTTGCAGTTTTGACTGACACGTTAAGTTAGGCAATGGTGTAAAACTATTTACTTGCACATCTATATTTCTTTCCAAAACTTAAAAAATGTTTTTTTTACGATGCTGTTCATACTTTCATTTCCGTCTTTTTCTTCTTTACAAATTTATAGGCATGAAAATGTGTTCCATAAATTTCAATTCTCTCTTTTATTCCAGTATTTAAACTGGCTCTATTATTTCCGGTTAAAATATTCACTTTTCGCTCCCTTACCCTCCTCCTACTCTACCCCACTGATCTGTCTAGGTTGAATGTAAAAAAATTGCTTCGTCTTTTTTATCCACTTCGTTTCTTAGTCATTATCAAACATTTTAAAGGAAATTTGACCCCTCTCCCTTTTATGTCTATTTCCTATCTTTCTTTTCCCCATCCCTTTATTTCTCATGTGTATGGTTTTTAATTGTAAATCTAAAAAAAAAAAAAGATGAAGTATAAAATCTCACCATATGATAAAATTTGATTGTATTATTTTAGTAGCCCTACTACACTGTCTAAAAGAAATGGCAAATTACATTGGGCTTTTTGTTCACACAAGCAAAACAGAGTATATTCTCTTAAAACAACATAGAAATATGTCTTCCCTAAGTGGACCTTGTGTAAAAAATGTCGATGAGTTTACCTTAGTTAACAGTAAAGTTGAACAGCAAAATTACACAGACAAGGAAGGAATCAGCAAAGTCTGTGATGGACTAGCCATGATGAAGCAAGCTGGAAGTCAAATCTTCCTACAAAGGTGAAATGTTACTTTTTTAAGCCATTGTTATATCATATATGGAAGTGGACTTTTCCCAGAAGATTTGAAAAGAAAATTGTAGGTGTGTAGCTGCTCTTAACATCTCCTGGAGGCAGAACCCAACGATATAGCAACTCTACGGATATCTTCCTCGGATTTCAGCCCAGATCAGAGAGAGAAAATCAGAATTGCTGATCAGTGGTGGAAGGTTAAAGTTTAGCGGTGATTTTTGTGGATGCCAAAGCAGGAATGTGGTTCAGTGCAGAGACCGCACAAACCCTACGTCAGACAACGAGCAAGGGACTCACAATGCACCTATGAAGACTTACATGATGTGATGGAAGATGGAGTGAGATAGCATGAGAGAGTCAGAAGGATCCGTGACAAAACTAGAGTATGGAATGATGAATCAGTGTAGAATCGGTTCAAGTTTCTGAACTGTTTTTACTAATACTTTTGGGAAAGTAAAAATCCCTCTCCCCCTCCTAGTTAGTGCTGACATAGTAGGCATGATTAAACAACAACCATTGGTGGCGCAATTATCCCAGAAAGAAAACTCCAAAATAAAAACAACACTTCCCCACTTATCCCAGCGTTACATTGGGTCGTCTTGTATTTCTCACGGCCAATGGATCTGAGGTTAACAGAAGTGCGGATTTTAGGATTGTGCAACCATGGCTTCATTATAAACTCTCCAGACACATTTTCTGATTATTCTCAGTTCAGTCTCTCATAAGAAACTGTTTCAAGTTGATAAAGCCATAGAATAGCATGTGTTTAATACAATTTTGAGTGAGGGACCTATTAAGTTAGCGATCTTGTCTAAGAAGGATGGACTAGAGAATGATGCACCAGCCCATATCTCTCTAAAGGATCTGATATGTCCATGTATTATATTCTCTAAGGTATCTGATTTACCTATGTATTCCGGTCATATGATGAGTGCATATAATTGGAATATTCTGGAAATAGATATGTCAAGTGACACGTATCTATGATCCTTAGAAATTGCGAGCTAAGATTCAGAGTATGTCACTTTTCTACATTACAATTCTCTCCTTTTCCTTCTCTTACATTTCCAGCCCTATTCTTCATATTGCAATAATATTGTCGAGGATAAGGAGGCAAATGTTTTACTTATTAATATAAGAATACATTAATGTAAAAGGCTACAATCACCGGATTCTGTAAGGTTTGAAATTATGGCAAATATAATTTGAAATAATAATAGTAATGATAAAAGAATATCCGTAGCATTGTCGCTATCTCATTATATATATATATATATATATATATATATATATATATATATATATATATATATATATATATATATATATATATATCATTATCTTGATGTCAAGATGGAGTCTCTGCTACGATATGGGTTCATACCTAAATCGATAGAATACAATTACTCTATATAAACTAGCCGAATTACTCGTTAATGACGGGGTTCTACAAATCATTCTGTTCTGGGCGTCAGTGTGAATGCAAAATGTTTTTTTCTTTTTACTTTACATCGAAATAAAATAATAAAAAAATGAAAAAGTGCATTCATATAATTAAAAAATGAAAAAGTGCATTTAAATAATTGAAAAAACAAAAAAGTGCATTTGAATAATTATAAAATGAAAAAGTGCATTTAGATAATTAAAAACTAAAACAGTGCATTCATATAATTAAAAATGAAAACGTGCATTTAAATAATTAAAAAACAAAAAAGTGCATTTGAATAATTAAAAAATTAAAAAGTGCATTAAAATAATTTAAAACTAAAAAAGTGCATTTAAATTATAAAAAATGAATAAGTGCATTCGTATAATTAAAAAATGAAAAAGTGCATTAAATAATTAAAAAATGAAAAAGTGTATTTAAATAATAAAAAATAAAAAAGTGCATTTAAATTATAAAAAAGAAAAAGTACATTTAAATAATTAAAAAATAAAAAGTGCATTTAAATAATTAAAAAATAAAAGATGCATTTAAATAATAAAAAAATGAAAAGTGCATTTAAATAATAAAAAAATAAAATAGTGAATTAACATTATAAAAGTGCATTATTCCGGTTTTAGGAATATGATCGATATCGCCTAAGAAATAAATAGAACCTTATAGCAAAGAAACAAGTGACTAGCGTGAGATTTGAACCCATACGCATGGCATAGCATATTAGAACTGAAGGCGAACACCGAACAAAGGAATATATGTTTTGTAGCCTACTTAAACTGTTTATGATTTCGGCGTAGGGATACAAAGGCTACATATAACTAGAATAGTCCGATTGTCTGTAATAAATAAACACAAAGAAAAGTTCAATTTTTACTCAAAAAAGGGGTCAAATATGTACGATGCTTTGACTGGAAAAAAACAATCTTGAGTTATTTTTATGTGTTTATTTTTCTTACTAGTAGTGAAAAGGTTCAGATGTGTGTTGTTCGGTCGGCTTGAAATAAGAACGCTAATAATGTCGGAACATTTGTATTTAATGTTTTTACATACGTTTAATTTTGAATAATAAGTTTTAAAAATGGTCCAGGAACATACATTTACTAATCTAGAAAGGTGGCACCAGGACGGACAAAAATATACTACAGTGTGCCCTTAGGAAGAGGTAATGCCTGGGGGTATTATGACAAACAACAATATGCTAAACTATTGCCTACAGGAGGAGTGAATGCACGTGAGAATGGTATCATGACAACAGAACAGACACCACACTTCCCCTATGGTAGGTAGTGATTCCTGAGAAGATGGTACCATGTCAACAGTACATATACTACACAACCATGAAGGAAAACGTTATACCTGGTAAGATCGTATCATGACAACATAACAGATTATTCACTACACCCCTAAGAAACAAGGACGCAACCCCTGAGAGAATGATACCATGACAACAGAACAGATACTACACTACGCTCATAACTCGAGCATTGGAGGATAGTACAATAGTATATTAATATATAGTATATAGTATAGTAATAGTATAGTATATAGAATAGTAATAATATAGTATATTGTATAGTATAGTATATAGTATAGTATATAGTATAGTAATAGTAATAGTAATAGTATAGTATATAGTATAGTAATAGTATAGTATAGTATATAGTATAGTATAGTATAGTAATAGTATAGTATATAGTATAGTATAGTAATAGTATAGTATATAGTATAGTATAGTAATAGTATAGTATATAGTATAGTAATAGTATAGTATATAGTATAGTATATAGTATAGTATAGTAATAGTATAGTATATAGTATACTAATAGTATAGTATATAGTATAGTAATAGTATAGTATATAGTATAGTATATAGTATAGTATAGTAATAGTATAGTATATAGTATACTAATAGTATAGTATATAGTATAGTAATAGTATTGTATATAGTATAGTATAGTAATAGTATAATATATAGTATAGTACTAGTATAGTATATAGTATAGTAATGGTATAATTTCACTTCATGCAGACAGATACTAAATCTGCATTACAAATATATTTGAAGTTTGAAATAAAAGAAACAAATTATTTTCTTACCAAACTAATATTTTGATGAATAAAATATTGCAGTCCAATGTAAAACAACGCTATTATTTTCCTACCAACCAACTATTTCGACCACCAAACAAAGAGAGGTCAGTAGTATTTTACTGTTTTCCATTTCAGGCTGTTCTTAGATTACATAGCTGTAGTGATTGGAGAATGAATTTGAGATGAAAGCTGGGAGAATTGTATAGCCGATGGGGATTTATGTTTTTCAATTATTAACAACAAGGTTTGCGAAGACCGCTGTTACGATAAATGTTCGCCCCGGAGTGGAATCTATAATTGGTAAACATCACTTCTGTAGATCGTGGACATCTTAAGAGAAGTATAGGGAAACGGAGTCTGCTGGCGACGACTTGTACTCCGCACTATCGACATTTTCGAGCACCTGTAACAACAGAATAGACACCAGAATGGAACTCCAAGAACTACATAATTAGAACAGAACAACCTACAAGGTAGAACCGCAAGGTTTTTGATTGTTCATAAGCAGCTTCGTGTGTTTAGTAATCTGATAATGAACTGGAAACACTTGGAGGCAACTAATAAAAAATATGACATAACGAGGGCCATGTTTGAATCGAAAAGTTTGAGTGCTACGTTTAAGTGTCAGAGGTGACCTCAGACGGATGTCGTGAAACCACGTGACTTTTTGACGGAGATTTTCTGTCTCTTTAGCTGGCGATACTTCAACCAAGAAAGACGTGTCTAGGGCGCCATCCCCAATAGGGGAGCAGTGCGCACAGTGTGGCTGGATGTAGCGAGACGAGCTATCCGTTTGTCTGTCTTTCTTTTTCACAGGTGTACGAAAATAACCTGTCTTTCTAATATTTTCTGTGGCTATTCCTCTCTTTGTAATAAACCTTTTTTATAAACATCGGCGTCCGAGTGGGTTTATCGATGGGTGAATAGAAACGTGGTTTCCAACGACGACACGGATAAATAATGGTCTATTTTTCTTCTTCTTCTTCTTCTTCTTCTTCTCCTTCTTATTCTTCTTCTTATTATTCTTCTTCTTCTCAATAATAAATGTTATAAACATAATTAATAAAGGGGAATCGTCAAATGCAATCTAGTTATAATAATTATTTGGCGTTTAATTCTTTTTTTTTTAATTTCTTTTCTTTTTTATCTCCCTCGCACAGCAGTAAGATGTGACACAAGGTCGGAAAGTTAGAGTAAAAAGCTAGCGGCTTAGAGGAAGAGACCTCTAGCCTACAAAAAATGCGTGGGCATCTCCATCAACATTCCCCGGTAGTGGCGCCTCAGGCGATGAAGAAATAAACTAACCCCTTCTCAAGAAGAAGATACACCCTGGGAGAGTGGACCTCCCATATCTATACAGTACAACACCCCAGACCGTCTACAGAGTGTAGCATCAATCGGAACATATACTACACTCTGATCTTCGTATAATTGTTTATACACGCATACGTATAAAATACAGCACTCGTATTCACTACGTCACTTGTTGATTGGGGAATACCAAACCGCAAGTAAAGATTTGTACTAGAATTGACTATCGTCACCGCAAGACAACATGTTTGTGTAGACTGTAAGAATTGTGTCCGCACGACACAATTAATAACAGCTCTTCAGATATTCTGTTTGATTTGAGAACCTTTTCCTCTTCAGCTTAAATGCGTAAATTACGTTGTTTGTTAAATGCACAGCGTGACTTTCCGTGTTTTTTTCCCTATATTATTATCAAACAATCAACGTAATGAGAGCATTCATTCTTCTGAAATTTGAAGAAGCCGACCCGTGTTACATCGCACAATCTATTCTTCCCGAAAAGAATGCTAACCAAATCGGAATCTTTCTACCAAACAGAATGATTACAAAGAATGGTTATACTATTTTGAGTTTTTGGTCAATATTATATGAACCACTGAATGGTGATATCTCGTAGCAAGGAAATCTAAGAGATAAAAGACTCTAATTGGTCGAACAATATTAAGTGTTTAGTATAAGGGGATTTTTAAAAAGTCATTCGGCGAGAAACACGAATAAAACTGGTAGTTACTATCCGTTCTAAAAAATAAACTTAATCTTTTCTGCCCTCGGTGAGTAACAAAGAAATCTTGATAGACTGAGGCAACATGTACAAAGATAATTGAATAGAAATAATTCATAAACGTATCGAAAACGATCGAACGCCTAATCGTTGTTGATCTTGAATTCTTGGAACAGTAATAAAAAATGTGGTAAAATTGTTTATTTATACACATTCTCTCCGTCTCTCTCTCTCTCTCTCCCCCTCTCTCTCTCTCTCTCTCTCTCTTTCTATATATATATATATATATATATATATATATATATTATTTAGATACTGTATATTCCATATTTCAGCAATGTACCGCGGTTTCATCCAAAAGGGCAGATTTAGACATCTTTAGTAAATTTCTGTGCCCAGTGGTATCATCGGCAAGCTGAAATGATTGTAGTCACGCCCGACAGGGAATGGCGTCAACATGATGATTCCACTGGGAACAGAAAATTTACTAAAGTTGTCTAAATCTGCCCTTTTGGATGAAACCGCGGTACATTGCTGAAATATGGAATATACAGTATCTAAATAAATTATATTAGCTCTCTTATATGATCGAGCACTTTATTTGATTTCTTTTCATATACAACCTAACTCTCTCTCTCTCTCTCTCTCTCTCTCTCTCTCTCTCTCTCTCTATATATATATATATATATATATATATATATATATATATATATATATATATATATAAAGGATAACACATCTCTTAGCCAAAAGGAATAACAAAAGCATCTGGTTGGTTGGCTCAACTAAACACCACGTATATATATATATAAACACCCGGCAACACAAACTCCATGCATTTTAGCCTGACGATTCTCTACGAGACCACGGGGATACAACGCGGAAGCCCCTGTGTAGCTTAATTGTAAAAACTATATTTTCATAACTTACTACCTAGCTCTACTTGCGTATTGGGGACTTTTGAAGTAAATACTAAAAATTGATACATAAAATATGTTATCTCCTTATAAAGTTTTAAGTAGATACATGAAATAATTATATATATATATATATATATACATATATATATATATATATAATTATATAATTATATACACATATATATATATATTTATGTATGTATATATTATATACATGCAAGCTAGTTCCGCACAAGCGTTGAAAACTGTAGACAATAATGACGCTTTCCTCGCCTCCCGGATAAGTGTATCTTAATTCAAATTTCCGTATGAGTCGATTTCTCGCGGCCGTGTGGTTCTGGGCGTTTGTCTCGTGATTCTGGCCTTAAAATACGAACACCGTTCGAGCCCATGCGACCGCTTGCAACCGCCACCCCTGAACTGATGAGGTTAAGAGAGCCCGAAACGACGTTGTCTGTAGGTGAAAAACACTTTAATACTAAATAAATATATATATATATATATATATATATATATATATATATATATATATATATATGTGTGTGTGTGTGTGTGTGTGTGTGTGTGTGTGTGTATAGTTCGGCAGCAAGTCATTTTTTTATGCAAGCGTCATTAAAGACCACGGAGTTCTCTTTCTTGTCAATTTCTCGACGCGGCGAGCGATTCTTCGGTTTTCGGGTGTTAATTGGTGGAGTATAGCACCTACCGTTGTATCGTAGGCCATTCCTTTAGCGCTTTCGCTCTCTCGACTGTCTTCAGGAGGATGTGTCTTATTGTTACTAAGAGCCATTTTTATAGTTTTATTATTAGTTATATATCTATTAATTTACACACACACAGACACACACACACACACACACACATATATATATATATATATATATATATATATATATATATATATATATCTTTATTTACTTATTTATTTATTTTTGTTATTATTATTTTATTATTATTTTATTATTATTATTATTATTATTATTATTATTATTATTATTATTATTATTATTATTATTATTATTATTATTTATTTATTAATTGTTAAAGATTGATACGGCGTTAGTACCAGTGGTGAATGCTATTTTATTAATTGTAAGTTGTTATATATATATATATATATATATATATATATATATATAATGTTATAAATCTGTATTGTATCGCGCCTAGCATTATTACACAAAATCTGCGTGACATGTAACATACTGTTTCCCGCCCGGCTTTATTGAATCGCGAATCTTTCGAAAGACACTCTCCGGTGTCTTCGTTTCTTTGTTTCGTAGAAGAACTTGATTATGATGCAATAATTTTAAAACGCATTCTCTCAATATTATGCGAAATGGAACAAATAATTAAATGTAATTACTCATACAACATAGATTAATTTTTTTCTATTTCTCAGAAACTTGATTAAAACCATGGCTGACACAATAAATTAAACATAATTCATTTAAAGTCAATATATGTTAAGAGCACACTATTTTATAATGCAATTATCATCCATTATACATATTGTTTGAAGCAAATCACACATTCTTTGGAAAGTAAAGAAAAAAAAACTCACTTTCTGGCTAAAATTTGATGAATTTTTAAAACTAGTCTTTTAGAGTATATTTTTAGAGTATATTTTTAGAGTATATTTTTTAAGCTAGTCTTTTAGAGTATATTTTGCGAATACGGTTCACTCAACGTATCTGCCCTGAACCTTTACCACGGTCTCCTGGCGATTTAATTCGGCATTTCCGTTTGCTTCTTGATCTGAAACTGAATTCACGTGACTTTTAAATGTTTTATTAAATTTTGTTCATGGAAATCGCTCCAGACAAGGCAGTAAGTCACTTGATGTAAAGAGCTAAAAAAACAAACTTCAAGATCAAAAACTAACCAACTTATGGATAAATTCCAACACAGAAAACAGCAATTCTTCCCCCTTTGTCAGCAACATCACTGATGGAATTTGAGGACTAAAGGACAAAATAAGGGAAGCGAAAGTTACGAGGCTGCCGAAAGTAAACCCAGATTAGTCACTTTCTACTTTCCTACTTTTAGATTTTTTTTGTCGGTTTTACGGCGTGTTAATCCGTTGTGTGTACATTAATGACCTGGTGCAATGTCAAAGATTGATTGTATACGATTAGTTGAACACAAGTCACTCGTTTACGCATATGAGGTTTACTTGATTGAAGGTTCATACCTTTTCCAATAGTATTGATATATACGGCTGTAATCACGTTAACACACCAGTTTTCGTTCGATACACGGAGTTAAGCAACGTTGAACATGGTTTGTATCAGGCAAGACCAGTTGCTGTATTTCTAGGATTATAGACGGAATCTTGTCTCATCTTACGGAAATGGATTTTCTGCAAATTCACTAGATACCTGTTCAACTCAATCCGAGTCAATGCCGTCGCAAGTTCAGAATAGATCACTTGAACATAATAGATTCAATGATTGAACTTGATATAGCCGATCTCATGATAAGCGAATAACGACCCCTCGTCCCTGAAACATAACTGTATACGCATCGTACATCAACAATTTAATCTTGTAGGACTCCTTTCCATTTTTATAGTCAACTTTGTCATATCCGTTTCCATATCTGTTATCTGACTATCATTTCTTTTTTTGGGGGAGGGGGGAATAATTAAGACAATTAATAAACTAACATTAATCGGTTCTGTTTCGGAAACGGAAAACATAGATTTTACTGATGTGACGTAGGCGTGACATATGTACAACAAATGCTAAACAATCGAGAAAGACAAAGCAAGTACGCCGTTCCAAATGTTACCGAAGCACCCTCTCTCCATGTACAGAATAGATTCTTAAACTCCGCCAATAAATTTTATGGTCGACGATTACGAAACAGTACCCATTAATCAAATCTTTGAGAAAAGCCTGATCACCAGTTTTATCCTGCGCGTCCTTGATGTTG
>OY744531.1:109860621-109885621 GCA_963556195.1 Sepiola atlantica
TATATATATATATATATATATATATATATATATATGTATGTGTGTGTGTGTGTGTGTGTGTATAAATGGTACAAATGCAGAATAGTCATGTAAGAATTTAACGGAGATTCCCAAGTTTCGACAACAAAATACGTAATTGGCCGAGACAAATATTTATAAAAAATCGACCTTTTTGCCAGTTTACTTTTGCAGATTTTAGATTTGTACTCGTTTTAGGATAAAGAAAATCACCAACCACCTTCTTCTTCTTCTTCTTCTTCTTCTTCTTCTTCTTCTTCTTCTTCTTCTTCTTCTCTTTCTTCTCCTTCTTCTTCTTTTCTTCTTCTTCTTCTTCTTCTTCTTCTCCTTCTTCTTTTCTTCTTCTTTTTCACCTTCTTCTTCTTCTTCTTTTTTACTTTTTCTTCTACATTTTTTCTTCTTCTTCTTCTTCTTCTTCTTCTTTTCTTCTTCTTCTTCTTCTTCTTTTTCTTCTTTTTCTTTTTCTTCTTTATGTTGTTGTTGTTGTTCTTCTTCTTCTTCTTTTTCTTCTTCTTTTTCTGCTTTTTCTTCTTCTTATTCTTATATTTCATAAATTTTCTTAATTCTACCTTATTCCTTTCTTCACAAAACAACAACAAAAAGCACTGGAACCCTAATCTAACGCTACCCCTAAGTTACCCTAAGTTACCCTAACCCAACCCCATACCTAAGATAACCGTAAGCTGATTATAAGTTTGTTCTGTTCTGCAAACGTTCGGGTAGCCAAGTACATCACGACTCGGAAATCTCTGTAAGTACTGTAATTCTTAGATGACTATTCTTGCACATGTATTAAGAAACATGTTGAAGAACATCCGCACAAAGCTGGATATAAGTAATAAAGTAAAGTTGGTTGGTAAACGCTGAAAATAATACGAAACATTATTTCTCAATGATAAAAATTTGAAAATAAAACAATCTGAAATAAGGTCAAAAACTAAAAACTGATTATGACGTGGATAGTGACGTAGTTTCTCTTACAGGAAAACAGACACATGTTATCGTATATCGCTCTAGTGTAGCGGTTTTGAATAAATAACAAACCTCGTTCTTTAGTAAGAAAAAAAATGTTCCTAAGATATACATCATTGCAGTTGAGTACACGTCTAATGAACACTGCGATTTTGACGCAAAAAAAGGTTTACGCGTCTCTCTGTTCGGGCGGATCAATAATCATCAGATTGTTCGTACCTGCATGGTTTCCTTTGGGATCACACGGTCTCGACATTCTGAAAATTGGAGAAATTTTTTATTTTCTTTGCCAAACACTCAGTTCCAGGTTGAAACTGTCAATTTCTCATTTTCTTATTTTTTTACATCCGTATGCACGCACGTATGTATATACGGCATATTCACAGTGACACACCGGTTCTCGTTAGGGCACCGATGTTAAGCGACGTTGAGCCAAACCAGTACAAGGTGGGTGACCATTTGGGAATAACAATCGCTGTATGTGAGGCAAAAAAGCAATGACAACCTACCGGACCTAATCTCCCACTATAATAAAAAAAATAAATTGACGATTTAAATTCAGCGACGCTGGAGTGGCATCATAAAATAACATCGCATTACGTTAAGCATTTTAAAATGTTGCCACTTGTTTCATACGTGATTTTATTGATTTAAGTTGTGTTTTCATGTTAAGAGTTTCTTTTGATTTTAATACAAAAAGATCAGCATAAAAATTTTAAAAAATAAAAAAGGTATCATTAAAGAGATAAATTCTGTTATTTTTAACAATGTTTGCATAAATGAGAAAATGCTGCCTAAATACCCACAGAATATATATATATATATATATATATATATATATATATATATATATATACAAATACATATATATATATATATATATATATATATATATATATATATATATATATATATATATATATATATATATATATATATATATATATGGGAATAGAAGGATGAAGGTAATCCGACGTGATGGTAAAATGAAAAAGGAAAACCAAAAACTGGATGTTTTTTTATGTGTACATCAACGTTTCGTCTTTATTTATAAGACTTCATCAGGATGATGATATAGGGAAAAGATATCATGCAAGCACGGATACATGTAGGGTAGACATGTTGGGAAGAAAAATAAAATAAAATGAAAAATAATGGCAGCGTCTAGCTGGACGTCCGTACTTGTTAGAGAATGAAAAATGAGTGGGAGAAAAAAAGGGGGAAGGGTGGAGGCAGCAAGGACTACTGTGGCTGGCGATGAGAGAAAGAGGTGGGGGATGAGCAGGGGTAAAATGGATGGCAGAGAGAGATTGGAGGAAAAGGGGGAGGGGGTGTTTGACCAGATGGCTGTGGTCGAGATTGAAGGGGAAGAGTGAGTTGGAATGTTTGTGTGTGTGGGGTGTGTGCAGGGAAATGGGGATGGGTAGAGAGGGAGGGGGGGGGGCTGTGATTTTGGTGGATGGGCGAAAGTTATAGTCTTAGAGAGCGTTTGAAGAAAATGAGGGAATTTAAGAAAAGGTATGGGAGAAAATGGATGAGAGGGGGAAGAGGGAGGATTTGTCGTGATAGGGTGTGAAATATTTGAAATATTTGGAAAATGATAGCAATGAGTGAGGGATTGGAGTGGGTGGGGGGGGGGTGATTGAAAGGGTGGGTGAGGAATATATTTGAAATATTTGGAACATGAGAAAGTTTATTTGGACTGTAGTATTAAAAATGTGAGGGAAAAAAATGAGGAAATCAAACCCCTAACACCTCTCTCATAGACAGACCCCTTCTCCTACCCACGCATTCCAATAACACATCCATATGCAACACGCTCAACAAACTAGGCATTCCAATAGTACAAACCACTTCTCAATCCATAAAACAAACTTTAAACACATCCAGACATTTCCAAAAAACACCCACATCCCATGCCGGCTTATACACTGTCCCTTGCAATGACTGCCATCAATTCTACGTGGGAGAAACACAACGTGAATTAAAGAAACGATTAAATGAACATAAAAGGGATATAAAAAACAACAACCCTCTTTGTGCACTTTTCTCCCATGCTCTAGAATATGGTCATGCATTCAAATTTGAACAAGCCAAAATCACTAAACACATCCACAACAAATCTCGGCGAAGATTATTGGAAACTGCACTCATCACATCCTCCACTACTATCAAGCAGCGAAATGGTTTCTTTAACCTATCACCCTTAATAAGCAAGATCATCCTCACAGAACAAAGTCTTTTGCCTGATCATGGCTAACTTTTATTTTCTTCTCTAACCTTATGACACTCTTCCATTCACCCACACCCTTCCCTTTTCTCCCTGAATCTTCTCTTATTTTTCCTCATTTTTTTCCCTCACATTTTTAATACTACAGTCCAAATAAACTTTCTCATGTTCCAAATATTTCAAATATATTCCTCACCCACCCTTTCAATCACCCCCCCCCACCCACTCCAATCCCTCACTCATTGCTATCATTTTCCAAATATTTCAAATATTTCACACCCTATCACGACAAATCCTCCCTCTTCCCCCTCTCATCCATTTTCTCCCATACCTTTTCTTAAATTCCCTCATTTTCTTCAAACGCTCTCTAAGACTATAACTTTCGCCCATCCACCAAAATCACAGCCCCCCCCCTCCCTCTCTACCCATCCCCATTTCCCTGCACACACCCCACACACACAAACATTCCAACTCACTCTTCCCCTTCAATCTCGACCACAGCCATCTGGTCAAACACCCCCTCCCCCTTTTCCTCCAATCTCTCTCTGCCATCCATTTTACCCCTGCTCATCCCCCACCTCTTTCTCTCATCGCCAGCCACAGTAGTCCTTGCTGCCTCCACCCTTCCCCCTTTTTTTCTCCCACTCATTTTTCATTCTCTAACAAGTACGGACGTCCAGCTAGACGCTGCCATTATTTTTCATTTTATTTTATTTTTCTTCCCAACATGTCTACCCTACATGTATCCGTGCTTGCATGATATCTTTTCCCTATATCATCATCCTGATGAAGTCTTATAAATAAAGACGAAACGTTGATGTACACATAAAAAAACATCCAGTTTTTGGTTTTCCTTTTTCATTTTACCATATATATATATATATATATAATACTATTTCATGTATCCATATAACATTTTATAAGGAGATATCATTTTTTATGTATCAATTTTCAGTATTTATTTCAACCGTGCTCGATACGTAAGTAGAGCTATAGTAAGCTATGAAAATATATTTTTAACAATTAAGCTACACAGAGGTTCTCGCGTTTCATTCCACATTTTAGCCTGAAGATTCCCTTCGTAGATGAAACGCGAGAGCCTGTGTAGCTTAATTGCCATGAATATATATTCATAGCTTACTATATATAAATAGAAAAGAGTGGAGTGCAGTATTAGTGCAGTTCCAACGAAAGAAAAGTATATATGTAAAGGAGTAAGGCTACCAACATTTGTAAAAAAGTTTTTTTCAACATTTATTTATAATTTTGTTATTTTATCATTTTATAATTTTTTTATAACGCGTTTCAAGTGGTGGTGCGCTTTCATCGGATATGTAAATCCATTTGAAGAAATGTTTTTCGATTTGAAAGTGTGTTGTTTTATATATATATATATATATATATATATATATATATATAGAGAGAGAGAGAGAGAGAGAGAGAGAGAGAGAGAGACAGACAGACAGAGAAAGAGGGACAGAGACAGAGAGAGAGAGAGAGAGAGAGAGAGAAAGTGTGTCAGGTTGTATATGAAAAGAAATGAAATAAAGCGCTCGATCATATAAGAGAGTTAATATAATTTATTTAGATACTGTATATTACATATTTCAGCAATGTACCGCGGTTTCATCCAAAAGGGCAGATTTAGACATCTTTAGTAAATGTCCGTGCCCAGTGGAATCATCGGCAAGCTGAAATGATTGTAGTTACACCCGACAGGGAATGGCGTCAACAATGGCGTGACTACAATCATTTCAGCTTGCCGATGATTCCACTGGGCACGGAAATTTACTAAAGATGTCTAAATCTGCCCTTTTGGATGAAACCGCGGTACATTGCTGAAATATGTAATATACAGTATCTAAATAAAGTATATATATATATATATATATATATATATATATATATATATATATATATACAGTGTTTTTAGGATAATTAGTGATGTATGAAGCATAAAGACGATATTGTTGTTTTTGTAAATATTATATTTTATTCTGATATTTACAAAAACAACAACATTGTTTTTATGCTTCATACATTACAAATCGTCCTTAAAACACTTTACTAGAGGCGTACGTGGAATAATAAACAAAGTTGCATATATATATATATATATATATATATATATATATATATATATATATATATATATTTCATGTATTCACATACAATTTTATAAGGTGATATAATTTTTTATGTATCAATTTTCAGTATTTACTTCAACAGTGCTCGATACGTAAGTAGAGCTATGTCGTAAGTTATGAAAATATATTTATGACAATTAAGCTACACAGCGTTTCATTCCCGGGGGAATCTTCAGGCTAAAATGGCATTTTAACCTGAAGATTCTCCCCGGCGATGAA
Source organism: Sepiola atlantica (assembly GCA_963556195.1). Lineage (NCBI taxonomy): Eukaryota > Metazoa > Mollusca > Cephalopoda > Sepiida > Sepiolidae > Sepiola > Sepiola atlantica. Next base: position 109,866,208 of record OY744531.1, read on the forward strand.
ACGCGGGAGCCTCTGTGTAGCTAAATTGCCATAAATATATTTTCATATCTTACTATATATATATATATATATATATATATATATATATATATATATATATATATATATATATATATATACCTAACATTTTAGAGAAAGAGAGAGAGAGAGAGAGATCACCTAAACTGCAAGCGAACGTTATAAAAGTTAAATAACTAGACATGGCGTCTCCAACAAATTCGACTTTCTTCTTCGGAGTAGATATCATCCTGGTTTTGTTTCGTATTATTTCGTCATTAAAATTATTTTTTGTTTCGATTCGAAGCAAAATCAAAGATAAGCGAAACTGGTTTACACAAGAGGTAAATATTGTTTTGTAGAATTGTTTTTCCTTCTATTTTGATTGACTAGAAACTAGAAAGTATATATTTTATTTCTTATTTGTTTGTTTTTATTTTTAGTAGCGTGTTTGACGCGAAAATGGTTGTTGGACGCGGGAGAAAAATACGTCGGGTTAGGTAGCATGTTTGACGCGAACAAAGTTGTTGGGCGCAGGAGAAAAATACGTCGGGTTAAGTAGTATGTTTGACGCAAATTAGGCTGATTGGCGCGGGAGAAAAATACGTCGGGTTAGGTAGTATGATTGGCGCGAACAAGCTTGATTGGCGCGGGAGAAAAATACGTCGGGTTAGGTAGTATGCTTGGCGCGAACAAGCTTGATGGGCGCGGGAGAAAAATACGTCGGGTTAGGTAGTATGCTTGACGCGAATAAGGTTGACAGGCGCGGGAGAAAAATACGCAGTGTTAGTTAGCATGCTTGACGCGAACTAGGTTATTGGTCGCGGGAGAAAAATACGTTGGGTTAGGTAGTATGCTTGACGCAAACTAGATTGATGGTCGCGGGAGAAAAAGACATCATCACCAAATGTTTTACGTTCTTTTTGGTTGGTGTCTTTTTTTATAGTCCAATTTTACGCCATTAGCGTTCCTTAGACGCTGAGTCATGTTGTTTGTGTTACTTTTGTTTTCTTTAAAGTTTGTGCGCGTAAGTATGTCTGATAACAATGTTTATACGATAATATTGCCTTCATTATTGAAAGGAAACTGAAAATTCGTGAAACAAACTGGAAATGTTTTTTGGGTATGTTTCGACTTTCCTCTGAATTTACATCTCTCCCATCATGGCAATATATGGCAAAAAGCCAGAAGGTCGAGGGAATAAGACATTGCACAGTAGGTGGTGCTCTATGGCCTCTTGAAAATTGCTTGAGCAACTCCCTCGGTATTCCAGAGTGAGGGGCTCGGTGTGTTAGCTATAAACTAACTCCCAGGCAGGGCCTGAGCAAGTGGACCACCTTTAGCTGAACACAACAAATATTACAGCCCAACAGAAAAAAAAGGTCACCGCCGTCACAATAATTGGCGTAAGAAAGGAAAGGCTTTTTCGTGTTGTTAGATATTGTTCTGGTAAACGCACTAGTATATAAATTGGTTAGTTAAAAATACCTGGAAATTAAAGTTAAGTTGGGGTCATCTTGCTGTAGCCGAGGTTAGGATTACTAGGTTAGGATTATTAGGTTAGGATTACTAGACTGTCGGAATTAATAGATAAGTCACATGACTGAAAGGGAGAGTCAGAAAGAAAAGCGTCGGTTCCTTGCAACGCGTGAACATGAGAAATTTAAATGAACTAACAAACTACGATTAAAATGTAATTATTGATCTTTGTCTCTCTTCTCACTGGTCAGTAATTCTGAATGAAGATCAAGTTCAATACAACTCTTCTGTCTTCCATCAGTGATTGGTCGACTTTTTGTCTGCCACATCCAGAGACAGAGACGACTAGAGGACGACGGATTCTGATGCCGACCCTCCTGGATTTTCATCAGTGCCATGTTAGCCGGGTAGATCTGATACTACTACTTTGCCACGTTAAGGAAGTATTGTCCTTTAAGGGGGGGGGCGTTGTTTTCTTGTTTGTTTGTCACAATTTTATCTGAACATCAATGTTTTAGATGGTGGGATGAAGATGAAGATGAACGTGAAGATGAAGATGAAGAAGATGAAGATGAAGATGAAAAAGAAGATGAAGAAGATGAAGATGAACGTGAAGATGAAGATGGAGATGAAGAAAATGAAGATGAAGATGAAGAAGATGAAGATGAAGATGAAGAAGATGAAGAAGATGAAGATGAACGTGAAGATGAAGATGGAGATTGAATGGCATAAATATAGCGAGAATGAGAAAAGAAGCTGCGAGAAATATGGAATTATGTAAATAATTAAAAGAGAGGAATGGAGATAGAGATGGGGAGGAGAGAGGCGTGAGAAAGAGGGGGGGAAGAGAGAAAGGATATATTATGACATCACAATAGAGTTTCATAAATATTTTGAAATTCCAAACTATTTTCACAAATATTTAGGAAAACATATTGAAATTTCAAAATATTTATGCAACTTTCTTTGGATGTTATAATAACTCTATTTCTCTATCGTTTTTACCCCCTCTCTCTCTTACCTTCTTAGCCTCCCTTTCTCTCTCTTGCCGTTTTCATCCTTTCTCTTATTTCCCATTTATCTTTCTCTCCCACCTTTCTCTCTCTCCTTCTCTCTTATCACCTTCTTCTGTTTAAAAATTAATAAATTTATATATATTTGGTAATTCATAATGTTCATAAATATTTAATAATATATATGAAAAATCCTGCCCCAACAGGTCGCTGGTGGGCTAGTATGATATGGATTTTAACTTTCCATAACATGTCTGTACAAATAAGCGGTATAAATGCGTTATTAAGAGTAATAGAATCGATAGGATTCGAATTAGGTTTGATGGCTTCTGTTATTAGTATGAATATCGAACCTTGTATATCTATTATATAAAGGAAAGTTATTTGTATTTTTTTCTTCCATTTTTCTTCGATGTGAGGTCACAGAAATCAAGGGGCAATTCCTGGAGCTTTAACTAGATACAAAGCTATGCGAGTGTTCAACTAAATTTCTCCCTTATCTGTCAAACGTTAGTTTAGTAAATGAGTGGACAACATTAATTTTCCTATCCCCAATTGACCAGTTAACTATGTTATAGTATATCTTTTTATTGTCTCTTGGTCTTACCGGATTCCAGGACAAGAATTAATTTAGTCTGGTGGAATGTCCAGTGATGTTACTTGGGGTAACATTACTTGGATAAGGTGCACCATACATCGTATAAGACAGTGTATTGATGTGTCGAAAGGATCTTATTTGGGCTTCAAATATTATGTTTTTATGAATATCTGGTCAGAGTTTACTTGTAGGGTAAAATATCCTCATGTGAGGTTGTCCTGACAAACCCTTTTATTGAGAGACCAAAGACACTTAAACATGGTGTTGAGTAGGTGATTCAAACTCTACTGATGTGTTTGTCTGTGTGTCTGCGTCAAGCAAAAGAATAACACAAGAAACACCCACACAACTGATATATTCTTTTTCACCATTGCCTTGGATAATATAGAAGTCTTATTGTTTTATATATTTATTCTTTTGGAACAAAATTAGTAAGAGGGTCGACATTTCGAGCGTTTGTTTTATGTAATTATGTAGTCATTTGTCAAAGATGTTTTCCAATTACAAAAGAAAGTAAAGAGAGGATGATAGAAATAAGAAACGATGAGAGGATAGAGGGGAGGGGGAAATAGGGAGGGGGAGAAGTGAAGAGGAGAGCATAGTATAGAGATATAGAAGGATAAGATAGAGAGAGATAGAAAGAGGAAGAGATATTAAAATTATAAAAGAAAATGTTACACACACTTTCTAACTCTTCTATTTTGTTGTCCATGTTCCCGAGCAACGCCGGGTAACTATGCTAATGGGAAATACAAGAGCATATTCCTGAGAAGCAAGAAACAATCTTAAATAAGCCTATACTCTTTGAACTACCAGCGACAAGGATAATATGCTATTGAAACGACACCTGCTGGTGTGTCCAAGAACTACTCACTAAAACCTATAGGTATAAGTCTTTGGCTAAGATCAAAGTGTGGTATCTGTTCCGATGGATACTTTTTCCTTACCAGTTCTCGGAGATACATCCTCCCAGGCTTTGCCTTCTCACCCTTTCAGAAGGGGTTAGTTTATTGCTAATTGCCTGAGGCGCCACTACCGGGGAATGCCGACGGGGCTGCCCAGGCAATTTTTGTCGGCCAGAGTGCTCTTCATTCTCTAGGGCCCGTGCTTTTAAAATCACACTTTCCTACCTTGTGTCACATCTTACCGCTTTGAGAGGAAGATAAATACCTTGATGTGCGTCAGAATCCGTTTGTTCGTCTACAGCCCGGAGTTATGTGAAAGTCCGGGGGAAAAAACACCTCAGTGAATCATTCTAATCTGTCTGAAAACAATGCATGGTCCGTGTGTTCATTTGTGAATGGCTTGGAATGCCATGACCACTTGGAAATTGTTCAAAATTCTGGGAGAAGTCGATAGATGCCAGAAGCATTCGGAAATAGACATTATAGACGATGGTGGATTCTCCTTGTTGTTTTCGTGGTTCATTGGCGGAAAAAGGCGGCTTATTTTTGTGGTTTTGTGTGTTTATTTCAATTTTATTTCTCTTTCTATACGTAGTTTTTTTCTTCATTTATTTGATTCTGTGTTCGAAGTTGATTGTTACATTAAGATTGTATTACTTTACAAAATATCTGGCATGCCATTTCTTGAATTGGAATGAGTCCGAGAGTGTGCAAGACGCATCAGTGGTGCCAATGTCTTTTTCTTAATAGTACAGATACACTTAACACTTTTCCTTTTTTTAAGTAAAACTTGAAAAGAAAGTGTAGCTAAACCTGATAGTGTAGCAATTGAAGACAACTGACATGCATGGTCTTAAAATGTTTTAGATACACAGTCTATCAGTGATAAACGCCATCTTTCTTTATAGATGTGAACCAACGGTCCAACGATTGAAGTCAAGGAAAAGCTTTCTCAGTCATTTAGTTCCACTAACAAAATCAAAGGAAGAGATCAGACTACATCTGTTGACCAGAGAGCTAGAGAATGTTCTCCTCTTATTGAAGTGGTTCTGTATTTCCTTCTCAAGAGGTTGTCAGTTCTTTAGTATATCGACAAACATATTTTTTAAATATATCAATTTATAGAAATATATCAATTAACTTTGTAATTTTCTTTATTGTAAAGCTTAACTCATAGCGTAGGAAGTTCATATTTAATCATGTTCATAGCGTAGGAAGTTCATATTTAATTTCGTTCATAGCGTAGAAATTTCATATTATATTTTGTTCATAGCGTAGGAAGTTCATATTTAATTTTGTTCATAGCGTAGGAAGTTCATATTTAATGCTGTTCATAGCGTAGGAAGTTCATATTTAATTCTGTTCATAGCGTACGAAAGTTCATATTTAATTCTGTTCATAGCGTAGAAAGTTCATATTCAATTTTGTTCATAGCGTAGGAAGTTCATATTTAATTTTGTTCATAGCGTAGGAAGTTCATATTTAATTCTGTTCGTAGCGTAGCAAGTTCATATTTAATTTTGTTCATAGCGTAGGAAGTTTATATTTAATTTTGTTCATAGCGTAGGAAGTTCATATTTAATTTTGTTCATAGCGTAGGAAGTTCATATTTAATTTTGTTCATAACGTAAGAAGATCATATTTAATTGTGTTCATAGTGTAGGAAGTTCATATTTAATTTTGTCTATAGCGTAGGAAGTTCATATTTAATTATGTTCATAGCGTAGGAAGTTCATATTTAATTTTGTTCATAGCGCAGGAAGTTCATATTTAATTATGTTCATAGTGTAGGAAGTTCATATTTAATTCTGTTCGTAGCGTTGCAAGTTCATATTTAATTGTGTTCATAGCGTAGGAAGTTCATATTTAATTTTGTCTATAGCGTAGGAAGTTCATATTTAATTCTGTTCATAACGTACGAAAGTTCATATTTAATTCTGTTCATAGCGTAGCAAGTTAATATTTAATTTTGTTCATAGCGTAGGAAGTTCATATTTAATTTTGTTCATAACGTAAGAAGATCATATTTAATTTTGTTCATAGCGTAGGAAGTTCATATTTAATCATGTTCATAGCGTAAGAAGGTCATATTTAATTTTGTTCATAGCGTAGGAAGTTCATATTTAATTTTGTCTATAGCGTACGAAGTTCATAATTAATTGTGTTCATAGCGCAGGAAGTTCATATTTAATTTTTTTTCATAGAATAGAAACAACTTCCACCCCATATAAACTCAGATTTTCCTTCAACAAGCATGCTTAGCCCCAATCCACTAGAGAGCTTACATCGACGTTTCTACAGCCCCAGTCGCCCTTCTGTAGAACCTTGGGAATGCTGAGAAACGGCTTTTCTAAACTCACGCACACCTAGCTATACTGACATCGACGCACACACAGACAAATTCCATTAACTCTTTCACTGTCTCACGCATACGCATACTAAAAGCGACGTACACTGTTTTAATACTTCATACATTTCTCACTGAACGTTCTACTATGAAAACAAATGATGATTGACTCTATTTAATAACTTTTATAATAATATTTAATGAAATGTAATTTATGTAATTGAGTAAGAAAGTTTTACTTATTATTTTTCAGACCCGTGGATAATTCACAGCCCTTAAATTATCGACTCAGGCTTTCTCGATATCTCAACTAATTTTTCGGCAAGGACACACAAATATGAACAATTATTCTATGTTTTACTATATTTGTAGACTTCCATTTTAAACATATATAAAATATCTCTTTTGTGAATTTATGCTTTTAAATTCATTATTATTCTTTTTTTAATGATATTTTACCCCAAACTAGGCAGGACGCCACTGTAAACGTAAGGGGCTACTGAGAATTAGGGAGTGGGTTTAGGGTGTCATTCTAAGTTGGAAGCTGTGCAGCGAGATGTCTGTTTACATTAGTTTTAAACATCTGCATGTCGGTACTGTTTGATGATCATATAACATTTCTTTCGCTCTCTCACACATTTGAATATTACTCAAAACTGTTTTTCTTTAAAATGTTTCTATAAAACTCGGCTCTCCCAAAATCTCCCCCCCCCCCCAAAAAAAAAAACTTGAACCCTAAAATGGGTCCACCAAAAACTGGAGGGACCTCTAAAAAGGAAACCTGAAAAGATTTCATCTTTGAGATTATTGTTAATACTATTGCCTGGCGTACACATGTACTTCTGCTAGTATATACATATAACGAGAGAGAGAGAGAGAGAGAGAGAGAGAGAGAGAGAAAGAGAAAGAGAGAGTTTAAAATGACGTGAAGAGGTTATGGAAATGATAGAAAATAACGGAAAGAAGAAAGACACAAACAAATAGTAGTAAGAGAACATGAGCATCGGTAAACCAAAAAACTGAACGGACAAAAAAAACGAAAAGAAGAAATTGCGAAACGTTGTCACCTCAGTGAACGTTCTTTAATTCGATAAAGTTTTTCAAGTGGCGATTTCAAACACCTCTGTTCGCGTCGTTGCTCTCCGGGGTGAGACGTACCCACCGAATCATCTCTCTTCTCGGCTGTGCTGTGACTTATTTACGATAACACTGGAAACTCACGAAGATCAGAAGCGCCATATACAATGAAGCTACTGATACGCACCTGCTCTGCCCACATGAGAGAAACAAACAACATTTAAAACTAGTTGAAAAATGCGTATCGGAGTAACATATGGCATAGCGATACTCCTGAATAATTACCCCTTTTCTACAGGGTGGTCACAAGAAAACCTTTAAATTGAGGTTGTCAATTTGGTACTGTTATAGCTGACGCGTCAGATTTCCGTGACTTCGCGTCGGCAACAATCGGGCAGGTCGCAGAAGCCCTGAGAGCTGGCGAGACGAGACGAAAACGAGACTGAAACTGCCAATCATTAAATGGAAGACTTTCAAATAAATAATACATAGATGAAAAGGAGAAGAAAAAAAACGAACAAACCGTAGCTGAAGAACTGTAAATAAATATATTGTTATTTTTTAGTGGGCAAAATGAACCATTGTCAATCATATGTGCAGATGTAAATGTTTATTGAAAAAAACTGCAAAAAACTAACGCCGTTATCTGTTCTAAGAGGGATATATAGGCAACTAGGTACCGCTTGTGAATTTAATAGTCTTTAGAAAATCCCTCGTTTGGAGGAATACGGCTCAACCTGCCCAGTGTCAATACAGCACCAGGGAGGTAGGAAGGAACCCTCAAAGTCCACCGGACTAGTATAAAAAATATTTTTAAAATGTAAAAGAAAGGCGAAACATAATTATAAAATTGAATAACATTTACAAAAAAGTTCCATACAGGGGAACATAAAAAATGCACCTTTTGTCTAGATAAAACATTAGCAATAGATAGTGTTGTGAAGTTATCCAACAGTAAATAATAAATAAAGGAAGTCAAGTCGAGGGTTGGTTTAACAAGTGTATTAACAAAGTAAGAAACTTGACTAGCACTTGGCTAGACAGTTACAAGACTGTGCTTTGTCTTCTTTGTGTCTCTGGTGACTCGCACTATTTATAGTGACAACCGGTGTTGTTTCTCCTGTGTAAGAACGGCCGGTGTAACAGATAGACTTCAACTTATATCAAAGTGCAGTATCTGTTCTGATACTAAGCGTTATCTGTTTTCTTGTCGGTTGTTGAAAGAGAAATCCTTCTCGACAGAGAACATTTGTATTTGTGTCTTAATCTAGTATCCAACTTTTGGAGAGGTAAACTTTCCCTAGATTAAAAACCGACCTTGTGTCTAATTCTGTCCTCGTGGGGAAGCAGGTTAATGGAACCAAAGAGGCTTTATTAGTGTCAAAATGTCCATATGGAATAATGTTATAATATTGTATTCAAGAGCAGTTAACGAAGGAACAGTCAATCGTGTTTCGTCTTTACAACAAATAGGGGTTCTCCACGTCTTCTACATGCTCGTCCATTTTTTCTTCACGAGGAGAGGATGCATGTGAACAAAAAAAACTACTTTTTTAATGAAAAAGAAAACGCCGTTTAATTATTTTAACCCTTACCTTTACCCTAACCCCAACCCTAACCCAACAGACATCAAAGGAAAAGCAATGTTCTAGGGAGGAAGAAGAACATAACAGGCTTTCAAGACATCTTTTTTTCCTCTCTTATTGTCGGGACTACTTAATCAAGCTAATTCCATCTCTACCTGCAGAGATATTTAGATCCGTTCTACCGCAAGAAGTTGTAACACAAAGTTAGAAGGTGGGGAAGGAAACTGATCCCGAAGCCATTAACAGACCCGCCGGCATTTCCCGGAATAGGCGACTCGGTTGGGATGAAAATCCAATGCACAACAGGAGATGCAATCTGGTCCATGAAAAATGCCTGAGAAGCCCCGTCTGCATTACCCGCTAGGGGTGTCCTATACGCTTAGCAATAAAATACTCTATTCTTAAAGAGAGTAGGCGAAGCATGGGAAGGTGGACCTCTTAGGAGTGCACTGGACAATACCACAGCCTGACAGAGCAAGACCATTGGCTGTCCCAGTGGCTCAGACTCTGCCAAATTGTCGAGAACGTATCCTCGATTGGTATGCTTACCGTCGATATTTAAGAGACTGATTTCTCTAAGGCGGTTGCTTTTAAAATACCATTTTCCATAATAATATAGCAATCCTTTTTGGGTTTAGTTTACGTCGAGTCGAGTCAATTTGATAAATATGTTATCCAACAAATCATTAATATATTTAAACATTGATTCATGATTAAAATATATATTTTTTTTGTATATGAATAATTTATGGAGTACTTTTATTAGTAGGCATATATTTTATAAATAGTTTAGAACTAAATTATACAGCTACTACCAATACGAGTTTGCGCAAATCCCAATTTAGGTTGACCCCCCCCCCAACCCCAACCTTCTCCCTTTTCTTTTATCTCAGTAGCCCCTTACGTCTACAGTGGTGGCCTGCCTTGTTTGGGGTGAACTATGTTTAAAACCATAGTATGGACCTGGGTGTAATGTAACTAAAGAGTCACCCAATACCCCAAAAAGCTCCCACATTGAGGCTCCACCATCGGATAAAATTTACAGAGCACAATATGGATACAAGGACAAGGATTTTCTTTATATAAATACCTAGAAGAATCCCGATCCCATGTAAAATAATTACGCTGAACAAAAGTGTTGCATCATTTTTTTCCTATCGTGGAGATTATAATCAAGATAAAATAATATGAACCCTTTTCAAATATCAGTTTCCCTGACCTTATGTCTAGTTTCTCTGCCATGTAAGGGAGATAGATAAAGCCTGCCATGTATACTACTCCAGGTTAAAGTGGATCTTTGAATAGTGGTTACTAAAAGGTGTCTCTATTCTCGGATTGGTGCCTTACGACTGAATGCAGTTTTGTGTCATATACAGGTCGGTTGGCGGGAAACTTGATTCAACACGTAGTAAATGGTATCCACTTATTGTCTAATGCATTGGCGCATCCTTCGAACATCCAAAATTATATACTTTCATGGCTTAACGGGGCGTTTATGGTTGGTTTAATGGATACCTTTCTTCTTCTTCTTTCGTGTGAATCAGATGATTCTGGTGTTGGCATTAGTTTCCCTGATGTTTTTTCTAGTTAAAAATCTTTCTGGAAAGACATCGTGTACTTACGGGAAGGACCACGAGAAGGTTGCCAACATCCGTAAGTGAAAGTGATACTGTGGAACTGACTGGATTCGAACTTCAGTCCGTGTCGATATCCACTTAACCACCGTCACCTCCCATGGATACCGTTGTGGACTATGGAATCAGCTAAAATGTCGAGTTAAAATACTATCAGATACTTTGTGGGCATCTACCTACTAATTCAATTTAGAGAGCTATGACATCTCATCTGAATGAAATAAACACGTTGATACACTGGTTATCGATAGATTACCGAAGTTAAACGATTCTCAGCCTGGCCAATACCATATAGGTGACCATTTTAGAATACCAGGCGACGTATCTGAAGGGACAGCGACGATTCCTTGCCAAATATTTCAAAAACTGACGTCGTTTAAACCATCTAGCCTGAGCAGGATACATATGCGACCGGCGACCGATTGTGTATTTAATATTTTCTAGAAACTTGTTATTTCGTAGGAAGCCGGCTCAACTTCTCTTCAAAATACTGTAAAATATTAAAATTATCTTGTCTGAGCTTGATACATATGCGCTGGAAACGGCTTGTGTATTTGATATTTCCTTGAATTGGATATTTCTCTAGAAACTTCTTCCTTCGGGGGAAGTCGGCTGAAGTCGCTAACGACAGAATATGACTTTACAGCTATGAATAATATATATCCGATTTATCGTATACGATAAATCATTTACAATATTTATTGTGATTTCCCATTTTATATCCCGCAAAGGGTTGAATTGCCGTAAAGTAGATACACTAAACCAACTCGTACACGAGTGAGTCTTCAATTATGAGTAGAAATGATTAAACGTTGTTGTTTGTTTTGCTGACTTGTTTCAAAGTTGCTTCCTTTTCGAAGATTATTGTGTTTTAAAAGGGACATTGAGGACCGCACTTAGAATGGATAATCACAAATCTTTCATTAAAACTGGCATCCATGACCTTCATTGCTGAACCGACTTAGGATAAAGTGAAAGGAATGTCCGCCTAAACATGACTGGCCGCACTTTTAATGTGTCGTTTCAAAGGTTGCTGCGTTCGGTTTGATACGGATTCAGCGTAATGAAAAGAACATTTTCATCTAATCCTACTTCTGGTTTAAAGTCTTTGAATTGGTGGATATCCGTACATTTTCTTAGCCATGTTCATCGCTAAGTCACGTGGACTCCTTTTCAAAATCAATCAACGATATACATCTACATTCTAAATCTAATGTTTCGGAATATTTTGAGATAGGGATTGATCATTTATATTATTTGAATAAAATCTGCAACAAACCCTGGACATGCAGCAGCGTCAGCAGAGAGCTGCAAGCGGTCAAAATATAACAATTTTCTCGACAGATTTGTATTTCAACCGATCGCTGTGGAGACGAGTGGAGTGATTGGCTCTGCCACACGCGACTTCCTCGGCAGCCTTGGTCTATTAATGACGCGCAACACCGGAGACAATCGCCAATTGTTTTGGCTTTACGAGCGCCTCTCTATCGCCATTATTTGTGGAAAAAGCCTTGAATCTGCTTTCGGCCTTCGAAGCCAGCCGGACATTCGAAGAAAACTATGGACTTTGATACAATTATATATAAGGAATCAGTATTTCTCGATATTAAACTAAACAATGTCCAAGTGACAAATAAGGGATTTATTAATTATTTATTAAATTATTAATCTTAGTTGTTTTAAAAAAGAATATTTGAATATTCAGACTACTATTTTCATATTGGTTGTTATTTTTACAAAGTTTCAATCGATGGAACCCTCGACCTTCTTCAGGTGCATTTTTATGGGAATTTTTAATGTGGCACTCGTTAACTTCTACGAAATTTATGGACCCGTGACGCAACGGTTACAGACGTTGATTAGCTACCAGTTCTAAGTGTCAGTCTTCTGGAGGTTGAAGATACAATTCTAACTAAAGGCGATAATAACTAAGAATAGCACAATAATTAACACTTCTGTCTATTCATGGTTGACGGGATAAGAATAATCTACCGACGTGGATTATATGAAGGTTCAGTTACATTTTCCATATAAGTTCACGAGTTGGACATAACGATTCACAAGTTCGAAAGAAGCAATCAAAGATGGTTAGAGGTTACATCGTCCGAAACGTTGTAAAAATGACTAAGATGAGAATATGCGAATAGTATTCCAAATAGACCAAATGCTGAAAATTAAAATTATTTTAAAATATTTCTTAATATTGGATTTATGTTAATAATTTTTATTTTTTTTATTTTTCATTTATTTTACAAAAGTGTTCTTAGTAGATTTTTAAAGGAATCAATTGTTAAATTACTTTACCATTTTCATTTGTGAGTTGGATTACATATATTAAGTTTGAGATCGATATCTGTGAATACTGTCAGCGATATTGACTTCTAAATGAAACTCCTGCTATACACCTTCTTATAATAGTCATTTCTTATCGGAATTATATTTCAGAACTAAATTACAATTTCTTAATAATGTACCAAGATAAGAGGACGATTAGAATGGTAAATTTCCACGTAAGATTACAAATTAGGTAGAGTAGAATTTTCCAATTAGTGTTACGGCTGTTACGCACGGGCATGGCAAGCGAGAAGCGCGTGTGTCGAATGGATAGAAAGAGGGGATTGGCATCTTTCGTCTGAACCATCAGAGAGAGCAGTTGAGCTTAGGGATAGCTGCTTCCTCACCACCATGGGGAGTGTGGGTTCTTTTATGCATGTACATGTATACCCTGAAGAAAGAATAAAACCCCAAATAGATTTTTAAATCTTAATTTCATTTGTTGGTGTTTCATTTTTAATAAACTTTCGTGAACGCTGTTATTGAGATGAAGACGCTGTTATTGAGATGAAGACGCTGTTATTGAGATGAAGACGCTTTTATTGAGATGAAGACGCTGTTATTGAGATAAAGACGCTTTTATTGAGATGAAGACGCTGTTATTGAGATGAAGACGCTTTTATTGAGATGAAGACGCTGTTATTGAGATGAAGACGCTTTTATTGAGATGAAGACGCTGTTATTGAGATGAAGACGCTGTTATTGAGATGAAGACGCTGTTATTGAGATGAAGACACTGTTATTGAGATGAAGACGCTGTCATTGAGATGAAGACGCTGTTATTGAGATGAAGACGTTGTTATTGAGATGAAGACGCTGTTATTGAGATGAAGACACTGTTATTGAGATGAAGACGCTGTTATTGAGATGAAGACGCTGTTATTGAGATGAAGACAGTGACGGAGATGGAAACTTAGACTGCCACATCATCGCAAAAAATAGGACCAGCTATATTCGTCCGACAATGTGGACACACTGTGGGGATCGAAAAGACCACACCATGGGGAGTGAAGAACACCCCGACTAGGCTAAAATAACGTGAAGTTATTTTCCAATCACACTGCGTATTTGAATTTTAGCGAGAAAACTCGGTACCAATTAAGAATGGAAACACTGATTTATTTCAAAATCTTTTTTTTCCATAGGCTGACAAAAGCTTCGTCCGATCTGATTAAATATATACCATTACAAGTGAAAACATAATGGGATCTTTTCTTCTTTCATTAAATGTAAAAAAATATTTATGAAATAAAAAGGAAGAAATAGAAAACTTATTGTTTGTGTTATTTTTTAAAGCAAGAGAAACTAATTATTTAGAACGTGTCTTGGCGACAAAGACGCGTCACATTTACAGAACAACGACTTTTAATGATAGATATTATTAACGAGCCATATCACCATCTTCACAAAATATGTCTTTTCAAAAGTTGTTAGCGTTTTGAAAAATAATTGGATTCCGACAAACTGATCACAGACTTGAAAGATATATTAAATTTCACATGCTGACGAACAATGTCTCTACCGATGAAAATGCGGAAAGTAGCTTTCAACAATTGATGTAATACATTAAGAACCTACAAAAGTATTTTCTGTCGGACTTTAACTCAATATTGTCACCTATTTTCTCTGATATTCTTGCATTATACCAGCAGTTATAGCCATGCCTTCCCCAGGTCGCATATTTTTTACTAGTATATAGAAAGTAACTGCTGAGTTTGCTAATAAATGACAGATTGTGACAGTTTCTTGTGTGCTACCCCTCCCTATAAAAGGAGGAGTCAATATTTGGGATGGGAGGTTACATGGCAACGGAACAGAACTACACTACTCCCTAAAGGAGGAGTAAATACCTGGGAGTATAGTCTGATAAAATAGAACAGATACTACACAAACACACCAACTGAATAAATATTTAAAAAAGGACAATAAGAAAGGTTTGCCTTTAGATAGACATTAGTAACACACACACACACACACACATATATATATATATATATATATATATATATATATATATATATATATATATATATATAAGCAAACTTTAAAACTTACATATTGTTTTAATTAATTTTATACGTGGATAAAGGTAATCTAGGGATACGTGTTTATAACACCTTCCATCATGGGGAGGCGAACACTGCAACCCGAAACCGCCAGAATGGATGTGTTATTTGGTAAAATGTTCCTAAATTGATTCTTTGGGATGCCATGCTTTATAAAATGTTGGTATATGGAGCTTTGAGGGGAGGTGAGGTAGCAAGTAAGTCGGCGTGTATATGGTAGTCCTAGTTATGCCAATATACGTGCTGTTTGCAGAGACACATTCTCCGATAGTTTATATATATATATATATATATATATATATATATATATATATATATATATATATATATATATATATATATATACTGTAATCTGGAACACTATCAGAAAAACTAGCACCTGTAGCTCCCTAAACTCCACATGTTATTAATGCCTTGGCGAAAAACTTGAAATAATTTAATTTACTGATAGAGGAAAACTTTTGAACAAAAAACAAGAAACATCGATCAATTGTAGGCATAACAGATCACATCTCCTTAGTAATTTGTACAATACCCCTAATCAATATCATTAAAACCAAAAACTCTCAATATCCACCAATCCCCTAAAATTAACACTTATAAACATCTCCAAATTAGATAGTTTTAACCCTTAATTACAAGTATAATATAATTACCTCCCCCCTTTTTGGAATACATATTATAACACCCTCAGGTTGAACATCTAGATATGTATGTGTAGGTATATTTTGTGGATATATGTGTATGTATATGTGTGTGAGAATATGAAATTTGTAAGTATATGTATGTATATGTATGTGCATGTCTGTATATATGCGTGTGTATGTATGTCTATGCATGTATATGTATCTGCGTGTTTATGTATATGTATATGCATATGTATGCATATGCAC
Organism: Sepiola atlantica; assembly: GCA_963556195.1. Classification (NCBI taxonomy): domain Eukaryota; kingdom Metazoa; phylum Mollusca; class Cephalopoda; order Sepiida; family Sepiolidae; genus Sepiola; species Sepiola atlantica. Next base: position 109,882,137 of record OY744531.1, read on the forward strand.
ATATGTACATATATGTATACGCATGTGCGTGTATGCGTATGTATGTGTGTATATATGTTCCCTATATATTTAATCTTGGCCTGAAATAATCAAGTCAAATACTTAATTTACAAAAAAGTAAACCGCATATTACCAAAATCATCTTTAAAATTATATATTGCTTACATTACTCAAAATTACTGGCTCCTACCATCTCTAGCCCCCCCTCCCTGGACCATAATTCATTTTTAACAGCTTTAACTGAACCATATTATCTTTAATCTTCTGACAAGTATTAACCTCACAATTCTTAATACAATTAAAACCAATAATAAAATTTATTAATACTACTGCCATGAATTCATATATGACTTTTACTAAAAATAAAAATAATTACGACTATGTTTTATTAATTCATTACCAAATATTACTTAGAATTAAAATACATTTATTTATCACCTAAAATAATTAAAACTAAATGTTTCCAGGTCAAGATATGATAATAATTTGTTAATACTAGTGTTATAAATCTATATATGACTTTTACTAAAAATAATTACCACTATATTTTATCAACTCATTATTAATATTATCTGGAACTAATATACATTTATTTATCAGTAATAATAATTTAAACTAAATATTACTTTAAGTTTTCTCGTTAAAACTAGTCGTCCATAGTAAATAGGTCGAAATATATTTATTCCTTTGACACGCGACAAAATATCACTTGTAAAATATCTGTCTCGTGTCATGACGTCAGGCTAGGCCCATAACCCCCTCTCACCACCAATCACTTTTAAATTGATATAGACACCTGTGCCTAACATCCCCTCTACCTCCCTTCCTTTCTCTTCTCCTTTCCCTTCTTTTCCTTTGCATAACAACCCCCTGCCCCGGCTTAGCGTTGAATAAAAATAAAAATATGAATTATTGTAAAATTAATCTTTTCTAACGGCAATTTTATTTCAAAAAATTGGTCACATGACTATTATTCTTCCTTCTTTTCGCTTAGCTCCATTCTTCCTGGATTCCACCGACCGGGTTGGATCACAAAAAAACTTCTGCCTAATGAGACCTCAGCTCTTGATAGTTGTAGATCGATAACATCGACATGCCAGTGTAGCAGACTTTGTACATGTTTGAATAAAAAACATTCATAATACAACTCTATATCTTTATTGAGCACTCTTTTATAAGCCCGGTTTGATTCCCTTTGGATTTCTACCCTGTGGATTTTTATACTACCTGGATTACTATATATATATATATATATATATATATATATATATATATATATATATATATGAATGTATTAAAATCTATGAAGCTTTAAAGTTTTATTAATAATTCGGCTGACGATCGGATGTTCTGTGAAAAAATAAATGTTAATTTACTTTTTAATAATTGCTGTTATCCCTTGATCGATTTTATGTACGTTCATCACGCTCAAATCATTTAACAAAACATGCTATCTATGCCTAGTGGTAAAGATTAGAAACATATGATACGAATCGAAAGAGGAAGTTAAAATCGACGTGCCGACACAGCAATAAATTTAAAATAGTATAACGTAAACGCAAAACAATTGCTCGTCCCTAAAGTATTTTTTTATATATTATTTTAAAACTAGTTTCGTTTGCAAACTAAAAATAATGGATAATAACACCACAATGTATAAAATCTGAATAACATTGTAAATTAAGTTTTTTTTTTTTTTAATATTTGAATTCACAGATCAAAATAATGAAATATAATAACAAAGCCTTTAGCATGCGTTAATGTGTCAGTGTGTGAAGGTATTTTAAATTAAGGATGAATAAAAAAAAATAACTATAAGGTTACTCATGAATTATTTACACACACTAATAAACAGCACATAACATTTATGTATACATGTGTCGGTGTATGTGTGTGTATCTTAGCTACTGAACAAGGCTGTGTATCTTCCAATGCGTGTGACAGACTGTTAACGGTGAGTACATCTAACATACTCCATTCATATATATATATATATATATATATATATATATATATATATATATATATATATATATATATAAGATGGAGAATAATCATAAAAGTTAAGACATGTAGCTCACTCAACTCACTTTGTTTCTTATGCCTTGGTGAGAAACTAGAAATTGTAAGATTTAAAGACAGGGAAAAGTTACTTAACGTCAGACAGGAAACTACTTTGAACTGCAAACATTTCAAAGAGCATGCACTAAGGAGAGGTTGTCGTTTCGCCAATGTCAACTTGATATCTGTCTATTCTTCTGTGGGCAAAAGGGCTGTACGAAGTTCGCCATAGGGTCATTACGCCGAGTCGCCTGATTGCCCCACACTTGACTAGTTTCAGCTCAGTATAAAAACTAACTGTGCGCACACAGAAAATAGTTCGTTACTGCTACAATTATCTCTTTCTGATTGAAATGCTCGGTGCAAATACAAGGATCGATCAGTGAAACAGGTATAGCAAAGAACTGTGTTCATGCTACAGATATAAAAAATAGATAAATGCGTCTATACGTCGTCTTGCCTTTAGTACAAAGGAAATCTAAAATGCAAGATTTTGATTTAATTCAGCATACCTAGATCAGACCAGATCGACAAATATGTATATTCTCTATTATAACATACTCTTACAGCCTGTAAACTCTCCCAGTGTCCACTAAGTAACAGTCAGTATCAAACATGAATCCGATGTTCGCATCTAAAGAAACTGAATCTGTTGAGGGGATGAATATGAATATCTCATATCTCTTTGTATGTTGTCAATATGCTTTCCTGCAGACTGCAACATGATCGTCTCCGAATCCAATGTCACCAAATACCGTTTGAGTCGTCCTTACAGATAATCAAATGCTGTCTATTTTGTCCATTGTTTTCAATCCTCTCATAGTATCTTTCATCATCCAACTGACTATCTCATTGACCCGTATCCTCGAGTGGCTTTTAGCTTTAGTAAGTTGTGACTCATTAGTATAAAAAAGAAGTGCCTCTCCCAAATCGGATGTAGAAGCTGAGTATGGATTTACTCCTCTCCAGGAGCTAGGCACAAGTCCAGTTTTTATCTTACTCCCACAAGTAAGATGTGACCCAAGGTTGGGTCGCGAAAGTGGGGTTTAAAAATTGCCTGGGCAGCCCCGTCGGCATTCCTCGGTAGGGGCGTCTCAGGCAGTAAGCAATAAACTTACTCCTCCCCAAAGAGGGGAGGCAAAGCCTGGGAGGGTGGACCTCCTAGAACTGCACAGGACAGACCCATAGACCGGTGTAAATCAAGCCCCGAAGGCCAAGACAATACCAGTCTATGGGGGTGCAGTATCCATCGGAACAGATACTACACTTTGATCTTAGCCAAAAGGCCAAGAATTAATGTCGCGCTTCTGTTGTCGTCGATGGTGACTAACACCAGATGGAGATAGCGATGCGTGATATTTACGAGACATTCGGTAGAAAACATCACCATGACAAACGAACATACCATAACAAAAATAACAAGC
>OY744531.1:109895621-109935621 GCA_963556195.1 Sepiola atlantica
CACATCAATAGACAATTGGAAGGCACTATTTGCTTATATTGATTAATAAACTGTATGTGAACACAACTTTGTAGGCAGATCATAATCGAAGTTGAAACAAGTTATGGTTGCTATTGATAAATACATCCTTACACTAAAACGCCATGATGTTTTTTTTGCAATTTATTTACTGTGGTATACCGTGAGTAAAAGTAATATGTCACTGGACCCCGAAATACGTGAAGCTGCTGCTAAACCTGGCAATTCCTTAAAACGAGTTCTGGGCATGTTTGAACATGACTCTCAGTGGATTGCTTCCTTTTCAAACAAAATACACTCACAGACAATGTTTTCTCTCAAACAGCAGTAGAGGCTTTGAAAAATATGAAAACGGGTATATTCAGCGCAGCGTTTACGGCTATATATCCTGCTATTCTGCTGGTGGTGGAAACAGAGGCAACCGACTTTGCAATTGCTGCCTTTTTAAGGCAATTCGGACGCTCTATATCTCTTTTTAATAACCTATAATGTCCAGAACAGCGAAATTCAACAATTGAAAATGGAGGTAACATTTGATTGGGCAACATTTTCGATTAATTACTGATCAAAAGTTCGTTGCATTTTTCTTTAATACCAGCACTACAAGTAAAATTAAAAATGATAAAATAGCTAGATGGAAAATAGAACTTTTCTGTTTTTCTTTTGATGCAATCTGCCGACCTGGTAAAGAGAAACCTGCAGTTGACGCTTTATAGAGGGTGTGAAGATCGATACCAAACGTGGATTATCTTCGAACTTTACACAATGAACTGTACCGCCAAGACATAACAAGAATGACACACCAGGTACGAACCAGAACTCAAACCGCAGTTCTACAAACCGCAAACCATGACGCTGATAAAATATACACTGTGAGAGTATAAAAATTGATTTCAAAGGTCTAAAAATGTAAATCGATGCATGTTAACCGCCGTTAACGAATATTTGCGATTCTCATTCGCATTTCCTAGTCTGGACATCCCAGAACACTGATACAGTGCCTTTTCTTTTTAATTGCCATGTTTAGGGTTCCAACCTATATTCATTCCGACTCTTTTATGTCTGGGCAGCTGAGACAATTTCTTCGTGAACGGGGAGTGGCTATAAGTCAGATGACGCATTACCACTCTCAGGGTAATGCCAAATAAGAACGTTATAATGGTATAATATGGAAAATTATACAACTGGTTGATCCCCCTACTGGGGGATCTTCTCCTCGAATCTCTGTTGCACGCTATTAGAACGCTAAAAAATGTTACGCCTCATTGGAGGTGTCTCCCATTTCAACGAAGAATCCCGACGGAAACTTACTTTTCTTTATGACTGGAACAGTTCTAATAAGACATTTCGTTTTACATAGTAAGAATAATTTATTAACAAACTGAATGTAACCGATCGAGGCGAATCTGTTTTATTATCTGATACGACGCTTTGATTGAAAATAATCCACTGTTTCCATCAGAGACCTTGTACCCGCAGCAATCATGACAGCATCCGAGCCTTTTGGCCAAGATCAAAGTGTAGTATCTGTTCCGATGGATACTGCACCCCATATACTGGTATTGTCTTGTCCTTCGGGGCTTGATTTACGCCGGTCAATGGGTCTGTCCTGTGCAGTTCTAGGAGGTCCACCCTCCCAGGCTTTGCCTCCACTCTTTGGGGAGGAGTAAGTTTATTCTTACTGTCTGAGGCGCCCCTACCGGGGAATGCCGACGGGGCTGCCCAGGCAATTTTTAATGGCCAGAGTTCTCACTTCTCGGGCGCTGGCTTTTCAAACCCCACTTTCCCGACCCGATGTTGGGTCACATCTGACTTGTGGGAGTAAGATAAAACTGGCCTTGTGCCTAACTCCTGGAAAGGAGTAAATAATATCTCAAGACCCTTCCATCTCAACTGAAGGTCGACCCGTCAGCATTGCACCATATGATTCATCTACCGACTAACTGTGACGATCGGATACAGAGTCCATATCGTCTCTAGAATCCCAAAATATTTATTTGTCTCTTTATTTTTGTCTAGATGTTTACATCTGCCTATCGCTATCTGTCCATCTCTACAACTGTTTATTGTTTGTTTTCTTTCTTTCGTTATCCTTTAATCGAACCCTCCCATCCAATCTTACTATACCATTCCTCTCTTGTCTGCTATATATTCATATCTCACTCTCTTATACGCCTTTATATCTCTACCTCTCTCTCTCTCCCTCTAACTCTCTCTATCTCTCTATGTCCTTCAATATATCTCTAACCTCTTTTTCTTTGGTTTCCCGCTCTTACTATTCCCCTATTTCCTTAAAACTTCCCCTCTTTCTCTCTGTTTGTTGCAATCTGTCCATCACTATCCTTTTGTCTCTACCACTGACTTTTTTCTTTCTGTCTTTATTTCTTTCTTCTTTATTACTTTCTCTCTCTATATATATATATCTATATATCTATAGCTATCTATTTATCTATTTCTATACATATCTCTTGTCTCTCTCTCTCTGGCTCCGCTTATCTCTAACCTCTTTTTCTTGGTTTCCCTCTATCCTCACTATTTCCCTATTTCCTTAAAGGTTCTCCTTTTTCTCCCTGCTTGTTGCCATCTGTCCATAACTATCTTTCCGTCTCTACTACTGGCCTTTTTCCTTTCTGTCTTTCTTTCTTTCTTTCTCTCTATCTCTCTTTCTTTCTCTTTCTTTCTTTCTTTCTCTCTTTCTCTATCTATCTTTTTCCTCTCTTCAGTTAACACTTCCTTTCTCCTATTCCTCTCTTGTCGGCAATATCTTCGTCTCTGATTCAATTTTCTCCAACTTTCTCTCTCTCTCTCTCTCTCTCTCTCTCTCTCTCTCTCTCTCTCTCTCTCTCTCTATATATATATATATATATATATATATATATATATATATATATATATATATATATATATATATATTATCTATCTATCTCTATACATATTTCTTATCTATCCCTCTCTGGCTCCGTCTATCTATAACCTTTTTTCCCCAAGTACGTCTATCTCCTCCCTAACCCTAACCCTTACCCTAACTTCTCTCTCTCTATGTCTCTCTCTCTCTCACACACTCTCTTCCTCTCTCTCTCTAACTTTCTTTCTACCTGTTTCCATCTGTCTTACTATATTTCCGTCTCTCTCCATCATCATCTCCCGTATAAGAAAACAAGTTATATTTTATTTTATTTTAATTAGATTTTAACGAGATATTTTGTAGAATGCACTCAGTTAAACTTGCCATACATATCCGGAAAAATATCAAACATCCCTTCCCTATTACCACTCTTCCTCCTCCTCCCCCTCCTCCCCCGCACTTCTTTCTTAAACGTCGTCGTATTCTGGCTGCACCGGTTGACCCCTTCCTTATTTTCGTTACGAATGACGTGTTGTTTCTCTAAAATCGCATGCGTCTTATTTTACTCCGTTTAACATGGCCAGTTCGTGATTGCACGTGAATGGACAACGTGTCTTTATTGAGAAAAGTTTATTTTACAAAGGGACAATAAATCAATATCCGCGGTCAGTAGTCTCGGTTGAGGCATTCGACTCAAAAAGACGAATTCCTCACCACGGCATCCATTGTCAACCGATTCTGAGATGCAATGAAAACATTCCTCGGTGGCACGTGCTGTGATTCGCCGGAAATTAACACGCGCTAACAACACTCATTTGAACTCAACCTACACACGTTAGACGGTAAAGAGACCGAATATATACAAAACTTAGATTGGTTGAAAATACAACGTGACGTAAGAGACACGCAGAGAAAGAGAGAGAGAGAGAGAGAGAGAGAGAGAGAGAGAGGGGGGGGGAGATTTTAAATAGTCTGTGAGACGTAAAGCTAGTAGTGAATTGTCGTGAGGACGCTGTCCTCATGGCCACCTTAAAAAAGAAATGATAAAAGTTCATGAGAATATATGTAACGTGTCGGTGGTTACTGCCGGGGATACATTAATAAAATAATATTTGAAATACAAGCAAGGTAACTTGGCGTTAAACAGAAAAGGGAGGCGCATCGATAACAAAACAGAAAAACTAAAGAAAAGTGCGTGTAATTTTATTTCACTAATTTGTTTATTAATTAGTAATATATAAGATATAGTAATATATAAGATATCCACTAAGTCATTGCCGCCCTGTCTGACATCAGAAATTGCAAATCGATGTTATCTTCCTTTTAAAACCCATTTCTCTCTCTCTCTCTCCCCCCTCTCTCTGTCTCGTTCTTTCTCTCTTTCTCATAACAATGTGGTTCAAGCCATCTGTCCCTCTTCCTCGCCCCTCCCTCTCTCTCTCTCTCTCTCTCTCTCTCTCTCTCTCTCTATATATATATATATATATATATATATATATATATATATATATAGAGAGAGAGAGAGAGAGAGAGAGAGAGATTTAGATTTAGATTTTTCACTTAGAAGACCGGGATTAGTCCAATAAAAATAAGCTCGATGATACTCGATTACAGGGTACAGCGCATTTATATGTGTTTATTTGAAGGTTTACCAAAACATTTCGTTCAAGAAATCATTCATCACAACAGAAGACTTTTTCCTTTCATAGTTTATTTATTTTTCAGATTTTTCAAAGTTAAAGAACATACACACACATACACCCCCCACACACACACACATATATATATATATATATATATATATATATATATATATATATATATATATATATATACATATATATACTACAGTACCGTTCAACTAAAAGATCCTTCTTTCTCTCTGTCACTCTATGTGTCTCCTTTTCTCTTGTTCAATAAAATAGACAGAAAGAAAAAGAAAACTGACGGCCTCACTGACCTAGTATCAGTATTGTTTTTAAAACAACTATCAGCAAGAATGACGAAAAACTAACTGTTTTTAGACTCTATCCACTAATTAGGAGAGTAGAAAGTGAATCTTTTGTTTACTTTCGGCAGTCTCGTAACTCTCGCTTCCCTTATTTTGTCCTTTAGCCCTCACATTTCATGAGCGATGTTTCTGATAAAGGGGGAAGAATTGCTGTATTCTGGGTCATAATCTACCCATATAAGACTTATCATTGGCTAGTTTTTGAAGTAGGATTTTAAAATTTTTTAGCTCCTTACATTAAGTGGCTTTATGCCTTGTCTGGAGCGATTTCTATTATTTTTTATTATTTTATTACGCCTTGGATGACCCAAGGAAATGATTATTATAGTTTTTTTTAAATTTTGACTAGGTCAGGGATGCATTGAATCCAATGATTCAAAGTTTGTACGTGTATCTTGTGTAATCAGATGGAATAATGTAAGTTGAGAGATTAATAACTTCATTAAAGAATTGAAAATAATTGATCGAATGGACCAAGTTCGAATACCTGTGACATGAATCAGTTTATATTGGATTTGAACACGACCATGTTGTAATCTACATGGAAGCAATCCCGTGGTAATGTTTACCACGGGAAGACCTTGAAACACATCACAGTCTATAATAATACCTTGTTAGCTGAATACTTGTACGCGCCTTTACAGTGATCCTACCAGACTGAAGAAAACACCGCCTGCAAATAAGTTCATTTCATAGCTGGGGAAAAGAGTAAGTAAAGACAAAACAGTTGAAGACAATAGAAGTTTATTCTGCTTAAATCTTTGTTCACAATCACTGACTGGTGGGGTGGATGGAGACAGAGAGATCGATAATCACTGTTTAATCATATCTTATCAACGCATTTCATAAAAGCACATGGTAACACTTCTAGCGATTCTATAAAACTGACTACTTCTCTCACTCACTCTCTCTTAATGCCATGTGATGTCACATTTGTTTCTATCAATTTCCACACCCCCGGTAAGTCTAACCTCGAGTTCATCAATTTGATTCCGACTGAACTTTCATTGCCTGTTATTTTCAACTAACCAATTTATATACAAGCAAGACTAATCGACCAATATTTAAAAACGGTTTAATTCGTAGAAATGTTTCAATGCTAGCATAAGCTATGAAGTTATAGATGTCATTCCAAGTCAGATTCTCCACGATTTGACTTCTAGAAAAGTAAAAAGAAATCACTGTCGCATATACAACTCCTAAACGTCCAAGGGATTCTGTGACGGTGGGATCATATTTCGTAACTGTCATGAGTTTCGGGAAACGCTAGGAAATCTACATTGAATAGATCTTGAAACAACTAGACCTCGTGAGGAGGGTAAGACATGTTATTACGGAGGATAGTCCCTAAATAATCAACCGATTCTTATACGCTTCAGTCTTGGAATTTCTTCATGTTAACTCGCATTAGCTGTGAGAGTTTTATAGGCACGTGCTTCTTGAAAGTCATGCTGTCAGTGCGTGGCTTTTATTTTCGGTGGTGCCATGTGAAAACAATTGTCTACAGAACCAAACCTGTTTTCCTTTAAGTAAACCCAAGGTCAGAATAACAAACACAATTCCAGGCAAATCAATGAATCGATTATAGACTTTATTCAAAGAATTCGGGAACCTGTGTGAAAGAATATACCCAGAAAGATGCCGCCATTGTTCAATGAAAATAATCGAAATTATAAAGAACTGAAGAACTTTTATGTTATTTCTCAAAGAAAATGTTTTTCTACTGGTCTAAATCCGTGTAATATATTTAATGTCCCCGTGCCAGACAAGACAGAGCCAAACTCTCAATGCTTAAGACGTTTTCGTCTTGAGATTTTCATGAATGGCACGGTTTTCTTTGAGGAGTAATCTACTCTCAAACCTCTTGGTATTACTTTCTTATCAAATATTTATCAAACAATTGCTCTTTCTACTTCTCGTAAAGTCGCTTCTCTATATCGCCCCAAACATCTTCTCATACCTGAGGCTATTCTCTCTCTACGAATCTACTATCAAACCTTGTATGGAGTACTGTAATCATATTTGGACTAGTTAATATCTGCTCCAATTGATGGGTTCTTGATAAGGTTCAGAAGAGTATCTGAACTTTATTTGGCCCAATCATTCTTTTTCTTCGCTCCCTCCTTTTCAAAGACGTGATGCTGCTAGTCTCCATCTTTTCTATAAGTACAATTATAGCACGTGCTCTTCAGAGTCGTCTTATCTATCCCCTGGTTCCTTTAGCCCAGCTCGTTTGACTTGTTGGTCCAGTGGTCTTCATTAATTCGCTGTTCAGATACCTCGTTATAATATATCTTCCTATTGCAGTAGCTTCTTTCCAAGAACAGCGGGCCTGTGGAACTCTCCATGTGCTGTTTTCCTCTGACCTATAGCATTGGTCCTTTCAATACTAAGGTCGTGAGTCATCTCCTGTATTTACGTTAATAATCTTTCAGTTTTTTAGCTTCTTGTATCCAGTGGCTTAATGCCTTGTCTGGAGCGACTTCCATAAAAAGTACTTCTTTTAAAGCGACCGTATGAAACAAACAATTGACTCAAGGCGGGTTGCGCCTAGCAAGAAACACGTGATATTATTTTAATCAGATCAGCTGAGAAAATGTAGGCAAGTGCGTGGTCCATAAATTAGACACCAGAAGACAGCACTCTCTCTCTCTCTCTCTCTCTCCATCTCCCTCTCTCTCTCCATCTCTTTCTCTCCCATCTCCCTCTCTTCCAAAGCAACACAATTCTATGACGACAAACCGCAAGATCACTAATAAGACACACGACCCATAAGTAGAAGAGAATTAAGTCAGAAGAGACACCAGCATTGCTAGCGAATAAATGAGGATCCCTGAATTACATATTACCATTTTTATTCGTAATTTCGTATTTATTTAATGTTAAATTTTTAAGCCATAAGCAAATTAAAATAATATAAAATTACATATTTTACAAGTTTATTATGTTCAAACAGTAGAATGAATTATATATTATAAAAATATCTTTAAACCATGTTTTTTCAAAAGAAACAAGTCCTCGCTTCACAAGGGAAAAAAGAATACTTTAACAAAGATTAGGTGATATTATTAATTTGCAAAAGCTTTAAAAGAATTATCAATCATTTATTAATTTAAAAATTAGTTTATGTAGGCCAAATAATAAAATGATAAAAAAATTAAACAATAGAAACAAATTGAAAGTGCCAACGAGTAAAAAAAATGTGATTTGATACTAAACTTGACCATTGAATTATAAACATATACTAAAGAAGAAAATGTCCCATCTCATTGCAATTCCTCGTTTTGGTCTGAAGAGGTTGACTCTCTATGAAGACTATAACTGAAACATGTATACACATATGTAACCAACAATGCTTGGGTAAATAAAAATGCATACTAAAGAACAGCTCTACTTGTTATTGAGCACTTTTTATAAACACTGGAGTTTCAACAGATTTACATCTATAGAAAGTAATATAATACATGTATTATATATATATATATATATATATATATGTAGCTTGATTGCCATATATATTTTCATTGCTTACTACCTAGCTCTACTTACGTATCGAGCACTGTTGAAGTAAATACTGAAAACTGATACATAAAAAAATTATATCTCCTTATAATATTTTATGTGGATACATGAAGTACTAATATATATATATATATATATATATATATATATATATATATATATATATATATATATGCGTGTGTGTGTGTCAGGGCTACTGCACTACCTTCACTAATACCCTTTGGAAAAGGTATGACTTCATATAAACTCTCTCTAGCTATAGATTAAAGTGTAGGGTAGACTGGATTCTCAAGCTTATATTCTGTAACCGAAATAACACTAGCCTTTCTCTTTCCATGCTGACATTGTTTCAAGTCGTATTGGACTTCTTGATAGTAGACTCAAGAAATAGCAGTTCAAAAGGTTTTTTTTACTAGTGATCCAGCGCTTATCAAGTCCCAAAAACCACTCGAGGATAAGGGTTAATGAGTTTGTCAGTTGAGACAACACCGTGATGATTAGTAACTATGGCTGAAACTTGGCAGAATTTGATTATTTACGACAATAATTTGTTTGCATTGGACTTGATAACAACTATGTTGTAGCTAGATGGAAAATAGTACCGCGGCATTGTGTTCCACAGACGGGTAGTTCTAGGAAACAAACTTTGCTCATGGAAGTTCCGTTTTGTTTGAGGCACACAGAAGGAGAACGAATTTTTGTTGTGAATGAACAAGGGGGGCCATGGATTGGAGCTCAGTCGAGCATCTTTCATGAAAAATAAGGATACGGCAGAGAAAGACTAGTAACATCTTTTCGGTGAGAAAGTGGCTGCAAAGAAAAGAAAAAGGCATCCACCACTAGATTTCGCAGGAAAGGCACTCTGAGCAGCACTTCCCCAGATATGGCAACAGTACTCCTCCGCCTTAGGAGGTATTTCACTATTTTTACAGGTAGATGATTGGGTAAGGCGTGGGATACCTTTTGGAGCAGTAGAATGATCCAACCATTTTTCTAGCGACGGATTTGATGTAAGTTATTCATTTCAAGTCTGAAGCAGGGGGCTTCCTCAAAGTGAGGGCCATTGATTTCTATTGAGGCAAAGTGAGGATTCGAGCGTTGGTGGTGAAAGGAGAGAAGCTCGGTTTCAGACGTATTCAAAGTAACCTTTTGCCGCATTGCACCACATGTTCCAGGTGGAAAAAGAAAGAATCATAAATATATTTATTATTAATGCTCTTTGAAGTGTTGCCATAGTTGGTTGTGTAATCTGCATAAATATCGGCGACTGATCTTAGAATGTGATTTGGAAGATCATTGATCAAAATCAGGAAGAGAGTTAGACATTCATACTGTGTTTCAGAATTCTGCTCATAAACAACTACGTGTATAAACCTATCACAGATAAAGGATTTAATGGTTGAGAGGACCTTGTCAGCTATTTCATAAGCTGCAAGCTTGTGAAGTAGACATTTATTCCAAACCCTGTCAAAGGCCTTTGATATATCAAGAGTTATTGCTCTAGAGACAAAGCTCCTGCCAATAGTTTTACTGATCCTACGTGTTATTACAGTCAGCACATCAGCGGTTCAATGGGTATGCTGTTTTGTTGAAGCGATCGACAACTTCTTGATTTATCACAAATTCAAGACACTTACCCATGGCGCACACTTCTGAAGAAAGAGAATCCGAAAGAAGTAATTGCGAAACCCTTTCTTCACTATATACCTCCCGAGCTAGCAATCGTAGAGGGTGAACATTGTCTCTTGATACTAAAACGAGGTCTTAATATATACATAGGATAAATGAATATGTTTTAATTGATCCAAGTCGTATTTAATGACCCGTTCGCTCGTCTGAGTTGTTCGGTAAATTCGCTTTGAAGCCAAACACTCGTATCTCTGGGGCTTTTTTTTTACTTTTCTGTTTTGTTTCCTTTCTCTCCTGATTAAGATCGCAAAGAAACAGTTGGGAATTAAAACGAACGGACAAAGAGAAAATTAAACGTGAATAATAATGAGATATTGATTAACGGATATTTTATTTGCTGAATCCGATACACGGAAAGAGAAAGAGAAACAGGAAATCGTTTCTTTATACAGTGTTTCTTTTGTGCTTTTGTTTTTGTGTCTTCAGACGAAAGAAAAATAGTCGCAGTATTTTTCTTGAAGACGAAACAAATAATTCGCGAAATTGTAAGAGACTTTTGACATCAGAATTATTACTGTTATACTGTTTGTGTACGTCTCATTTAGGCACGGCCACTTTTGGCTCCTGCTACTTTTCTAGAAATAGAGGCACGACAGCGGAGCAACTTTATCGTCAAATTCAAGGCAATATCTGCTCGTCACTTATTTACTTCTTACAAACATGTTCGGACTAAATTTGAAATAAAAACAAATGCCAGTTTTATTTAAAATTTGATTTTTTTAACACAATATTTAATTCTGTGTGTTCCTATTTACTTAGCTCCCCACGAGAACAGAGTTAGACACGAGATCGGTTCTACCGTGGAGAAAATCCAGCTCCCCCAAAAAGGACACTGGACAAAAATAAAAATTGACTCAGTTTATAAGAATTTCTCCTCCACTGACCGAGGACAGAAAAGATGAAATGCAGTATCAGAAGACATACTACACTTTTCTTTTCTTTTTTAAAAAATAATATTGAATAAAGTTCAGTCTTAATATGAATCGGATCGTGTTCCTTTCGTTAAGAAAAATGCAATTTTTTTAGTTTCTAAAACATTTTTTTTAATCTAGCATTCATTTTCGACTATTGCATGTGTTTTGTTTTCGACGTTAATATTTCGATAATATTGTCATTTAGTATTTGAAAGATTAAACTAAACGTAATTTTTTTCTTCAAACTTAAGGAGACACCTGAAATAAATGTTTGTTTACGTTTTACGAAGATTTTCTAATTAGTGTTTTACTGATGTAGATTTGTTATTGTAGATTTTAAATAAAACTGGCATTTGTTTTTATTTCAAATTTAGTCCGAACATTTTTGTAAGAAGTAAATAAGTGACGAGCAGATATTGCCTTGAATTTTACGATAAAGTTGCTCCGCTGTCGTGCTTCTATTTCTAGAAAAGTAGCAGGAGCCAAAAGTGGCCGTGCCTAAATGAGACGTACACAATTAATACGACCCGAATTATTACTGTTTATATATTAAATGGTGCATTGAAACGTGGATAAAAACATCATAGTAGAAATAAATACACAAACACATTATTAAAAGCTGGACCAAGATAGGTTCGACTATATCCGTTTCGGTAAAATTAACTTTATTTCACAAAACTCGATATTTTACACATTGAAAGAAAGAAAAATCCAGGGTGGAAAAACGGTAGTAAGAAATATCTTGGTCCAGCTTTCATGATGTGTTTGAGTCCGTTTTTCTATTAGCATGTTTTCTTGCTTATCCACATTTCCATAAACTAACTTTCCATTTTGTCTGAAACTTTATTTAATATTATCAGGACCCGTGCTCTCGCGTTTCCCGTAAAATCACTGTGTGTGGGGGGATAATTTTGTTGGTGTTTTTTTAAGAATAGGTATCCAGAAATTTGCAGTCGTGACGTAAGGAGTTTCGACTTTCCGGAAAAAGCCGAACCAAGTTCCGAACTAAACCGACTTTACAAACTAAAACTAAAACTTAGTTTCGGGTTTGGTTATGGTTAAAGTAAGGTTATTGTAAAATTTAAAAAAAAACAGTTCTGTTCGTATTGTATAGATTGTTCGGTGAAGTTCGTAAACGTTCGTTATCATCACTTTTACTAAGCCAAACAAGCATATTTACCATCATGGTCGCTAATTTCAGAATTTAAGAATCCCTACTCCTTCAAAAAATATCTAAAATATTTTTTTAATTTAAAAGTAACACTGCCCCCCCCCCCCCCCCATCATTTATATTTTAAATAGAAAAAAATGATTTGGATAAGAAAACAAATGACACCATCTCAAGTTCTCCATCACCACATTAAGAAACCATTCGGTAATACGCCTCGATTTACCCCTAACTGGGCAGAAAGTGGGTGCATATTTTACGTTAAATTTATATCTGGAAGTGATCTGCCACCTTAAAATCTAAAATGTGTTTTTTTATTTCTTTTTTGGCGATATTTTTCAGACTGTGAATATGTAATCACAAAAAAGTAGAATTTGAAGTTTTTGAGGGTAGAAAATTACGCTAGGTGTTTGGATCCTATTTGAATCACGTAAATTAGTGACAGTAGATTCATTTTCTGATTTGTTTTTCTCTAATAGGTATTTACACATATAAAGTTTTCTTGATGATGTTATCCCCTCAATGTCTTCTTCATCGCCGCTGAGAATTTCCTCAACCGTTATCTTCGAGTATGGAAGAAAGAGGAGAGAAGGAAGAATGTAGCAATATTCACAAAATGTCAGTTTCTTTAGAGTATTTTAAAGGAGGCATAATATAAGCAGAACCACTAATTTGAACATGCTTATCTGATCTGTAGTACTTAGACCCCAATTAAAAAAGATTCATTGGATTGCAATCCTGTAACCCTTAAGAATAAGAACATAAAAAGAAAAAAAAGAAAAAAAGAAGGAAAGAAGGAAGAAAGGAAAAGAAAGAAAAAGGAATAAGAAAATGAGGAAGAAATGGAATAAAAACAAAGTCAAGTGGTCGACCGTAGACGAAAGCAACTCGAAGGTTCCCTTTTCATTAACGATTATATCAAGATATAGGGGAAGGCGCCACTTCTTTTCCCCATATTAATACACTTCCCAAGCCAGGGTGCATTTAACACATTTTTTCTCACTTGTATCACGCGACTGAGGATTGAACCCTAGTCTCCCAGTTCATTAGCCAACACTGTTTCCATTATGTAAAATAGAATGGAATAAGTAAATTAGAGTAGGAAATGAACCTTCCCGATTTCCTTATTTTGTCTTTTAGTCCTCACATTCCATGAGCGATGTTTCTGACAAAGGGGGAAAAATTGCTGATTTCTTGGTCGTAATCTATCCATCTAACACTTATTATCGTTGGCTAGTTTTTTTTACTTTGAAGTGCTATTTTCTAGCTCCTCACATCAAATGGCTTCATGCCTTGTCTGGAGCGATCTCCATGAAAAAGACAGAAAGAACAAAACGTGAAAGACAGGAAGAAAAAGAAAAAAGAACAACGAAGAGAAAAAAGATTTCAATAACTCATGATTCATATTTATATTCATATTTATATTAGAGATACTGCCACTACATACCAACTTATCTGACTCCGTGTCTTATCGATTCAGCTGGTGCATTCTTCTTTCATATTTGAATCAATGTTGCGTGCTTCAGCGATCCGCGGGAATGTCGATAAGGGATGCGCTACTTAAACCTTTACGTACATTGAGAACTGGATGATCGATCAGTTAAAGAAGCGATAAAAAAATGTGGATTTGCGGAATCTCTTTAAAATATTTGCGATACTGAAATTGGTTTATCGCAGAATGTCAAAACAACCCGAGAAGAGCAGAGAATGTGCGAGCATTTCACACCTGACGTTTACGAAAAAGGAATATGAGAATGCAATTTGATCCATTGTTTCAGGAGTCAGATGCGATCGCTATGTGAACGAGTACATATATATATATATATATATATATATATATATATATATATATATATATATATATATGTGTGTGTGTGTGTGTATATATATGTATATATATATATATATATATACATATATATATATATACACAGTATATACTCGTTCACACCCCGATCGCATCTGACTCCTGCCACAATGAATCGAATTATATATATATATATATATATATATATATATATATATATATATATATACATATATACACACACAATATGTACTCGTTCACATCCCGATCGCATTTGACTCTTGACACAATGGATTGAATTATATATATATATATATATATATATATATATATATATATATATATATATATATATATATATTGAAAAATTATGGAAATTATAATATTCCACTATGATGGAAAAAGAAAAAGGAAAAACCAAAATTATTTATATATTAATTAACGTTTCGCCTTTATTTCAACTAAATCATCCTGAACAAGTCTTGAAATGAAGATGAAACGTTGATGAATATATAAATAATTTTAGTTTTTCATTTTTCACACACACACACACACACACACATATATATATATATATATATATATATATATATATATATATATATATATATATATATATTGTCATCCACAGACTGATTGTTTCGCGGTATTACAGCTCTTCATTGCGGTTAGATGAGCAAACTTCTCAAGCTAGAATCGAACCTCAACCGTCTGGACTCTAGTGGCAGTTGACCATTTCACTTACCAGTAAGCTCAAACCAAGAAGGGGACCATATTTAGTCATCCACAGAATACTGTTTCGCTGCATCACAGCTCTTGTGCGGTGAAGGTGACTAGTGCAACGGCTAGACGGTGTAACGAAGTGAGTAACGGAGGGAAAGTCAAGAGAATGGGCGAAAGAGAGCGGAGAGTGGTCTTGGTATTTTGATGAGAGAAAAATGAAAGGAAAATGAAAGGAAAAGTAATAAGATTTGAAAAGTGAACGAAGTTCCGTGAATAAATGGAGAGACAAGCAAATAAGACGAGAGACGATGAAATAAGGAAGAACAGGGAGAAGTAAGGAAAGAAAAAGAAGGACACGCAAATTGAAAAGAACGATGAAAGCAAACGAGAGACAAAGGCAGAGACAAAAGAAAGGGATAAAGAAAGAAGGAAATAGAGGAAATAAGGAAACACGGAATGAAAGAAACGAATTGATGAGAAGGAAATAAAAGACAAAAGAAATAAAAAGAAAGAGATTCAGAAAATAAAGAGAAAATAAGGGAAAAAGAAGGAGCAGAGAAAAGAAGAAAAAAATGAATAAAATAAATAAAAAAGAAAGGATTCAATAAAATAAAAAAGAAACGAAGAATGGAATAATTAAATAAAAAAGAAACGAAGAATGGAAACAAAAAGAAGGAAATGTATAAACTGAATCGCTCCAAACACTTTCTCACACCTAAGGCTATTCTCTATCTCTGCAAATCTACAATCATACCATGTATTGAGTATTGTTGTTATATTTGGGCTGGTGAAACTCTGTCCCATTTGAGGGTTCTTGATGAGGTGCAGAAGCGTGTCTATAATTTGATTGGCTCCACTCTTTCTTCTTCTCTGCACCCTCTCTCTCACAGACGTCATGTGGCTAGTCTCAGTCTTTTCTATAAATACTATTATGGTATGTGTTCTTCATAATTATGTGATCTATTGCCCGCTTCTTTTGTTCCAGCTCGTTTGACCCGTTGGTCTAGTGGTCACCATCAATTCGCTGTTTTGATACATCGTTGTAATACAGCTTCTTATTCAAGGGACTCTTTTCCGAAAACCGCAGGCTTGTGGAACTCTCTCCCTGCTGATTGTTTTCCTCTTACCTATAGCCAATAGGCATCTCCTGCCTTTGCGATAATCATATTTCGTTCTTGTTGGCTCCTTACATCAAGTGGTTTCATGTCTTGTCTGGAGCGATTTCCATGAAAATAAAATGAAATTAAAATTAAAGAAAGAAATGTAAACAAACGAATGAAATAATTGCGTAAGAGAAAGAAAGCTTACTTGCCATGAGTACATTTTTATACTATATATAATATAATAAAAACCTAGTGATCAATGCCAGTATATTGAAATCATATGCCGTTAATAGGGTTCAGATGAAAAATCATATACACTAAATGTACAAAAGCAAGGAAATTCCCAAATGTTTACACTTTTATTGTCATTAAGGGTATGACTACATATCAACCAAACAATTTCATTATCACATCACTACAGTATAACTCTCTATACATGAGTGGATGAAGTGTGTGAGGTGCGCTGAAGAAAATTTACTACCAGTAAAAATACATAGCCCTGTTATGGTCGCATAACCTTAATGACAATAAAAGTGTAAACATTTAGGAATTTCCTTGCTTTTGTACATTTAGTGTATATGAATCTTCATCTTAACCCTATTAAGGGCATATGATTTCAGTATACTGGCCTTTATAATGGAATGTCACTACTTTTGTAATAGCTATGCCTCAATACAATGGTCATTTTAAAGTTTTTTTTTGAATTTTCTGGAAAACTAAGGTATATGGTAAACTGAAATTAAAATGCCACCAACTAGACCCTAGAACCTCTATTTCTGCCCAAAATCAGCTGAATCCATTAAATAGTTGATTAGATACATGGTGGCACATACGTACGTACGTACACACAGATAACATGATTTCATGATTGAACTTTCTGGATCTCTGGGTTGCGTTGACTAATGATGCTGAAATTCAACACACTTATAGAACCTATCAAATAAAAATTTTGTGCAAAGTTTAAACTAATTTGGTTTATTAGTTTTTGAGTTATGATTGATAAAAGAAATGAGATTTCCAGCATAGGCCATTCGTGAGTCTATTAATGGATAGAGCGCTCTCGCGCCTCCCTTGATTCAAAGAACATTTCATTAACAATTGTTTCTGCCCATTTTTGTAAATATAAACATGCATATAAAATTTACCAAATAAAGAGGTTTCATCAGTGCTGAACACACCGCAATCCGATTGAGAAAAAAACAACATTCGTCAAACTATTTAAGTGTAGGAGAGACCATTATTGTAAAATAAACATTATTCAAAGTATTAGACGATTGTTATGGTAGACTCGCTGTCCATATCAGATTACAGGATTAGAAATGTAATTGAAAGAGTGCGTTTCTATGCATTCGATTTCTGTCGAAACTAATTATTAGTAAAAGGTGCGAATCTTTATCATTATCGATTCTGTGGGGGTTCAATACGGTAATTAGCAGCATGGAATCTTATCAAGAATTATATATATATATATTCATACACATATATACACATATACATGTATATTTATAATATTAAATTATTTCTTGATATTTTACCTACGGACTTACCTACGCAGAGAAATAAAAAAAAGATTTTAGATAGTCACAGGGCGCGAACCCAGTTCACAGATACACCTTGGAGCTATAAGTGTTCACTTAGTCCATAAGGCTACGAGAGATCCACGCGCAACGCTGAATAAATTAAGTGATATTTTAACGTAAGCGATAAGTATAAATACCAAGACATCCGATCACGTGAATGTCTATTTTTAATCTCTCCGAAAGTGCTTTCCTTTTAATTTTACTTTATATATTTATATATATATATATATATATATATATATATATATATATATATATATATATATATATACATGTATAAGTAATGACTGCAAAATATTTTAAGATTAATGCCATTCGTTTATTATTGACGGCCGTGCCACGATAATTTTAGGCAGACACATTGATTATTGGTCTGGCTTATGCCAGAAGGCACGGAACTAGCATTATTGTGCACTTTCATGTGATTTCCTGTGGTGACAAGAGCCCAGTTATGCACCTCACAGATCCACACACCTCTACAATTTATTGGCAAGAGTATATGTTTCCTACATGCTCCGTTTGAGTTTCGCATACTTTGTACTGGTTGCTTCAAAACGTTCAGCACTCTACTGCTTACGTCCAGTGGCTAGGAACTACCAATTTTCGGCAGGAATACCAACGAACGTTTCTTGACAATATCTTGAAATAGTTTTTTAGATTTGTGCGGAGGTCTTTTGCCACAAATAAACTCACCATAAAACAACGGTTTTGTGACTTTCAAGTCATCAGGTCGGACAAGATAACCAGCCCAACGTATCTGATTCTCAGTCATAATCGTAGCAATACTGCTGGTTTGGAGTGCTGACTAAGACAGATATATTAGGAACAAAACTGTTTGACTTCAAACAAAGAATATGTCTGTTCGAGCTGTTTTATGTGTGATTGATACAACGTCCATATTTAAGAGGTATAGAGTAGGAATGACAACACACATGTTTGATGTACTGGCATTTAGTTGTCAGAGTTATATCACCATCAGAGCAGACTGCCAAACGCCTCTGATGCTTTACTGATTCTCTGTCTGATTTTGTCATCAAGGCATCCATCATTGGATAAGGTACTACCGAGATAGACGAAATCTTTGACAACTTCAAAGCGCTTCCCATAGACAAAGATATCAGGTATTCATACAGATCGCCAAGAACAGTAGAGTACATGACGTTAGTTTCCTTTTTTTTCGTTTCTCTTTGCCTGCGTTATTTTCTTTCTTTTTTTCTTTAATACTTCCATTACTCTGTTTCTTTCTTTTCTTTTCTTTTCTTTTTTTCTTTCTTTAACTTTTCTTTACTTATTCAATTTCTTGTTTTTGTAGACCTTCAAGATTGTATATTACATCTAAACTCTAATCTCCAGATTAAGTCGATATCCTATTTACGGCTTATTTAAGACTTATATCTACTTATATTAATATTCGCTCGCCTTGCAATCAAATTTTTAATCATCCAACAAATCCTGTGACTAAAGCAATTAGTTTGGTTAATATTACAGTTTAATCTAGGTCTGTTATCATGAACTGAAATATGCGATTACGTCGGTAATTATTTGAATTATTATATAAATGTATCTGAAATTATCTCCGTACATAAATACACTCCTTATTTTCTCGTACAAATAAAAAAAAATACTGTAGCATTCGATGATTGATTTGTTAAATTTACAACCGGGTGAAATGACTACTCCTTCTTCAATTATTTTAATTAGTTCTTCCATTCATCAATTGCATTTCAGAATTCAAATGATTATAATTAGAAAAGTCTATATATACAGATATATGACAGAAGTTAAGGTACGGAACGGTAAGTTTAAAAGGAGTATATTGTGAATTAATCTGAATGCTGATTGAGTCAGCAATACTAACTGCAAATATTGGGATTCCACTTTCCACTGCTTAGCAAGTGATTGTCCAATACACCAATGTATGAAAATAAGTCATCTTCTCAGACAGGGGCATCTGATAACAGTCTTCGTTATTAATGAGAATATATATATATATATATATATATATATATATATATATATATATATAAGTGCATGATTATCACAAAATATCATAAATTTTGATATTTTACAAATAATACACACACATATATATATATATGTATACATATATTACCGAATTCTCCCCCCCTCTCTCTCTCTCTTCTCTCTCTCTCTTTCTTTCTTTCTCTCTCTCTCTCTCTCTCTCTCTCTATATATATATATATTTATATATATATATATTAATGATTTACCGCTCTACAACAGAAGAAAATCAAAAAACTTTTTTAAATTCCTTGAACTACCACACAAGACATGCACGCATCTTGATTAGTCACTAGCATTAACTCCGGAAGAAAAATCTGAATGTACCCTTTTTTCTCAAGAACCAAAGCCGAGAAGAGCGTTTCTCTTCCAAAAAATCATTCAACAAAAAATAAAAATTACAAAAAAGAAATCACATTCAATTACCCTTTACAAAAATAGATCACAAATATGCCTACTGTAACCCGAGCAACGCCCAGTAATCCTGCTAGACAATTTTCCTCCCGCTGGCCAGTAACACATTCCCAGTCAACCAATTTTAACTCGCCAGTCTTCTCCAACTCTTTCGCACTCTATGTCTCTCTCTTTTTTCATTCTTCCTACTTCCTCCTTTCACGACGATGGAAAAGGGTATATATATATATATATATATATATATATATATATATATATATATATATTGGTACAAAAAAAATAGTACAACATTCGTAACGTCGGTTTCAAGCACAGAAAGACTTAGCCATCCGGCTCTCCTCAGCTTCTGTACCAAAATGAATTAATATTACGCTTTTAATTTTTAATTTTTAACTTTAATTCTTAATTAATCGAGCACACTGCTGGGATTTTTCCTGCTATATTACAAAGAAGTATATATATATATATATATATATATATATATATATATATATATATGGTTAGACCAGCGACCAGAGAAAAGGTAATTTTGTTTTTAAATTATAAAATAAAAGGATTGTTTAAATGTGTGATTATATATATATATTTAAAAATATATATATAATCACACAGTGAAAATATCCTTTCTTTTTCAAATTTCAAAACAAAATCACTTTTTCACTATTTCCTTTAAACGAAAAATTGTTTTTTACGCCGACAATACACATATTTAAACAATAAAGATGGCGGCTATCAACACATTTGAATCTACATAAAGTTTACAAAATAGCGCATGAAACTTTTCAAAAAGTTCACAAAACCGAAAAAGAAAGAACTCCACATTTAAAAAAACAAAATCATTTTTGTATTTCCTTCTTTTCCCATTCTCTCTGTCTGCATTGAAACCAAAACATTACGAATAATAATCTAACTTATCTTAATAATGTAACTGTCTTCTTCTTCTTTCGTTTACTTTTCTTTTGAACAATAAATCGTTAATATTCTTTTTACATTTATTTTGTTCCTTTTTATTTTTCTTTTCGATTTAACAGTTTGTTCTTATTCTTTCGACTTTAAAAGTCACGACAATAAAAACAAAAACGAGGTTTTACTCACAATTACGTTGTTTCTCTTTCCCTTTTTTTTTTCCTCTCTTCTCCCGCCCCCCTCTCTCTCTCTCTCTCTCTCTCTCTCTGTTCTATTCTCTTTCTTTTCCTTCGTCTCTTCTTTTTCAGAGCAGTCTCTTTCGGACCCGTACGTTGCTTTCGTGTAACTTTCGTTAAACACTTCCTTGAATCACGGCAGTCAAATAGAACATGTTGTATACTCGAATCTGTGATGTTAGCTATAATACCCGAATGTTGTCTTATTGTTCTGTGTGTGTCGGGTTTTGAACGACAACGCTGGACGCTGGTCTAGCTTTAAGAAGTTTTATTCAAGGTAAAACAGATGACACAGATTGGGTTCTTTTGCACAGCAGAGAGAGAGAGAAAGAGAGAGAGAAAGAACAGAAAGAGAGAGAGAGAGAGAGAGAATTATTTCCGAGTCATAGTTCATTATAAACCTTTAAGTTAGCGAAAACCTAAATCATAACTAATTTTGTTTATGGAAGGTTTTTACTAATCTTACATTTAAATGAAGTCAGAATTTCTCCTATTTCTTTCACTGATACAGTTCCGTAAACAAACGCTCTCTCTCTCCCTCTCTTTCTCTCTATCTCTTTCTCTGTTTCCCTCTCTATATATATCTTTTTACGCTAATATATATATATATATATGTGTGTGTGTGTATGTGTGTGTGTGTGTGTGTACAGTTATTAGAGATATATTGCTGGTCGAACGATTTCTTAGAAAAAAATAGTTTCAAAGTCATGTTTACAATTTTTGCCTTGAAAGAAAAGTTACAAATAACTTTTTGCAATATGAAGTCAAGTAATAAATAAAAAATTGAGCGCGCGGCGGTTTTCTTAAAACTACTTGCGTTTCTTACAGACAGGTGTAACATTGAAAATGGCTTTAACGAATCATAACAAATAATCATTTTACATCTAAAAAATACAAATAAAAATAATTATTTAAATCGTTTTGTAATTTTTCTCATGTGTTACATTTCATTTTTGTTTCATGGCACAAGGAACATCAATTTAAAAAAAAATGAATTTCGTTAATTTTCGTTCTAATATGTTACAGTTATTTTATGGACCTAACAAATAATTGTCTCTGGTGACTTCAGATAGAATCAGAGGAACATTAGAATAGTGTCTTCGGATTCTTTGAAAAATGAAACCCTTATTGAAATTTATTTTATTTTAATGATTTCACTGTTGATACCTTGATTTCTCTAACACAGAAACGAACACACATTGACTTTTTATATATAGAGAAGATATACTGCATTCGTCGGTGTATCATTCATTTATTTCGTATGAATTAGATGATTCTGTTGTTGGCATTGTTTTCCCTGATATTTTTCTAGTGAAAATTACTTCTGGAAAGACAGCAAGTACTTACATGAGGGACCACGTGAAGGTTAGCAACATTCTAAGTGAAAGTGTTTCTGTAGAATAGAACTGGATTCGAACCTGTAACACTCAGGTTTTCAGTTCATCTCATTAACCTCTGAGCGATCGTCACCTCCCAGGTTGGTGGATAAGTTTGCTTCATTTCAATATCATTTGATTATTAGTTGTTGAACCTTTGGATATACATGCTGTGTATTGTAATTATACTAGACATTTTAGTTATTGACTTTTGCTGATTCCTTTTGCTGATTCCTTTTGCTGATTCATTTACTTTCTCCATTTCGATTTCAAGACCAACAGATCAACGGTCGTACTTGTCTATATCTATCTGTGTTTTGATATGTTTGCCATTCTTTTATTAATACGGAAGCTGCTCTAATGAAAAACAAAAATGACAAAACAACTGGAAACGAAAAAATAGAAGACATTATCAAATTTGATGGTTTATCTTGTTTTTTTTTTGGGGGGGGGAGGAATTATTTTGTTTCTTTTTTCTTGCCGCTTGCTTTTTTTGGTGTTGAAAATCAATGAGACGCTAATGGCAGCAACACGAATAGCAACGAAGCTGGAAGTCGATCAGATTGTTGATGTCGAAAATAAACACAGCGTCAAGTTTTATTGCACACGCTATATTGTTTTTCTGCCTCGTTGTGGCTTCCTTGTTGATCGCCATTTTTTGTGTATTTCCAATCTTGTTTGCTTATATGCACAGGTTGTTATTTGGTTTTAATATTCCGACTAATGATTTCTAGGAGTAAAGACTAGTTTCCGTATATATATATATATATATATATATATATATATATATATATATATATATATATATATATATATATATATATATATATGAAAAAAATTACTTTAAAAAACATAGATAAATTGCGTTGTCAAGGTTTTCAAAATATTAAAAAAAATTATTCTCCTTATTATTGCCATTTCAGCAACGTTCCATGTGTGACTGTCCAAACTACCTTATTCACGTAACCGCGTGCTACACACAGCGGCTTCTCAACATTAATAGTCCATAACATCCAGACCAATTAAAACTTGACTGCGATAAATATGTCTCAATCAAAGAGGATTAAACGAAAAAGAAGAGAAAAAAATGCTTATACTTCTGACAAGGGTGTATATAACCGAAAGTACTCAAGTTTTTAAAGTAAATAAATAATTTGTTTTAAAAAACATAAATAAATTGCGTTGTCCAGGTTTAAAAAATATTTTTTCAAAATATTCTCCTTATTATTGCTATTTCAGCAAACTTTCCATGTGTGACTTTTCAAACTATATATATATATATATATATATATATATATATATATATATATATATATATATATATATATGTCTTATAGTTACGTGTCAGTCTATTTTAAACTTCCCTGGACAGGGCTCAACTTTAATCTTATTAAGACTAGTTTCGATATTAATAATATATATTATTAATACCGAAACTAGTCTTAATAAGATTTAAGTTGAGCCCTGTCCAGGGAAGTTTAAAATAGACTGACACGTAGCTTTAAGGCATATTCCGAAATAAATATATATATATATATATACATATATATATATATATATAATTATTAATGACATTAGCATATACTATCAGATCCTTTTACTTTGCAGTCTCCTTAAAAGATTCAGCTCGATGATTATCAATTAGTGATAACCACGCAAATATAAGTCAGTTCATATTATATTCCAATAACCAATGCTTGTCGGTATTCATATAATTGCAAGTTAAATTTAAAACGTAATCACAATTAACTTTAAGTATAAATGTCCTTAAAAGTACTTTTGAATCCTCATAATACTTTAAAATTAGGTATTTAAACATCTTTTTATAAAAAATGAAATAAAATAAATAAATTAATATTTAATAGTTCCTTTCGGTATTTTGAATCATGTCTAGGTAACTATAAACTATTTTCGTCGTGAGTGACAAATCCCCCCCCCCCCCTTAGTTTCGCATTTAATAGAAACTTACTACTTAAGTGAAGAATTCTGGGTAATTAAGCTTATTTTAGTATTAGTGGACACGATTTATAAATAAATACTAAAACCTTCAACAAAAACACCGAAGTATAACAATCTTAATAGTTGCTTGAATGGATGGCTGAGTCTATGAAACTGGCTCTAAACTGTTGAACTTAAAAGTGTTTCGTATTCAAATGACCTAAATTGATATCTAAAGGCTAATTGATGTAATTTTTAGAAAGTAAAACAATTACGCTCAAGTGAATTAGAATTTTTATAAATAATTTTTATAAATAAAGTATAATTATTTTAAGAAATATTACTGAATTAAAATGTATAAATGTCCGCACAATCTTTTAGGATGTACTAGCTTTGAACGAAAAATTCAAAATGGCGTATTAGTGGGTTCCCCCACGTGTGAGTTTGCTTTTTTTCTTTGTTTTTGTTTGTTTTCACCCCAAAAATGAACCACTGTATAGTGTAGGTTTTTTTAAGACACTTTAATCCAAAAACGTTTTACTCTTTGTATATTTTTTTGATGATTTTGTAGTGTTGCAGAGACAATATTGACATAAAAATGTTGTTTGGCACATGAAAAATGAAACTATCCGTAAAATATATATCTCACAGAAATGTCATGTTTTTTTGGAAATGTGAAAAAATAAAAATAATAAAATAAAACCATGGTTATTGGAATATAATATGACATGACTTATATATATATATATATATATATATATATATATATATATATATATATATATATATATATATATATATATATATATATATATATATGATAGTTGAGATCAGCAAAAATTGAACATTGTTCCATAATATGGCATACAATCGTTTCCAAGACAATTTAAAAATATTTTATTCAGTATTACTCTTCTGAAGACTCCAAATCGCCCGGTGGTCAGCGATATTTACAACATCACATACAGAAGACCCCTAATAAAACATCACACTCACTTACAATCTGAAAAAAAATATATATTCTAAAAAGCTTTCAACACATACCACATATTTTTCCTTCAGCTTAAAATGTGAAAAAAGCAAATTAGCAGCAAATCTGATAACAAATTAAATATATGAAATATTCAAAATATAAGATTAACCAGAAAGAAAATATGAGTAAATAGATAAATATAAAATAATGAACTATATATATATATATATATATATATATATATATATATGTATATATATGTGAAAAATGACTAACGGAAAGCAGGTTAAAGTGCAGGAGAAAAACAAAAACAAGAGATTTGACCGGTTTCGTTTGTGTTGGCGAATCAAATCTCTTGTTTTTGTTTTTCTCCTGCACTTTAACCTGTTTTCCGTTTGTCATTTTTCACACATTTTGTCCACCACGGCATTTCATTTTCATGAATTATCATGTACCTTACCCTATATATAAATATATATATATATATATATATATATATATATATATATATATATATATATATATATATAAAGATAGAAGAAATAAGAGTGATAAACATGTTCGAATGTCCAAATTTATTTTAAATTTCCATTGTTCAATGCAAGGTGTATTCTGTAATACACCAGTGTTTATTATTCTTTCCTTAAGCCAAGGCTTTTCAAAGATCGAAATCTTATAATCAGAGGAGAAATACAGATAGATGAGTTGGCTGTAGAAAAAGCCAAAGTTCAAATATTTTAAAAATATTAAAAATATTAAAAATGGGGTGAAAAAAGTTCGTGTAAAAAGGATATGTGGTTTGTCTATCTTTATAATTGCTCTATCTCGTATATTGAGCTTAACCTTTTCACTATAGGTCCTATTTACTAAAAGTTTACTTTTGGTTTATATTAGATTATATATATGTATATATATACAAAAGTATAAGTTTTTATCTACATACGTATACGTTTCATCCTTTCGGGAATCGTCAGTGTAGAGATGATTATTCATACCGATCGCATGACTCGAAACCCCAAAACACGAATCATGTTTGAAACTAAAATTCCAACGCTCCAGCCAACACAGATACTATGAACAATCTGATAAATCAGCGAGAGTTTCAACCTGTTGTAGGGAGTTATTGTCAACGGTGTTCAACTACTGAAGGAACATGGATTAAAGTTACGATGACGGCTGTGTTAATATTACTCACGACTATGCCCAGTCTTGATTGGGGGCGACAAATGATTATAAATATTTGTTTTTTATCTACATACGTATACGTTTCATCCTTTCGAAGAATCGTCAGCGTAGAGATCATTATTCTTACCTGTCGCAGGAATCGAAACCCATGGACACGAGACATTTTTTACCTCAAGGTCCAATGCTCCAGACCACACGAATACTATAAACAACCTGATGAATCAGCAGGAGCTTAAACACCTGTATATATATATATATTTATGTATTGTTTGATTTTACATCAGTCGAAAGTCTCAGAAATCAAGGAGCCTGTTCCTGGGGCTAACACTTGATCTCTGTATGAAATACATAGATATTCGAATATTCCATCAATGTTCTCCTTTATTTGTCAAACGTTGAGTTAGTAAAGAAGTTAAGAATATTAATTTTCGTCTCAGTTAACTTTTATAGTATATCTTTCTTCCAGTCTCTTCGTCTTGCCGGATTTCAGGACAATAATTCATCTAGTCTGGTGGAGTATGCAGCTAAGTTTTATTACTTTAGGTAAACCTACTTGGGGAACATGCACTATTTCTCGTATGCTCCAGTTTATAGGCGCGTAGAGGGGATCTTATTTGGTATTCGAATACTATGTTATTTTGAATATTTGGTCAGGGTTTACTTGTTAAACTGACAAACCATTGCACAGAGAGACTTAATACACTCAAAGATGGTGTCTAGTAGGTTATTCAGACTCTCCAGTAGGTAATTCAAACTCCCCACTATGTAATTCAAACTATATGAGTATTTTATCTACTTCATATCCATGATGAACGTGTTTCTGTGGAACGAACTAGATTCGAACCCGGCACACTCAGGTCGTTAACCACTTGGCCACCATGCCAAACTATATGAGTATGCTCCACTTTTTTCTTCTTTTCAATTCATACTACATGATTTTATCCCTGCAGTTTTCATTTGTCCTTCTACATTAAGCATGTACTTTTCGCCATAAAATCAACTTTCTAACCATTTTCTCTATTGTTAAAAGAAAATTAGTCTCAAAACGCCATTGAATTGTTTTTACGACATTGCCCCTACGCTTCAAAACACCGAACGTTGTCCTCCCTCTAGAGATCGTAAAATGTAATTGTGAAACGTAAAAATAACATTGTTTGAATGTCGTGCGACAATTGCTGAACGGTTCAAACAGCTAGGACTTAATACTCATTTAAAAGGACGTGAAATGGGTGAAATGAAATTAAACAATTAAAGCGAATCGGGCTTATTTCCCTCGATGGTCACTGATTCAATCAAATGATATTCACAAGGAGGTAAAGTAGAACAGAATTACGGTTCTCGGAAGACTTTTAGAAGCAGAAACAGAATTGCAAAACGTATAATCGCAATTGAACTCAGTTCTTTCTCCCTAGTAATTAGCATGTTCATACACGGAGCTATAAACTATTAGAAGTGCAAATTGTTTTCATGGCAATATGAATTATTAAAAATAAGAACGCCATACAATGCATTTTAAATTTTGTTTTTTTCAATTATTTTTTCAATTAAATTTTCGAAGATATACTTCATCATCAGAATTAAAATAAAGATATGTAAAAGATATATATATATATATATATATATATATATATATATATATATAATCCAGGTAAAACATCCACAGGGTAGTAATCCAAAGAATTTCAACCGGGTTTATAAAAAGTGCTCAATATCAAATAGAGCTTTAGTATATGATTATTTTTATTTACACAGACATGTACAAAATCTGTGGTACTGGCATGTCGATGTTATCGATAAACAGCTATTATAAACTGAGATCTTTCCAAATATGATCTAAGGTTAAAATCGGATTCTAACTTTGCCTGATGAGATCTCAGTTTATAATAGCTGTCGATCGATAACATCGACATGCCAGTGTCGCAGATTTTGTACATGTTAGTGTAAATAAAAATAATCATATATATATATATATATATATATATATATATATATATATATATGATTATTGGTCTTCTGAAAGGAATGCTTTGGTAAGCCTTAATAAAATCGCATATATATATATATATATATATATATATATATATATATATATATTTATATATATATGGGCGGTTTGTGTGTGATTAGTGTTAGATAAAACAAGACTAGACAATAATTCAGGACTTTTATAAATTCTATAGCCGAGTTCAATGGCGTAATTGATCTCCTTATTTCAATTCTCTATTTTAATTCAATTTCGTATTTCCAGTCCTAGTTTATTTGACATTTTCCTTTGAACGTTTAGAATCCAATTACAATCTGACTCAATATTGACTTCATGCCTTATAACCTTTTCAATTCGTATTTCCATTAAAATAATTCACTTGGGAAAAGCATGAGTCCGCCTTTCCATATAGGTCACCAATCACAAACAAATAACTCGGTTCTTTAGGGACATTTTAACCTTGCAATTTAACCTATCTAAAAGGAACATTCAATCTGCGGGGTTTGCGATGAAAATGTCATTTCAAACTTAAGCGTGACAAACTAATGAACATTATGTTTAAAACTTACGCGTTACAGACCAACGTAAATGCTATTTCAAACCTAAGCGTGACAGACGAACTTAAATGCTATTTCAAACTAAATCGTTATAGATCAACTGAAAAACTTTTTCAAACTTAAGCGTGACAAATTTACTTAAATACTATTTCAAACTGAAGCGTTACAGACCAACGTAAATTCTATTCCAAATTTAAGCATTGCAGGTTAACTGATATGTTATTTCAAACTTAAGCGTGACATATCAAAGAAAATGCTGTTCCAAACATACGCGTGACAGACCAACGTAATTTTATATACAATTTAAGCGTGGCAGATAAAATAAAACGTCATTTAAAACTTAAGTGTGACAGACAAACGTAAATGCTATGTTAAACTTAAGCGTGACATATCAAATAATGCGCGATGTTAAACAAACGTGACCGACCAATGTTAATTCCATTTCAAACTTAAGCGTGACATATCAAGGAATACATCGTTTCAAACTTAAGTGTGACATCTGAAACAAATCGTAATTTCAAACAGTTCAACAAAATAGATTGTGCTTCGATCAACTGGTTACTCTGGTGACCCCTCGACGTAAATTCACTATACCAACTCGAAAATCAGCTAAATCTCATCCATTCACTGTAAAGGTCCCAATATGCCGGAGAGCGTTCTACTCCAATAGCTTCTTTCCTCGTGCTACTGACCTCTGGAACTCCCTTCCTGCTCCCTGTTTTCCCCGACAGTACCGACATGCAGAGATTTAAAACTAATGTAAACATACATCTTGCTACACTGCTCCTAACTTGGGATGACACCCAAAACCCACACCCAAATTCTCAGTAACCCTTTACGACTACAGTGGCGGCCTGCCTTGTTTAGGGTAAACTATGTTAAAAGAAAATGTTATTTCAAACTTAAGAGTGACAGAACAACGTATAGTTTATTTCTAACATAAGCCTGACAGATAAAACAAAATGCCAAGCGTAAGCGTAAGGGAACAATTGAAATGCTATTTCAAATAAGCTTCACAGACGAAAGTGAATGCTACTTAAAATTTAAGCAATTACATATGGGTTAAAGTGAAATCGATTCAAGATCACTCTTCTTTCTGATGAGACGATCACCAAAGTATCCCCGCATGTCATTCAACGAAGATAAAACGGAGGCCGTTAGACATTCATCACTAAATTTTTTGTGGATAAGTCAGATATAGACTGGGGTTTATTTCTACCAAATAGGGTTGGATTGAAAAAAAAATTGTAAATTTTATTAACGGTTCTATGGGTAGCAGTTGTATGAGATCAGCCTATATATATATATATATATATATATATATATATATATATATATATATATATATATATATATAATGGTAGTAATCCAAGTGAAAAATATCCACAGGGTGGTAATCCAGAGAATTTTAACCGGGTTTATAAAAAGTGCTCAATATCAAAATAGAGAGAGGTCTCCAAATATGATCTGAGGTTAAGATCCGATTCTAACTATGCCTGATGAGATCTCAGTTTATAGTAACTGTTGATCGATAACATCGACATGCCAGTGTCGCAGATTTTCTACATGTCTGTGTAAATAAAATCACTATATATATATATATATATATATATATATATATATATATATATATATATATATATATATTGTTAAAGCTTTGAAATAATGTAATTATTTCTATACTAATCACAATTATTTAAGAAAATTATAACACTTGCATTGTTATATTATGTGGATTATTAAGATTTGTTACTACATAGGTTACTTATCCTAGTAACTTACTAGTCATGGTAATTTATCGCATGTTTGTACTTGACCTGATTATGTCTCGATTTGACCTGATTCTTGTATCGCTGTTATTTCATTGCCTTCCTATCATCTGTGTCGTCATGTCTGCTTTGTTCGAACAACACGTTGCGAATCGATAATTCTTAGCAGAGGGAATCATAATAATTAGCGAGAACAATGGAAATTCTTCTGCTAATTAAAGAAATGCTGTTTTAATTGTATTTTATTCGTGTTCTTATGTATTATTTGAGTTTAATTTATTTCGATGTGAATATATTCAGAAAGTTGTGTTTTACTTTTCTAAATGCCAAGTAGATAATCAAGAAAAGAGCTTAAATATCTTTTACACTCGAAATTTGTTCTGCTGTTCTACTCTATTCCGTCACTGACTCTATGAATAAAGTCATTATGATTAATCAGCAGAAGTGGGAAGAGAAGCGAAGTGAGGAAGCATCCTCCTCCAACCCATTACTTCGGTACTTTCTGTTAATACAATTTCTTGTGAATTGCCTTATGTTCGCGTTGTCTCTTTTGTATTAATAATAAAATTTACATAGCTTTAACACTGTACTAGAGTTTAACGGTATCACCGATCATCAGAAGTGTTATTGCGATCTACTCAATCTCCGTAACTGTATGGACCTTTCCTTACTCTATGAATAGAGTCGTTATGATCAATAAGTATAAGTGAGAAGCGAATTGAGGAAGCAGCCTCTGCCAACCCATTACTTTGGTACTTTCTGTTAATATAATTTCGTGTTAATTACCTTATGTTCTTCCCTTTAATGCCATAACAAGAAATCTGTCTGACTGATATAAATACGAAGTAAAATCGGAAAAATAAACAGTATTTATACATGTTACCGGGCTTTTTTTGGGGGGGGTCACACGTTTTTACTCCTATATCCTAGTGTAACTGTTTTTGTAGACAGTATACAACCAAGATAAATTAAGCAGATGCGTGATTGCATTTCATTAGCAAAGCAAATATTCATTTATACGTCTGCATTTAGGTATAACTTTTTTCTTTCAGTTTGTTATTTAGTGGGTTATATCTAAACTTAATTTTAAAGTTTCTACTATTTACATTGCAACGAAGAACTAATTTTAAGACTGATATTAGATCTAATGGTTTTATGTTTTTTTCCTAAAGTATTATTTCTATACTTTCCAGTTCTGGACATAATACTAAAATTAGCTTTAATATTGTACTACAGTTTCACGGTATCAGCGATCATCAGAAATGTTATGACGATCTACCTTATTCCGTCACTGTATGAACTGCTCCTGACTCTATGGTGGGCATTTTTAAAAATATTTCTCCTAGATCTGGAAGGTTATTGTCAAGGCAGTTTTCAAAAACTAGATCCGTTAACCAGTTAAGAATTTTTGCTCGTAGAGTAATATGTTTTTGGAATAAGTTTAAGGTCGGATTAAGAACAGCAATGGCGTGGATCAGTTTAAGATGAGGTTGGATGAATTCAGAGAAAGTGGTAGGAAGGAGAAATTGAGGAGGCACTTTTGGGAGTTGTCAAATGAAATATTTAACAGAATTTGATCTGCATATCGATACTGTACTAAGAGTTTACTTTTTTAACAGTTGAATTGAGAAGATAGTTAAAGGGGAGATGCCCAAGGAGGCATAACAAACAAATAAGTAATAATAATAATAATAATAATAATAATAATAATAATAATAATAATAATAATAATAATAATAATAATAATAGACGCCCTTATGATCAATCAGATTAATCGAGAAGTGAAGCGAAGTGAGAAAGCAGCCTCTGTCAACCCATTACTTCCGTACTTTCTGTTAATATAATTTCTTGTTTATTATCCTCTATTCTTTTTATTTCTTCCAGTCGTGTAGGGCCACAACAAATTTTTAAAAATACATACAATGTCCATTGTTTTACGGAGCATATATTTTCTTGCGTTAAATAGAAATTTTCTTATATTTTTATAGATGTAAAGTAGCCATAAAAAATGCACGTTCTGCATGCGTATTCGTTATCAGATAATGATTTAAAAACGAGCGAGGAAAAAGAGAAAATAATATATACACGCAAGCTAGCACATACGGTGTAAACCTGTGAAGCAGTTTATTAACCGCGAAATAGAGAAACAGACAGAACAAAAATGTCATGTACACAGGTTGTCAGCAACAAAGTAACACTCACGGCAAAGCCTTATACAACATGGGTATTACTTTATTAGCTGTATTTATAGGTTCACAAAGTAAACATTTCGTAAGCATGCATCTGTGTTTACTAGTACAAATATCAATTAAATAAGTTTGGTGCGGATGTGTCAAGCATAGAGTCGTGAACAGAGTATAAACTAGACAAAAGGTCAAGAATAGGTTATGGAGACATTCTGACGGGGAAAAAGCTACATCGTGAAAAATGTTACGTCAGACGTGCCTTTGGGAAAGGTCCGATTGCAATGCAAGTCTGGATTGATACATGAATCCGACAGGACAGTTTTTAAAGTGGTTTGACAAGCGTTAAAATAAGGATCTCTCTTTGTCTCCCTTTGCTCCCCCTTGACTTTGCAGCACTAAACGATTAAATAAACCCCACCTTTTCATAATGATGCATTGACTTAATTAATTGCAGAATTAATTTTATAAGTATAAAATTGATTTGATTAATACTACGAAATTGTTCGTAATCCTCGGAGAAGACAACACACGTGCACGGAGAAAAAACAATGTATGATTTAAGATTATTTTAATTATTAATTTTTAGTAAATATTTAATAAGAAAACATATAATATTTTCAGTTTTTGGCTGGAAAAAGAGGGTAAATATGTAGTTATTGTTTGATCTTTGTTTAGTTTTGTTTTATGGCATATCAACGCTTTGGGGTTATTTAATGTCGACTTTATTTTAGTAAAAAGATTGTATGCTTTATGGTTCATAATATTTTCAAACATTAAACAGGTTCTATTTTTATAGATATCATTTGTAGACCAATTTCTTTCGTCTATTAATATTTTGTGAAGAAACCGTCTGTTATTAATTAATTTCATTTAATCTACAGAACAGTTTAAATACAAAATTACTGGCTGATGCCAAATAGACATGTCACGTTTTGCTGCTAGTATTTACTTCCCTCCCACCGCATGATGATGTGACACAAGGTCGGAAATTGGGTTTGAAGGAAAAGCCAGTGCCCAAGAAGCGGAGCACTCTAGCCTTCAAAAAATGTCTGGACAGCCCCGTCGGCATTCCCTGGTAGGGGCGCCTCAGGCGATTAGCAATAAACTAATCCCTTCTCAAAGAGAGAAAGTAAAGCCTGGGAGGGTGGACCTCCTAGAGCTGAACAGAACCATACCTCAGTCCGAAAGAAAAAAGGCCACCTAGCTTAAATTGACTCAAATCTGTCGGGCAGATTGTCGAGGACGTACCCGCTATGAAAATGCGTCGTTTTGCTTCTGTCTGGCTTGCGTGTCGTCGTCTCTGTTATAAACAAGACACGGCCTCACCGAGTTTGGGTTGCGATGTTGTCTCCAGGCATTGTTACTCATTCAAATGTTTATCAATACTAGTGTACAACCCCCGTAAAAATGATGGTCCCCCAGTGTTCCCACTTACTATTTATCTACATATATTACTAAAATATTCATATAAAAAATCATAGGTTACTAATTTAATTTTTACATATATAAATTATTATTATCATTTCCGATGATTTAAGAAAAAAACACTCACAGTTAACTTTTTATTATAGAGTGGGGCATTTTTTTTTTCGAATTTATTTCAGGCGGCGGACATAGTCTGGGGTGGTTTATGACTTGTTATATGCTTTCTCGCTTCCTTTCACCACTTGAAATGGTTCCGTCCGTGGTCTAGAAAAGGGTATGTGTTTTATTCGGTAACTTTTGCGTGACAGGATGGACGTACATATATATATAAACACAAATTGGTATTTATTTTAAAGTTGGGAATGTCGTATCATGGTTAGAATCAGCTGTTTGTTCTTCAAATCACAGTGGCCAAATTTTGAATCATTCTAAATCATCCGATATGCGGATCAGCCGATTCTAGAGAAAGAAAACCCATTCAGAAACAGACGACATCTGTCACGTTTAATAGATTAACTGAAAAGGTTGTGGTTATGACTATTGCTTCATAGAGAATAATTTTCTTTCCTATAACATTGCATTAACATTTTTGTTTAGTGAGACGTTGTTCGTTTTTTTTGTTTGTTTTTAGTGCACGAATTGCCGACAAAACTGGGAAAAAGAAAATATCGAACATCAATGAATTAATGGAAATATTGATTTTGTCATGGATTTTTGCATAACGTTTCCATTCTTATTTTATTTTTATTTTTTTCTGATTTTCAGATTGTGACTGTCGCAGGTTATTTCTGGGGAGAAAAGTAAACAAAACATGCAGTAGTAGCGATCAAAGACGGACGGCGAACGAGCTTATCAAGCCTCCGTTTCGGTTATCGGGTTAGGGTTAGGGTTAGGGTTAGGGTTAGGGTTAGGGTTTAGGGTTAGGGTTAGGGTTAGGGTTTAGGGTTTAGGGTTTAGGGTTATGGTTATGGTTATGGTTTAGGGTTAGGGTTAAGGTTAAGGTTACGGTTAGGGTTATGGTTAGGGTTAGGGTAAGCGTAAGGGTTAGGGTTTAGGGTTAGTGTCAGGGGTAGGGGTGGGGTTTACGGTTATGGTTGGTGTTAGGGTTTAGGGTTAGGGTTAGGGTTTAAGGTTAGGGTTAGGGTTAGGGTTATGGTGTAGGGTTAGGGTTAGGGTTATGGTGTAGGGTTAGGGGTTAGGGTTAGGGTTATGGTGTAGGGTTAGGGTTAGGGTTACGGTTTAGGGTTCAGGGTTAGGGGTTAGGGTTAGGGTTAGGGTTAGGGTTAGGGTTACGGTTTAGGGTTCAGGGTTATGGTGTAGGGTTAGGGTTAGGGTTAAGGTTAGGGTTAGGGGTTAGGGTTTAGTTAAATAAGAAGAAAATGTTAATTTTTTCTTGACTTCTATTTGTGGCATTTTGTAAAAGGCGCTGAAGAATTGACATATTGGAATTTAAAAGTAAAAAAACACAAAATAAAAAATCCTAATCGTCTTAGAAACGATCGTATGCCTTATCATTAATGATCTTGAATTCTTGGAACTGAAACAAATAATATAAATGTATTTGTCTACACTTACTCTACTATTGCTCTGCTTAATCTGAAG
Organism: Sepiola atlantica; assembly: GCA_963556195.1. Taxonomy (NCBI): domain Eukaryota; kingdom Metazoa; phylum Mollusca; class Cephalopoda; order Sepiida; family Sepiolidae; genus Sepiola; species Sepiola atlantica. The sequence continues at coordinate 109,931,575 of OY744531.1, forward strand.
ATTCAATCATTGAGCTGATGTTTATACCTGTAGTACTGAAGTGCTATATGTTAATACTTTTATACCAACTTGTCACTGCACTAGAAGCGGTTTTTACTATTGTTTATATATATATATATATATATATATATATACATATATATATATATAAAGTTAAATGTTAAATGGACGAAGAGTGATAAACATGCACTCTTCGTCCATTTAACATTTAACTTTATATATATATATATATATATATATATATATATATATATATATATATATATAAAGTAAAATGTTAAAAACTTTTATGGATATATATTTGTTACTAGTTACGTTATTTGCTTCAAAACCTTCACACCAATAATCAATATAAAACACTGCTAACAAAAGAAGCGACTGTGTCACCAAAATTGTCGTGTCTACTGTTGTGGCAATGAACTCAGTGATGTGCAGATTTTCAATACAAAATGGACAACTATTATTCCTGTGAAACTTTGGAAAGATAATCACTTTTCCGGGTTTCCTTTCGTCAAGCGAGACTCGAGAATTTTGTAAACTAATTGAATACATTGAATCAGTTAATTGCGCACGCGTTTCGTACATCACTTTCTCTTTCTTCCCGTTCAACATTCCGAAGAAGGTTACCCGGGGTGTCATTGGAAACGCACGCAAACGCTTCGTACACCAAATCAATTAGTCCAGTTTGATCAATTAAACGGACGACTCGGTCAAGTTAATAGGCCTTTCGTATAAAGATAGATAAAAGAGAGGCGCGCGTTCACGCCTCCTCCTAATAGGTTGCATTTGTCGAGTGCGTAAACTGGTCTTACTACGAATGAGCTTTGTTAATTACGGACAGTCCGGTGAACAATGGACAACATGTATTGAGGATCAAATTGCTTGGTGACGTCGATTATCCAACCATAAAATGTATCCGCTATCTAGTCGCGCAAAGAAAAGTGAAGATCAAATAAAGCTTCCGATGCTACAGGAATGTAATCTCATTGTTCTCATTGCAAAGATCCGTCTGAATTTCCAGTGAATATGATATGAAAACAAGTACGCAACATATTATTAAAAGACTCACAGAGATGCCATAATCTCTGATTGGTTGTATAAAATTGCGTAGAAGAAAGGTCCGCTTTAGGAAGTAATTGATTCCAGGGAGAATCTATATATTACTAAAAGACATAAGAAAATAGAGTACAATTGCCACATCTGAGGAGATGCTGCTCAGAGCACTCTTTACGTCAGAGTAGAAAATTGACTTCGAAATCTAGTGGGGGATGATCTCTTCTCTTCCCAACATCCCATTTCTCACAAAAGAGATGTTGCTAGTCTCTCTCTACTCTATCACTATTTCCATAAACGGTGCTCGACTGAGCTCCACTTTTTGGTTCTTATTTGTAAGACATTCACAGCAAGAACTTGTCCTTCTACCACAACGAAAACAAAACTTCCCTTTCACCCTCCATAGCGCTATGTGATGGACAAACTTCTTTGTGGGGGCTTCTTGTCTTTAGAACACATAACAGCGGGACTGCCTCCCTTCATATTACAATATAGTCGTTTTCAAATCCAATGTCAGTAAGTAAAGTACTTTCTCAGATTACGACCCACACTAAAATCGACTTGGCGTCGGTATTTTCCGGGTGTTGACGTAAACTGCCGGAAAGTACCGAAGCGATTAGCCAATCAAATTGCGAGAAAATAAGCAGACGACATGTCAAAATTTCAACTGATTGAAACGCGAAAGTAACAAATGCGAAATAAATTTTGACCAAACCTGCTATGAATTTTAACGAGCTATCACAGGCTTTTGTGTCTCCCGAAAAAGTGATCTTACCTTATCAAAAACCAAAAATAGCTTTCAAAACTGTTTTGTGCGAAAAAAAAATATGTTACAACTTTTTCAGTGATTCAATTATTTGATTGATTCTTACTAAAGCAAACTTTTTCATGCTAACAAAAAAAACTTTCATACTTAACCCTAACCCTAACTCTAACCAAACCTAACCCTAAGCCCAACCCTAACCCTAACCCTAACCCGAAACCCTAACTCCTTACCGTAAACACTAACCTTAACGACGCTATGTATACCTGGTTACAAACCAAAAATAATTTTCAGTAAAAGAAAACACTTATAAATAGAATTTATCGCCTGTTTATTTTTATTTCTTCGTTAAAAAATAAATATTTCTTTAATATAATTTGACTAAATGTATTATTTGATTTTTTTTGCTTTAAATATTGGTTAATGTTTGGGGTTTTTTCCACTTGTAAATTTAGCCTTGTTTTTGATTTTTTGGACGCAGGTAAGTCAACCGACTTGGCGTCGGCATTTTCCGGCGATTTACGGTAACATACGGAAATTACCGACGCTAGGTCGATTTTAGCGTGGGTTCTAATCTAAGAAATCAAGTACTTATCATAAACAGGCTCATAACTAATTGAACATAGTTCATACTATCGATTTCTCTTCATCACTCGACTGACAATAATTTCATCTCATTAACACTTATCCTCGAGTGGCTCTCCGCCTTGAAATGTGGTGACCTAACAGTACAAACAAATAGTCAACAGTTATCTTAAGCAAATTCGTTAAAGTACCAGGTTGACTGTAAAGACGTATTCGTGTACAACTTAGAAAAAGGAATTGCAATTGAAAGTTCCTCGAAATCTAAGCCGCAACATGTAATAAGTGTTGACTTGTTCTGCATTTATCCCGCTAAAACTTGTCCGCACTGAATTTTCCCGCCTAATAAATGAAAAAAAAAGCATAGTACATATGCAGTTTACTGACTTGGCTGAAATAATTACGTTATAATTAAGAAAGTTATTCTTAGAAAAGATGGAGAGATTAGGGTGTGATTAACTATTCTGCACTTTTACCTAACAATGTACTGAAAAAAAGTACTGTAATTTAACTTGAAAATCCTATGTAAAAAAATGAACCAATCAGTGAACCGCATCAGCACCAAAAAATATTTATGTAGGCGTTAAATGTGATATTTTACTACAAATGCTAGTCCTGCATAAGTGTACACCGTCCAACAAACTAGTGTATAATTAATGAGTGTGTTACATATACATTTAATTTCTCGTACCTTCTCTTCTTCGTCGTGGAGAGGCGCCATTTCGATGTCGTCTAATGGTTGAGTTTCTTTCTTCATTTCTGTACTGCCGTGAACATCGCCGTCCGCTGTGTCTACAACAAAACCCTTCGTAACAAAATTCACGAGACAACAATCTTTTACTATGATTTTGTTTTATTCAGGCGTCAGTCTACCGTCGCCCTTGGAGATGTTTCACCAACGTTAAGGGAGAGACCAAATTACTACTCTATCGTACTTAATTCCTAGCTTAAGTCCTTAGCCATTCGGGGAGGGAGGAAGAAGGAATCTCATGCCTGTATTATCTTAGGGAATTTAATTCCCCTAATCATTTGAAGACTACATAGAGAAATCGTCTGTTCGGCTCGCTTCCAAAACCCAGAATCAAAACACAGTTTCCCACACAAAAGCCTGTGACGTCACATAACCCCTATGCGCAGGTGCACATTGACCCTTAACCTGAGGTCTGGTCAACGTGGTGGCCCTGTCAACGTCTGTGAGCTCCGACTGTGAGAACAGTCATATCTTGCACTCGGTTGTACGGGTTCGCCCGCACTAAATCGCGCAAGCCAAACCAAACGATCCCTCCCACATACGCCCACTTCAACATGCGTCCGGCCCTACAGGGCCATTATCCAACAAATGTACACACCAATTAAGTCATCTGCTTACACCTACTAATATCTGAAATGCTACGCTCTTGGTAAGACAGTAACATATCGTTACTTACCTAATGATGTATATGCTTAAATATATTATAAACACATATACACTTACAGTAAAATAAACATTTGTATATATATATATATATATATATATATATAAGTATACTTTTAGAGGATAGAACTTATAATGAAATGGTTTAAGCTCAATATACGAGATAGAGCAATTATAAAGATAAATGAAAGAATAAATTTTGAATTTTGGCTTTTCCACTGCCAACTTATCCATC
>OY744531.1:109945621-110178121 GCA_963556195.1 Sepiola atlantica
CGAAACTTAATAAACATAAATTGGAACTCATGATTATATCACATGAATTATTAATTAAAAGCAATGCGTTTCAATTCTTAAGAAAAGTCAAAGGTCTCGCTAACAATGTTGCTGTTCGACCATCGTGGCCGACTGAATAGCTTCTCTTAATTACCAGTTATTATGTTTAGACATCTACAGAGAACAAAGTCAACAAAATGTCGCCAAGAACAAGATTGGAGTGAAACGTAGCCATTATAGAAATGATCAAGTAAAAGAAAAGCTGATTTATTTAAATACAATAATTCAGATTTATCGGATTTTCTGAGACGATAAAGTTTTCATAATTAAACATCCAATTCTTATAAAACAGTTACTCGCTCTGTCAATTATGTCTTAAACGTCGACTGCTATACGCTTCGGTCTTCTTTGCGTTATTTGAAATAATAAAATGTGAATTCAAAAATAGATGTTTTGCTTTTGTTTAGGAGTCTAAATTAAAGGTGGTTCTGGTGAAGTGGATAGCGGTACAGGCTGATGATTGAATGTGCCGCGTTTGAATCTTGTCGGAGCCATAGTACCCCTTTCACTGTGAATGTTGACAATATCAAAGTAGCCTTTCCTGTTAGTACCCGATTTCCTCCAAAAAGGAATCGTTGACACCAATGCTAAACAAAGAATCAATGAGATTACAAAGACATAGCATGCAAATTCATGCGTAAAGAAGAAAGAGAAAGTGTATACATGAACCATGATATCTTTAAACTTTAATCTAAGCTAAATGTTACGTTGTCCTCTTCAGGTTAAAGGCATCAGAACAATTTTCCGATTTTAACCGGCAACAAAGTTAGCATATCCCAACAGTATTTCTTAATATATTAATATTGGATAAAAAATGGCTGACGTGTATACTATTTCGTGAGCGTTATAAATTTGAAAGTAATGGATAGACATAAAATATTGTTTTAATTTAAATGAATTAGAATACATACAAAGAAGATACTACCAAGTCTGCTGCAAAGTATGTAGGCTCCCTATACCGGGTTAGAAAACTTCTCACACCTTCCAGTATCGTATAACTCTACATAGCCATCATTCGCCCATGCATGGAGTATTGTTGCCATTTGGGCTGGTGCGTCTACCGCTAGTCTCTCCCTGTTAGACAAGGTCTAAAAAAGAGTCTATAATTAAATAGGTCCCACACTGTCTACCAAGCTCCAACCCATGGCTTCATTATACCCAGTTGTTGTTGTGACACGTGTGTCATCTAGTCTCAGTTTTCGATTGATTAATTAACGAGTCTTTTTTAAATGGAGAATTCATTAGCATGAAAGACACGTTTAAAGAAATCCGAAAGAGACACACATATGCATATATTCACTCGACTAAATAAGAGATAGAGAGAAAGAGACAAACACAGATACGGGATTAAATTCATGACTGGGACGAGCGATGGCTTTTTGCGACCGTTCGCTTAAAAAGCTCTCAGGAACAGAGCTCACAATACCATTCTCAACTTCCTTTTATTCGCTAGGGTCACATTTTAACGCCGGATGCGTCAATTATTTTGCAAGGTCTATTGCTCATTCGTCTAATGTCAATTTAAATTAATCAATTATTCTTAGACTCTCATCACATAACAGAAGTTTAAAAATGAAATTCAAATAGTATGGTCTATTTTTGCTTACGATAACGGCCAAATATTAACAATGCAAGAAGAACATAATTCATAGAATACGAAACTTGACAATAATTTCATCGATAGACTCCTTGATAGAATCCTCGATAGCACAGTAAGTACTCCGTGAATTTTGCTAATATACCTGAAAGTGGTGTCATGGATTATACTAAATGCGAACACGATATCTACTTCACTACCGACACTACTTATTCATGAAATAATGTTATTCGTCCTCCAATTTCCTTGTCTAAAATATCCAGGCAGAGTGTACTGAAAAAACAGAAGGTGCACTTGGCATCGGCATGTACTTGGCCTGAAGAAAACAGCATAACACGATTGATTGCAAAAAATGAAAAAATTGTTAGTTAAAGTCGGATACCTGGCCGGGAAAAAAATATAGTGGACTGTCAGAAAAAAATAGTTATGATTGGAACCACCTTGAAAAAGTTAGTGTCCAAAACGTAAACACCCTATCGCCGAATAAAACACCCTGTAGACGTGGTTACGTCGACAGTTAAATCCAACAATTGGCCTTTACAGGGGGTCACAAATTGTTATATAATAACAACCCGAAATTTATAACGTAAGTTGGATGGTAATTTGGATACGAGAAGAATCACAACTCAAATCTCCGTGCGTGCATCTTCCTCCCTCTTTAACCCACACTCCTTCACCGCCACCGACAATAAAGATACATCGTTATATTTTCATATATAAGTGTGTCATCATTCTATTAAGCACATCATAAATATAACATTCGGCCACAGAATCTACGCATTTGAACTTCCTTCATCATTTACTTTCTACGTTGGCCATAGACACACATGCGTAGAGGCTACTAAACGCCATAAATTTTATCCCCATCTCAAATCAAACCCTCCCTCACCGTTGTAGGGGGCGGTGGAAATGTGGCAGAGGTCGGCATCAAGATCCGTCGTCCTCTGGTTATCTCTGTCTTTGCGTGTAGCAAGCAAAAGTGTGTCAGGCGCGCAACTTCAAATCTATGTGGTGAAAGTGGCGACTTTGCTTTTGCGCCATTCCTTTGTGTATTCTGGAACAAACCTTCCCCGCCTTTGCATGCAATTACCAATAAAATTTTGTAATTAAATATACTTGGATAAATCAGTTATCGACTGCTTCTTGTTTACATATTAAGAAAAAAAATGTTTTAATAGTGCGTTGAGTTTGGGTGAATTATTCCCATTTGATGTTCTGCATGCGTATTGGTGTAGTGATATTGGTTTAAGGTATGTTGGAATAAGGTTATATGTGAGAAATTCTACGTTAGCTATGTTTAAGCAAGAAATTTGAATTTTCATCTATAATCAAGTTCGTGTTAGGATATGACGTCAGGGACAGGAAGTCTGAAATGTGACGTGGCGAAGTAAAGAGAAAAGTATTTCTCTTTGGCGGGTGAACTTGGCGGATTCGGTAGGTCTTTTCGGAGCTTTGTTATTGTTGTCCAACCCCGGGGCGAAGGATGAGAATATCTAAGTTTACAGTATTGTAAACTAATCAAACATCGAAGTGCATGTCACCATTGAGCAAGAATTGTTGGCGTTTTTTTTTTACTATTCGTTATTACAGCTACCAGAGGAAAGCGGAAGACGGCTGCCCTTTTTGAAACTAAGAAGAAAGCAAGCAACCATGTTTATGCGACAACGATGACAACTACATGACCGCTCCAAGAGACGTCGCTATCTACTGAACAACTAATGAGAGGGGTAAACAGCTGTTTCTGTAGGTGAAGAAGACGAACGGCAATCCGTGGGGATTTAAGCATCCCCAGTTATGACACATGTACAATCTTCCGTCATTACGACCCATCTAAGGTAAGGGCAAACACAATTATTGTAATAAATACATATGCGTGATATAAGTAGTTCTCAGTTATACATGAGTCGGCAAACTAATACAGTAAGAATATATCCCAGATAGTAAGTGATGACTCAGTGGGTTTATTTTATTTAAGACTGAAAATAATAAAATATTTATCAGGACTAAATATTAAAGTCGGCGAAATCGATTGAACACACTTTTTTCAAACACGGACCAATAATTGGCCTAAATCACTGACAAATTAAAATTTTTATTAAAAAGTGGAGCTGGTGCACCCAGTTAACTTTTTTAAAGTGTAGATTAGCATTTGACTAATTGCATTAGTCAAGAACCTAATTATTTTGAATAACGCCGTGTGATTAGTGTTACCGTTTAAATCGGAAATAAATTAGTTTTCCCAAACTATTTTTTTTTAAAACACGGACCAATAATTAGCCTGAATTGAAACGTAATAAATTTGTTTATATACCTTTTACTAGCCTATAAGATAAAAAAGCAGACTAGTTTAGTTGGAAAGAATTTTGAAATGGAAACGGTACTCTAATGTCCAAATTCAGACAAAGAATGACAAGTAGAAGAACGATTCACCTTATATTTTGTTTTTATTGAATTTCTTTTTATGCACCCTCGTCATACACTATCGTTTCACTTTCCCTTTTATTTGTCTCCCTGTTTTTATTTTTGTTTATTTGAAATAACATTTAAGAGAAGTTTAGACAGATGTAGGTGCAATTATTGGCAGCTTCTATCAACGCTACAAGAAGCGCATATTTAAATGTAATAAACTTGGCAGGCGAGCAACTATCCAGGTCACCCACTGGCAAAGTATTTGGAACGTTGGCACATTCGGAACTCCTGGAACAGACGAGTTATAAAATAACATAACAAAGATAGAAAGAAAGTCTGGCGGAAAAGGAAAGGAAAAAAAAACAACTGTTATTCGTTATAGTGTATTTTTTTAAACCAACTTGAAACCACTACCATGTTTTGAAATATTTGCTAATTTCAAATAACGTTTTCTTATGTTTCAGAATTTTTTAGATGAGGATTGATTATTTGAATTATTCGAACTACTGTTCTCATCTTGGATATTATTCACGCAATGTAACCTCCGACCTTCGTCAAGTACATCTTGCAGAATTCGGGAAACAATACGGAATTTCGAACGGAACCCTTTATTTAATCCACAGGGGTAGTTTGTACTCGTTCTGTCAGCCACGACCGAGTATTGATTTACTCCTCTCCAGGAGTTAGGCACAGGGCCAGTTTTTTTCTTACTCGCAAAAGTAAGATGTGACCCAAGGTCGGGTCGGGAAAGTGGGGTTTAAAAATTGCCTGGGCAGCCCCGTCGGTATTCCCCGGTAGGGGCGACTCAGGCAGTAAGCAATAAACTTACTCCTCCCCAAAGAGGGGAGGCGAAGCCTGGGAGGGTGGACCTCCTAGAACTGCACAGGACAGACCCATAGGCCGGCGCAAATCAAGCCCCGAAGGCCAAGACAATACCAGTCTATGGGGTGCAGTATTCATCGGAACAGATACTACACTTTGATCTTAGCCAAAAGGTCAAGAACAAGCCACGACCGAGTAGAAGTCTTAAGTAATTCGTAATTGTATTCTTAGTATCGCTTATACTGAGGATTGAACCTTCAACTTCCATTCAATTTGAACTATTTATTACTAAACAGAAGGGAGAAACAAATTCGCGGAAATAATGAAATAAAAAGACTAAAGAACGTTTCGAATTAAGGAAAGAAAGAAGGAATATATAGATAAAATATATATTAATTAAATGAATATTGGACACAACTTGTTTTAACAGTGTGATTGTGGTGTGTTATACACTGAAGAAGCCTCTTTGTGAATGTTTGCTAAATTTTGTATACCAGAAATGTGTATATTTAAGAAATACGGCAAAAACAATTATTTATAAATCAAATTTATTTTGAATGAACTCGAAAATCAAAAAACGTTTTCGAATTACATACGGTTATTAAGTACTCTAGTCGTATTAGGCTATATATACAGCTTTGTGCGAACTTAAAGAAAATTATATAAATGTATATATATATATATATATATATATATATATATATATTTACATATATATATAGATATACGCAAATATGTATATATAGGATGAATTTTTATTTGTATAAATAAAAGATTATTCTAAAAACAGCTCCACTTGTTATTGAGCACTTTTTATAAACATTGGTGGTTCAATGGATTAACATTTATACAAACAATATATCATATGTACTCTCTTTCTTTCTCTAACTCTCTCTCTCTCTCTCTCTCTCTCTCTCTCTCTCTCTCTATATATATATATATATATATATATATATATATATATATATTATAAGTTAGGAAAATATATGTGTGGCCAAAGGCTTCCGCGTTTCATTCCCTTAGGGAATCGTCAAGCTAAATATATATATATGTATATATATATATATATATATATATATATTAATCCAACTGTATATCATAGGTAGTTAATATATATATATATATATATATATATATATATATATATATATATATATATATGTGTGTGTGTGTGTGTGTGTGTGTCACATTCCTTTTTCTTTCTTTTTACTTCTGTTATTTCTATCGCGTAGAAACCTTTCTGAACATTTTCTATTCCACCTGTTTCAATTATATTGCATGTAGCACTAACCCTAACTCTAACCCTAACCATAGCACTCCATCATTATTTTTTATTATTTTTCCATTTTTCTCGTCACTTGTCACAACGCAGCGATTTCCTAACATCGTAAAAAATGTTTAAAAAAAATCATGTCGTAAATAAGAAATGTTAAATAATAAGAGTAAATAATTAAAAGTAAGCATTATGTGGTAGTATATATATATATATATATATATATATATATATATATATATATATATATATATATATATATATATAATTACTATTATATACACGTGTGAGTTTACTCTTTTTTTTGTTTCACCTAAAAATGAACCACAGGTTTTTTTTTCAAGACATATAATCCAATAATTTTTTACTATTTGTGAATTTTTCTAATGATTTTGTAATGTTGCAAAGACGATATTGACATAAAAATGTTTTTTAGCTCAAAACAAATGAAACGGACCTTAAAAAATACATCTCACAGAAATTTTTTGTTTTTTGGAAATGTGAAAAAATAAAAATAATAAAATAAAAACATGGTTATCGGAATATAATATGAACTTTACTTGTCGCTATTTACAGTTAAAGTTACTCTATATTTACTAACTAATTGACGATGGCCGTTTGGATAAAATCACCGACTACGAATCAGTGGCGATTTGTGTTCGGGGTTCGCGCCTACCGACCGTCGGGAATTAGTTCCTAGACTGAAGATTGCGTTAGCATGAAACATCGATGTCTCTAGGTATTTAAATAATGAATATTTATTTATTAAAATATTATTGTATATATATATATATATATATATATATATTCATGTAAACATTGTTAAAAATAACAGAATTCGTCTGTTTAATCATATCTTTTTTATTTTTTCTGATGGTTTCTAGTAGGCATTCAATTCTTTCAGATAAAAATATTTCAGCTAGCATACATATCAAAAGTAAGCTCTCTGGGTAAATATTTTCTCTAAAAATCAACAAATAGGCATTGTATGTTGCATTACCCGTTCTTTAAGGGTACCCGGTAAGATCCAACAAAAATGACAAAGAACAGAACGTATATGGAAAAACTTTGGTTTTCTTTATTCCCCGTCACCAGATGGTTTACGCTGGCTACTCACGCACATATAAAAATCTTTTGATATAATTTTGTCTCATGAAAGTTTTTTTCTTGCTGAGGTCACAGACTTGGTTTCCGCTAGAAACTCGTTAAATATATAAATCAATTTTCTATCCAAGCGTGAACTGAAGCTCTTCCAATTGTCGTTTTGATGAAATAAAAGCATGGGGATTCCTTCACGGTACCAACTTGCTTATCATTCGCATTTTTAGTCAGCGGACACGAAAGCCTAACAGCAAGACGGGCTTGGATACCATAGCCAATAAGGTTTCATCGGTGCATCGGTAAACTCCCATTCTTCCGGTACTTCGATACTCTGATCGCCACCCCTTAAGCCTCACTTGCACCGCGGAACCCTCTCCTTTTCAATAGCCATCAAGTTGCTTTCCCTCCCGACATCCCACCCACAATGGACCCGCCCACGAACCATCCCTGCCACCCATCACCATCCTACAGGTATACGTGGTATCTTTTTAAGTAATATTTTTTACGTATTTTCTTTATTTTCCTGTAAACAAATTGAAATCATTTTGAAAGCCGTATTTTTACGTTATAAATTTAATAAAAAAACAAACTAACAAAAATCAACAGATCCAAATACGTTTTAAAAATTTATTTTCGCTTATTTATTGTTCAGAAACCTTTGTAGATTTGTTATTTATTTGTTTGTGTCCTTTTCTTTCTTTTCAACCCTCACCCTAACCCTCACCCTCACCCCTTTCCTTTTTTTAAAGAATTTTGAATTATTTGTTTTTTGTTCGTTATTCTACTCGTGTTGCACCTGTTTCATAAAAAGGGGGGGGGGGCGAGATTTAACGGAAAGCGTTCGCGAAGTCTTAAGTAGATTTTCCGAGAAGAAAGACACGTGCGTGTATTCGCAGGTGTATCCCATCGGTTAACGCGAGAAAATTCCGAAAGGCGAACCTTTGTTTTGTTTTTGTTTTTGTTTTTTTTTTAATCTCGGATAGAATTTACCACGAGGAATCCAATTGTCTTATTGAATTTATATCAAGGGATTTTACAATAATACCGTTGGGTCTACGTTCGCGCGTGACATTCATAAACGAGAAAGAAGACGCGTCACTTTATATATTTGTATAACTTGAAAAATGATAGAAATTATAAAATAATAAAAATGATAACACAGAATTCATGAGTTAACGTGCATTCTCGTCTATTCCCGGGCAACACTGGATCTGCCTGCTCGAATATCAATAAAATAGCTACTAGAATAAAACTAAATACATCATTTTTCTTTTCTAATTGAAGAAAAATATAATTCTATTATTCAACTAGTGTACACCTGTATGCTTCGCCAGTGTTCGCTCTTGTTGTTTATCTAGATATATTACTAAAATATTCATGTAAAATCATAGAATTACGTCACTCATTTGATTTTCCAAATAGTCCTAATACCACTTATCAAACCATTTTTTTTCGCTTGAATAGTATTTTTCCCATCAGAAAGAAATGTTTTATCAACACACAACATTCGGATTTTCCATTGCTTTAAAAATTTGAAACAGCGACATCACTTAAATAAGTGTAATTTGTAAACTAATAACTCGATTAGGTTCAACATTTGACACGTGTTATTCGAAGGTTAGTACCTTATAAAAATTATATAGATTTTTAAATTAGTTCCGCAATGTATATATAAGGCCCGAGACTTATTGAGTGATTATTAAGTGATTATATATATATATATAATCACTCAATAATCACTCAATAAGTCTCGGGCCTGATATATACATTTGTTTATTTTATAAAAAAAAAGAGTTAAAATATATCTCTGATGATGAAGGTTTCCTCCGAAATTAATTGGAAAAAAAGATAAAAGAAATAAATTTGTCACGCATTATAAAAAGGGCTTCTATCGTCATTTTATATATATATATATATATATATATATATATATATATATATATATATATATATATATATTAATTCCCGAAACAGTTTTTCATGGTAAACAACTGATGATCCCTTAAATAATGTTAAGACTAGCGTAAATTGTTGGAAGCAAACTAATATAGTGACTGCAAAAAGTAAATTGACTTACAAAAAAATTATTTTCAACCGAACGACTTGGGACTAAAATGCTTTTTTGTTTTTTTTATATATATAGTTTTTAAAATACTAAAGTATTTTTCACCTACAGACGACGTCGTTCCGGCCTCTCTTACCTTCATCAGTGTAGGAGTAACGGTTGCAGGCGGTCGCATTGTCTCGAACTCAGTTCGTAGATTCAGGCTAGCATCACGAGAGACACGTCCTCGAGAAATCGACACAGACAGTAATTGAAATTAAGATTCACTTTCCCGGGAGGCGGGGAAGCGTCTTATTGTCTTCAGTGTCAAACGCTCGAGCGGAACTTGCTTATCGCAGAAATGACAACAATATTTTCAATTTCAAACAGGGCTCTATTTCATCTTGAAAGGGGGTTTTAACTATAAATATGTTTTATAATATTGAAGTTTTTTTCACTCACAGATTAATTAATAAATATTAAATTATGTATCGGTCAAGTGGTTAGAATCGTCGACTATCCATTAGATGGTTGTAGATTCGCTTCCAGCTTGGGGCGAGTGATAGTCTAGCCGAACTCAAGAGCTGTGCTCCAGCAACACAGTCTGTGTAGCTTAATTGCAATAAATATATTTTCATAGCTTACTATATATATATATATATATATATATATATATATATATATATATATATATATATATATATATATATATTGAAAAGTCACACAATTTGAAGCGTTGGGTGGGTGGGTGTCAATAATAAAGATATTTTTATTTATAAAATATTTAGAAAACCGTGCACAACGCACATTATTTGTTTTTAAAATAAATTATTTATTCGTCTCAAAAACATTTTTTTTTTATAAACTTGAGTACTTTCGGTAAATCTACCATCTTCAGAAGAATATTTCTTCTTTTTCTTTTTTTTTCTTCTTTTTCTTTTTTTTCTCTTGGTTAAGACATTCTCGTGGCCAAGTTGAAAATCCGTCTAGGTGTTTTGACGAAGTAAAAAAAAGTGTTGATATGGCTGTGTGTCACGTGGTCGGCGTGGAAGGATACTTTGAAAAGTCACACAATTTGAAGCGTTGGGTGGGTGGCAATAATAAAGATATTTTTTTTTATAAAATATTTGGAAACCTTGCACAACGCAGATTATTTGTTTTTAAAATAAATTATTTATATATATATATATATATATATATATATATATATATATATATATATATAAGTCCCGTGATTCAATGTTTATTAGGAGCGTATAAATGCTTTGAAGGTTTAACTTGGTGTCGTCTAGAAAGTGTTAAGGAGATAATTAAACTTTCGAAAGAATAAAAAAGCATATATATATATATATATATATATATATATATATCAACATATCAAAGCATTTATACGCTCCTAGTAAACATTGAAACACTGGACTCGTATAGAGATATTTTTCATTTTTTTTAAATTGTAAATCTTAACTGTTACATTTTACCCCCGCCCTTTTTTTCGAACTTTATTAAACAATTTAGTCTCACGTTTCTCTCCCTAACACAAATTTTAAAACAAATATACATAACACTCCAAAGGAAATAACGTATTCAAACGAGAGTGAGACGTGAATTCACATTTCTGTAACAGGTAACAACATAAGCTGAAGAGAACCGGATAGTTAAGTTCTTCTGACGGTACTGATGCTGTACTAATTTTCTGTACACACACACACACACACACACACACACACACACACACACACACACACACATATATATATATATATATATATTTATATATATATATATATATAAATTCCCGAAACAGTTTTCCATGGTAAACAACTGATGATCCCTTAAAATAGTGTTAGAAATAAACTAATATAATAACTGTAAAAAATAAATTGACTTACATGAGTGATTTTCCACTGGAAGATATGGGACTATAAGTTTTTTTGTTGTTTTTTTTTATATAGTTTTAATGGTTGAGAAACTTCCGAGGTTATATATATATATATATATATATATATATATATATATATATATATATATATATATATATATATATATATATATATGTGTGTGTGTGTGTGTGTGTGTGTGTGCGTGTGTGTTCGGTTTTATATAGTTACACTTCCGACAAAAAGTCGGAATTCTAAGTGTCAGTAATCTTATTTCAATAATATTGTATGCAGACTAAATAATGGAAAGAAAAAAAACGAACAAGGCAAAAAAGCGGATATTATAATTAAGACGTGGAGACGAGTAAAGAAAAAACATAAAGTAGAAAGAATAGAAAAAGAAAAAAGCTTCGAAATGATGAGTTCGTTTTCCATATCGCGACAGCAAAAGATAACGATAGAATCGACCCCCAGGCCAACTGTGCACTCTCCAAGAATCGCAGACATTGGAATTGAATATGTTGGCTCGAATTTTTGTTCTTCACTACTTCAAAAGACGAGCCAAAATGCTAGCAGACAACGGCCGTTACTTATCATTTTGTGTGTGTGTGTGTATATATATATATATATATATATGGGAAGAGAAGGATGAAGGTAATCCGACGTGATGGTAAAATGAAAAAGGAAAACCAAAAACTGGATGTTTTTATGTGTACATCAACGTTTCGTCTTTATTTATAAGACTTCATCAGGATGATGATATAGGGAAAAGATATCATGCAAGCACAGATACATGTAGGGTAGACATGTTGGGAAGAAAAATAAAATAAAATGAAAAATAATGGCAGCGTCTTGCTGGACGTCCGTACTTGTTAGAGAATGAAAATGAGTGGGAGAAAAAAGGGGAAGGGTGGAGGGAGCAAGGACTACTGTGGCTGGCGATGAGAGAAAGAGGTGGGGGATGAGCAGGGGTAAAATGGATGGCAGAGAGAGATTGGAGGAAGAGGGGGAGGGGGTGTTTGACCAGATGGCTGTGGTCGAGATTGAAGGGGAAGAGTGAGTTGGAATGTTTGTGTGTGGGGGGTGTATGCAGGGAAAATGGGGATGGGTAGAGAGGGAGGGGGGCTGTGATTTTGGTGGATGGGCGAAAGTTATGGTCTTAGAGAGCGTTTGGAGAAAATGAGGGAATTTAAGAAGAGGTATGGGAGAAAATAGATGAGAGGGGGAAGAGGGAGGATTTGTCGTGATAGGGTGTGAAATATTTGAAATATTTGGAAAATGATAGCAATGAGTGAGGGATTGGAGTGGGTGGGGGAGGGGGGTGATTGAAAGGGTGGGTGAGGAATATTTGAAATATTTGGAAACATGAGAAAGTTTATTTGGACTGTAGTATTAAAAATGTGAGGGAAAAAAAGTGAGGAAAAATAAGAGAAGATTCAGGGAGAAGAGGGAAGGGTGTGGGTGAATGGAAGAGTGTCATAAGGTTAGAGATGAAAATAAAAGTTAGCCATGATCAGGCAAAAGACTTTGTTCTGTGAGGATGATCTTGCTTATTAAGGGTGATAGGTTAAAGAAACCATTTCGCTGCTTGATAGTAGTGGAGGATGTGATGAGGGCAGTTTCCAATAATCTTCGCCGAGATTTGTTGTGGATGTGTTTAGTGATTTTGGCTTGTTCAAATTTGAATGCATGATCATATTCTAGAGCATGGGAGAAAAGTGCACTAAGAGGGTTGTTGTTTTTTATGTCCCTTTTATGTTCATTTAATCGTTTCTTTAATTCACGTTGTGTTTCTCCCACGTAGAATTGATGGCAATCATTGCAAGGGACAGTGTATAAGCCGGCATGGGATGTGGGTGTTTTTTGGAAATGTCTGGATGTGTTTAAAGTTTGTTTTATGGATTGAGAAGCATAGGTAGCACCACACACAAAATCGCACGGGCCATAGCTAACATCCTCACTCCACTAATGGGTACCATCAGTCCCTCCCACATAAAAAATTCAGGCGACCTTCTTAGCAGAATAAAAAACATCAACGTAGAAAATAAAAATATACACAGCCTAGATGTAACTTCGCTCTACACTAACGTACCTGTAAAAAAATGCCTACACTTACTTCACACACATACAAAGAAAACAAAAACCGACCTACCTTTTCCCCCCAACACTTTTATAGAAATAATTAGACTCATCACTGACATAACATATTTCCAATTTAACGAAGTATTCTACAAACAAAAATTTGGACTCGCCATGGGCAACCCCCTTAGCGGTGTATTGGCCTGCCTCTTTTTAGAATTCTTAGAATCCGGTCCTTTCAAATATAGACTACCTCCTAACATCGAATACTTTAGATACATAGATGATATTTTAATTTTCCTCCCCACAGACACACAAATCATTCATGTTAAGGATAAACTCAACACAGTAGAACCCTCCATAAGATTCACCCATGAGACTGAAATAAACGGCTCTATTCCCTTCCTTGATACTCTTATAATTAAGTCCAACAATAAACTAGAATTTAAGGTACACCGCAAAAACACTCACAAAAATGACTACATACATTTCTACTCCCACCATCATAGCAAGATCAAAACAGGTATAATTATAGGCTTCTTCCTACGCGCCCTTAGAATATGTAGCCCCCCACACATAGATGAAGAAATAAAATACATTTTTAATTCCCTAAAAACATTGCAATACCCCACACATTTCATATTAAATGCCAAGAAAAAAGCCTTCCAAATATTCTCCAGAAACACCACACAAAAAAATCAAACCCCTAACACCTCTCTCATAGACAGACCCCTTCTCCTACCCACGCATTCCAATAACACATCCATATGCAACACGCTCAACAGACTAGGCATTCCAATAGTACAAACCACTTCTCAATCCATAAAACAAACTTTAAACACATCCAGACATTTCCAAAAAACACCCACATCCCATGCCGGCTTATACACTGTCCCTTGCAATGATTGCCATCAATTCTACGTGGGAGAAACACAACGTGAATTAAAGAAACGATTAAATGAACATAAAAGGGACATAAAAAACAACAACCCTCTTAGTGCACTTTTCTCCCATGCTCTAGAATATGATCATGCATTCAAATTTGAACAAGCCAAAATCACTAAACACATCCACAACAAATCTCGGCGAAGATTATTGGAAACTGCCCTCATCACATCCTCCACTACTATCAAGCAGCGAAATGGTTTCTTTAACCTATCACCCTTAATAAGCAAGATCATCCTCACAGAACAAAGTCTTTTGCCTGATCATGGCTAACTTTTATTTTCATCTCTAACCTTATGACACTCTTCCATTCACCCACACCCTTCCCTCTTCTCCCTGAATCTTCTCTTATTTTTCCTCACTTTTTTCCCTCACATTTTTAATACTACAGTCCAAATAAACTTTCTCATGTTTCCAAATATTTCAAATATTCCTCACCCACCCTTTCAATCACCCCCCTCCCCCACCCACTCCAATCCCTCACTCATTGCTATCATTTTCCAAATATTTTAAATATTTCACACCCTATCACGACAAATCCTCCCTCTTCCCCCTCTCATCTATTTTCTCCCATACATCTTCTTAAATTCCCTCATTTTCTCCAAACGCTCTCTAAGACCATAACTTTCGCCCATCCACCAAAATCACAGCCCCCCCCCCCCTTCCTCTCTACCCATCCCCATTTTCCCTGCATACACCCCCCCCACACACAAACATTCCAACTCACTCTTCCCCTTCAATCTCGACCACAGCCATCTGGTCAAACACCCCCTCCCCCTCTTCCTCCAATCTCTCTCTGCCATCCATTTTACCCCTGCTCATCCCCCACCTCTTTCTCTCATCGCCAGCCACAGTAGTCCTTGCTCCCTCCACCCTTCCCCTTTTTTCTCCCACTCATTTTCATTCTCTAACAAGTACGGACGTCCAGCAAGACGCTGCCATTATTTTTCATTTTATTTTTCTTCCCAACATGTCTACCCTACATGTATCTGTGCTTGCATGATATCTTTTCCCTATATCATCATCCTGATGAAGTCTTATAAATAAAGACGAAACGTTGATGTACACATAAAAAACATCCAGTTTTTGGTTTTCCTTTTTCATTTTACCATATATATATATATATATATATATATATATATATATATATATATATATATATATATATATATATTATTCGGTACAGAAAATCAGTACCGAATAATAAATAAATATTACGCACTTAATTTTGATGGTCTCAATTAATTGAGCACTCTGCTGGGATTGTTCCTACTATCTTACTAAATAAGTTATATATATATATATATATATATATATATATATATATATATATAGAGAGAGAGAGAGAGAGAGAGAGAGAAAGATGTTTTCTTTTCTTCTATATATTAATACGATAGCGTGTGTGTTCGTGTGTCACGCTTACATCAAAAGCTCTGCGCATGCATTCGGCACCTAGAATGTGAAAAGCATTCAAGTAACCTAATTTTCGTAATATATTTTCCGTTTGGCGCAACGGTTAGCGACGTAGGATTTTGACGTTTTGCTGATTTATACAAATTTACTTATTTTATATGAACTTGTGTCGAGTATTTTTCGCGTGATGTGACGTGCGACGGACGGACAAACATTTGTCAAATTATTATAAGGCTTGGGGAACCAAGTGGAAATTCCACGGTGATTTCTACATCAATCTGTATAATTTAATGTTAATAATTATGGTACTCTTATTGCTGATGCACCATGTTTCCCGAGAGTTGACGAAACTATTAACCAAGAAACATTTGCTTATAAACCGTTTATTTTCGTTAAAATATGAAAACAAAACAAACAAAAAAGGCTTCAAAACAGTTGTTGCGGTGTTTATGTTTACAAAAAAAATTGACAAAAAAGATTTTTAAAAACATTGAAAAATTTAAAAAAAAGAAAAACATTTGCTTAACAATTGAACAATTTGAAACATTCCGGTGCGCAAACAAAAAACATTTTATTTAAAAAACATTTGATTAACAATGGTTCATTTGACAAAAAAGAACAAAAATAAACATCTAATTACAAACAGTTTTTTTAGCTATGGTTTGTTCGTTCTTATTTGCATATATGTATTTTAGTTTGGTTTTCTTCGTCGTAATTTATCTGCTAACAGTCTACGAATTAGCATTTGGCAGTTTCGCCTCGTCAACTCTCGGGCGCTTTCCGTAACCTGTCCGAACGTTGACGACGCGAAGTCACGGAAACATGGTGCGTCAGCTAAAAGAGTACCACAATTACTTTTCTTTTTGAAATAATGTCGGTCAGGGTCAGTCCTATTTATAAAAATTATTTATTTCTTCTTCCGTAAAAATAATTATGCTTTGAGCGAAGTAGTCTTCGAATAAATAGATCGAATATGTATATTTATTTATTTATTTATTTATTTAACAATTGTGACAATTTAATTCTTTTAAAACGATAACTATTCTTTATCTTCGTACCGTAAAACTAATCGTCAGCAAAATATTGTTCAAATTAATAAAACAAATGTAACTTTTTGAAATGTGTTTATTTAAAATTATACTTTTTGTCGACATAATTCGATTTTAGAACAATTCATTTTTATAGTCGACATTATTCGATTTAAGAACAATTGATTTTTATAGTCGACATTATTTTATTTTAGAACAATTCTTTTTTTAGTCGACATCATTCGATTTTAGAACAATTCATTTTTATAGTCGACATTATTTGATTTTAGAACAATTCATTTCTTTAGTCGACATTATTTGATTTTAGAACAATTCATTTTTTTAGTCGACACCATTTTATTTGAGAACAATTCATTTTTTTAGTCGACATTATTTGATTTTAGAACAATTCATTTTTGTAGTCAACACCATTTGATTTTAGAACAATTCATTTTTTAGTCGACATCATTTGATTTTAGAACAATTCATTTTTATAGTCGACATCATTCGATTTTAGAACAATTCATTTTTATAGTCGACATTATTTGATTTTAGAACAATTCATTTTTTAGTCGACATTATTTGATTTTAGAACAATTCCTTTTTTAGTCGACATCATTTGATTTTAGAACAATTCATTTTCATAGTCGACATTATTTGATTTTAGAACAATTCATTTTTATAGTCGACATCATTTGATTTTAGAACAATTCATTTTTATAGTCGACATTATTTGATTTTAGAACAATTCATTTTCATAGTCGACATTATTTGATTTTAGAACAATTCATTTTCATAGTCGACATTATTTGATTTTAGAACAATTCATTTTTATAGTCGACATCATTTGATTTTAGAACAATTCATTTTTATAGTCGACATTATTTGATTTTAGAACAATTCATTTTTATAGTCGACATCATTTGATTTTAGAACAATTCATTTTTATAGTCGACATTATTTGATTTTAGAACACTTCATTTTTTAGTCGACATCATTTGATTTTAGAACACTTCATTTTTAAATACAGAATTGCAGATCGATTCATCTGATTTTTAAATATATCTGAAAGGTGATAACGTACGTTCTTACATAGAATGCCGGGCGGGACCTGTGAAAATTCTACAGTTATATTTTTAATATGTTTTATATTACTGCCGTGTTTAAAAATATTACAATTCTGTTTACGTCCGGCGTGAACGCAAACCTCACGATATTATTGTACCATATTTGTTCATACATCTTATCCATATACTCTATTAAATAGAGAGAGTAGAAAGTGGAACTTGGGTTTACTTTCGACAGCTTTGTAACTCTCACTTCTCTTATATTGTTCTTTAGTCCTCACATTCCATGAGCGATGTTTCTGACAAAGGGGAAATAATTGTTGTTTTCTGGGTCGTAATCCATCCATATAACATTTATCGTTGGTTAGTTTTTTTTTACTTTGAACTAGTATTCTTTTAGCTCTTTGCATCGGGTGGATTCATGCCTTGTCTGGAGCGATTTCCATTAAAAAATAATAATAATAAGGTTTCAGAATATATCTATGTTCAAAACCCTTGTAAGTGTCTGTGACATATTCTCATTCATTTTTAGACACCCTCGGCGAACTGGGAGACCCCACGATATTATTGTACTATCTTTAGACTGATACTACACTTTGATTTTAACTGAAGGACAAGAAAATGTATGTTAGTCTGAGTTTCACGCTCGACACAATTACGATATTCAGATGAAAATTTTAAAATTACTTGAAGTTTTATTTTTACATTGCATTGCATTGCATCTTCGGTGATCGGCTGTGGGGTGGAGGATGGTAACGTACTTACGAACATGAAATTGCTATAGCATATTATTGTAAACATGCAGACATGTTGAGTAATAACGCATACTACTTCACGGGGAGATTAAGGGCACTAATGAAGAAAAGCCGAAGATAGATTGTCAATTAGGCTAAAAGAACAACCAAAATGAATCGGTGACCTTTGAACGAGCCCAGGTGTGTGAGGTCGACGAGTTCATTTCGGAGTATGACGTCGTAAAAAAAACGACTCGGTAACCTTTAAAAAAGTCAGGTGCACGAGGCCAGAAGAAGAAGGCACCCGGAGTGCAAAGTCGGAAATTAAAACGGCGGTTTTAAACGAAGGAAGAAGGGGCGCTTACGTAGTAGAGATCGAGTTGGGAGGATATAGCGAAAAAACTTGTCGTGGGTCAGCCCCGTAGAGAAGTACCCCTACCACGGCCGAACTGCCGTAAACAACTCTCGTGGGGATCACAAGCCTTCCCTAGATTCCGGGAGCAGACTGCTACAGAACGTATTGTCGTGTTTCCCTCTAGGTTGCAAGGTAAATCACTCTGCCTGGTTTTCGTGAAAATAACCTACGTTGGGTAGAGTCGAAAATCAACCGCCGTCAAAGTAAAGAAAGGGGTTTCTTCGTAAGACAAGGGAAAGAACAATAATATCAAAAGACATTTGCAAACAAAGAAATATTTAATTATATATATATATGTGTATACCCAACTTACACCAACAGGTGGTGAAGAATAAAGAATGTGTCGAGCACGTCCTTGTCTCTATCGTTGTATTTTTTTTATGCTACCGGGTCCCCCGAAGGAACGGGTATTGCAACATTATTATATAGATAAGCGTCCAAACAAAAGGTACACAACAAGTTGATTAATTATGATTAAAGAAGAAAACATTAATAATGAAAAGGGGTTTATAGAAATTCTTTAATTGACGCTGAGGAAAATGACGTTGACCACGTGTTATTGCGCATTTCAGAAGGTTGCTTTAATATGCAAATTCCGGATTATATCGAAAATTAAAATAAAGGGTCGATTGAAATAATTGAATTTATTACAGCACAAAAAAGATTCCAATAAATCAATAAGTATGAGAACAAGTAAGCGTGAACGTTGCTGTTATCAACACACGTTTGATTTGGATGTAAATTTGTCACACGTTTAATTGGAACCTTTCTACATTCTTCTAATTGACTATTTTTAGAAGCAACTCTTTGAGATCTTGGAATGTAAATGAGGACTGCGCAATTATTGTCGGAACGAAGCAACGGTTTGCTGTCTTGAAATTCTACGTCATCTGCAATATTACATTGCTGCAGGCTAAACTGAGAATTGGGAATGGTAAGATTCCTTTTATACATATCGCATGCATACACATTACTCTCTCTATATCTCTCACATATTTCTCTCTTTCTTAAACACGGAAATTTCTCTCTCTCTCTCTCTTTCTTTCTCTCTCTCTCTCTCTCGTCTCTATATCTCTCATGCGCAAATTTATCTTTCTAACTTTTCAATCTCTTTAACATACACATTTCTCTCTCTTTTTCTCTCTCTCTCTCTCTCTCTCTCTCTCGTTCTCACATACACGCTTCTCTCACTATCCCCTATTTCTCTTTTATACGCCTATTTCTTTCTCCTTCTTTCTCTCTACACACACACTCTCTCTCTCTCTACCCTCCCTATCTTTCTCTCTCTTTCTCACATACACGCTTCTCTCGCTATCCTCTATTTCTCTTTTATACGCATGCCTACACATTACTCTCTCTCTCACATATTTATCTTTCTCAAACACGGAAATTTCTCTCTCTCTCCTTCTCTCGTCTCTATATCTCTCATGCGCAGATTTATCTCTCTAACTTGTCAATCTCTTTAACATACACATTTCTCTCTCTTTCTTTCTCTCTCTCTCTCTCTACCCTCTATCTTTCTCTCTCTCTCTTTCTCACATACACACTTCTCTCGCTATTCTCTATTTCTCTTTTATACGCATATTTCTCTGTCTCTGTCTCTGTCCCTCTCTCTCTCTCTCTATATATATATATATATATATATATATACATATATATATACCCTCTCCATCTTTCTCTCTCTCTTTCTCACACACGCTTCTATCGTTATCCTCCATTTTTCTCTCTCTCTACACTCTCTCTCTCTCTCTCTGTGTCTCTCTCTTTTCTCTATTTCTCACATACACGCTTCTCTCGCTATCTGCTATTCTCTTTTACACGCACATTTCTCTATCTATTCCCCCCCTCTCACACACACACATACATTTTTCTCTCGACTCTCTTTCTGTCTCTCACACTCCAACTTCTCAAACTCAATCACATGAACATTTCTACCACACATATTTCTCTCAAAACATTTATCTCTATATCATGCATATTATTATAACTTTATTTCTGTTTATCCATCAACAGTCGCATATTACTGAGATTCTTTAACGCTATCCGAATATAACAAAACATTTGAACTCACTTCGACACGAAAGTCATTAGTCGAACGATTTCTATTGACAAATCGATGACCTGATGTGTTTAGAGTTTCTTCTTCAGACATTTTCCATTGAATAATGAATGCTATTATGTTTTAAAATAAGTTTCCAATACAACATTGTTTGCTTAACAAGACATTGATCTTCATCGTTTGTAAATAGTTTAACGAATGATTATTTGATTTCTTCTCGTGTTAAATGTGATTAACGCGCAGAGACGACGTTTTCCATTTTTCTTGGTTGCTATTGATTATCGGAAATAGACAAGAAAGAAAAGAATCTCAAAAACGATAATTTAATTTTTGATTATTAGACTATTTATTAGATTATATTATTAAGTGTGACAGAGTGACAGCGTGACAGCGTGACAGACAGACATTCAGTTCTGCATGAGTTGTTATTCTCCCTGAAAGTAACCGGATCTATCGTGGCGGAAGTACAGGAAATAGCATGGCCAGAACGATTTTTATCAGACGATGTTGAGCGTCTATGTTACAAGTGGTCAATTCGTTGCTTTCAGTTCGAACATTTAGTTTGTAAAGTTTATGTGATGTGTAACGAAACGTCGCATTTCCGGAAGAGGAATTATTCTGTCGAGAAATGCTTGCGTTGCTGGTAGAGCGGGTCTGATGATTTGCAAACAGAAACCTGCGGTGAAATCAATTCATCACAGAGCGTCTACAAGATGTAATTACGATTATATTTATAAGGTGCATAACGTATTTCAGAACATACGTATCTCTCTCTCTCTCTCTCTCTCTCTCTCTCTATATATATATATATATATATATATATATATATATATATATATATACATATATATATATACTTATATATATAAATATGCATATATGTATATATATATATATATATATATATATATATATATATATCGTTATACGTGGCTTCTGTTATTGTTCAACTATCAATTGAATTAGTTTAAGGTAATTACGGTATAGACATACTTTAATAAACCCGTAAGAATGATTGAATCCTCCGTTGAGATGTAACTTTTAGGATTATATATATATATATATATATATATATATATATATATATATACGTTCTAGTTTCTCCTTCTTTTAAATTTTTTTAATTTAATTTTTATTTTTTATATTACTATGTACATTTGAAATTACAGGTTTATTTATGCATACATATATGTATTTAAAAAGGAAATATATATATATATATATATATATATATATAATGATATGCTGACATTTTGCACACTTATATCTGACACTTTACATATTTGCATATATTTCCCTCCATTCAAACCCTACCACTATATATATTCCCACATTATATTACCTTCACGCCTTTTATAATTTTTAGCACACTTTTCATCCGCTCTTGAAAAAGCCCACATCACATCGGGCGAAACGTTTAGCTTATGGGTCTTCCACTGTTCCATTTTTAATTTCATCCAGTCGGATTGGGATTGTTTAACCCTTTCATCAACCTATATATATATATATATATATATATATATATATAT
The DNA here is from genome assembly GCA_963556195.1 of Sepiola atlantica. Classification (NCBI taxonomy): domain Eukaryota; kingdom Metazoa; phylum Mollusca; class Cephalopoda; order Sepiida; family Sepiolidae; genus Sepiola; species Sepiola atlantica. The sequence continues at coordinate 109,968,074 of OY744531.1, forward strand.
ATATATATATATATATATATATATATATAGTAGCTTTGATCTGCTGTTCTATTGTTCCATTGGGTTGATAAGGAAAAGTAGTAGCTGTTGCTACTAAGAGCGCTGGACGAGGGTCCAGGCTGCGAAATTTCAGAAAATTCATTTTTTAAGCGTCTTTGAAATTTTAAACTTAAAGAAAAAGGTAAAATACCTTCAAAAAACATGTGTTAGATGCAGATATTTGTATTCAAATCAAAATATATTTTTTTCATCTTGACCTTTTTTTTATAATTGCCCTCGGTATAACGAACCTTATCAAAGATTTAAATAAATAAAAGACACTAACCTTTTTTTCCGTAAGAATCCTTTCTGGTTTTGTTGAAGTGACTTCCGATGTCGTGTAGACAAACGGTGTTTTGTCTCTTTAAAACATGAACTTAAAATCGCACATGGTCGCACATAAGTATAACTTTGAGAAAGTTCATTTTTAAGCATCTTTTAAATGTAAAACTTAAAGAAAGAGGCAAAATGCTATTTTTTCGTGGAGTCCTTCTTGGTGTTGTTGAAAGGTAATACCTTTGATTTGTTTAAATCTCTGATAAGGCTCGGTATACCGAGCGAAATTATTAGAAAAAAGGTCAAGATGATAAAAAGTTATTTTGATTTTAATAAAAAAATATCTGCATCTAACACGTGTTTTTTTGAAGGCATGTTGATATATATATATATATATATATATATATATATATATATATATATATATATATATATATATAGTAGCTTTGATCTGCTGTTCTATTGTCCATTTACTTATATATTTATAAGGAAATTATTTTATTTGATCACTCTATCTGGGTATTGTTTTGTTACCGAACTGGATGCGGATCTATCTATCTATCTCTTTTTTGGTTTATTTTACGTCAGTCGAAGTTCTCAGAAGTCCAGATGTCCGTTCCTGGGGCCAGCACCCACTCTCACATGAGACACATAGACATTCGAATATTCCATTAAAGTTCTTTATTTCTCAAACGTTGAGTTTGTAGCGAAATTCAGAACATTATAACCATTAATTTTCCTCTCTCCAATTGACAAGTTAACTATTTTGTAGTATGTATTTCTTGTGGTCTCTTGGTCTTACCGGCTTCCAGGACAACATTAATCTAGTCTGGTGGAGTATCCAGCTAATTGTTGTTACTTGAGGTAACATTACTTGGAGAAGGTGCACCATTCCTCGTATGAGCAAGTGTATAGCCGTGTCGAAGGGATATTATTTGGGCTTCAGATACTATGTTATTTTGAATATTTACTCAGGGTTTACTTGTAGGGTGAAGTACCCTCATTTCAGGTTGTCCTGACCAACCCTTGTACAGAGAGACCGAAGACACACGAAGATGGTGTCTAGTAGGTAATGTATGTGTGTGTTTCCTTAATTTAATCTAGTATTCCTGTTTTCGTTTACATTTCTTGTAGAATTGGCAAACCCCAAAAGCGACACAATGCACTTATATCACTTTGCCTGGGGTTAATGGCGTCATTTAAGTGGTTCTCGGCCAGAAAGAAGAATCTCTTGCCCGAGCACAACTGTGAGGTTAAAAGCTTATAAGGCTTATCGATATCGCTAACATTAGTTATTCATATTATATAGATTATTTACATGTTTAGTCTAGTGTCTGCATCTTCGTTCACTAATATATGATCAGCTTCAGAAACCAAACAGCACAAGCTTGTCTATGGATGTATATAGAAAAAAAAGGAACAGAACATACATTCTAATACATAATTGGACATTAACAGCATTTATTGCAAATTATGCTTAGAGGAGAAATAATAGATAATAATTTTTATACAAAAGAATATACTATTGAGCGAAAACCATGAATTTATTGCAAAATTCAGACACTTCGTAGTATTTTAAAAAGGTTTGGGGGTAAGGTTAGGGTAACAGTGTAATTTTGCTGATGCTTTAGCGATATTGCTTGTTACTCAGTTGTTCTACATTTACTTAACCAATTCCACACTTTGTCTTAGACTCTCATTTCATATATATATATATATATATATATATATATATATATATATATATATATATATATATATATATATATCACAGCATCACAGCTACCACATTTTACCGAGTTGTTTGAGCTGTCTTTTGAACTTGTTTTCCTTTTTTTCTTAAGTTCTTTCAACTGCGTCAATCCCCTGTGGCGTATTGTCAGTTGTTGAGGTCAATGTATTATGTGTGTTTCTCCCCTGATGAACTGCCTAGCAAGCAATCTGCTAGTTAGCGAAACACGTGTAGGGAACTATAGCTTTACAAAATAAATAAATAATAAACTAATAATCCTTCCTGGCCTTATAAAAGTGGCGACCGATGTTGTGTGGACTTAACAGTTGAAATGTCTCTTTTAAATTGAGCTTAAATCGCGCATTGTCGCTAGTAGGTATACATTTGGGAAAGTTCATTTTTTAAGCATCTTTAGATGAAGGATTATTGCGAGAAAAAATAAGGTTAATATCTTTTATTTGTCTAAAACTCTGACGAGGCTTGTTATATCAAGCGACATATTAGATAAAAAAAAGTCAGGATGAAAGAGAAAAAAATATTGTTTTTATTTTTTTTATTTTAATAAAAAATATCTGCATCTAACAGATGGTTTTTAAGGCATTTTGCCTCTTTTTAAAGTTTATATATATATATATATATATATATATATATATATATATATATATATATATATATATATATATATATATATATATAAGTACTTCATGTATCCACATAAAATATTATAAGGAGACATAATTTTTTATGTGTCAGTTTTCAGTATTTACTTCAACAGTGCTCGATACGTAAGTAGAGCTAGGTAGTAAGCAATGAAAATATATATGGAAATCAAGCTACACAGAGGCTCCCGTGTTTCATCCGTTGAAACTCCAGTGTTTATAAAAAGTGCTCAATAACAAGTAGAGCTGTTTTTTAGTATGAATTTTTATTTATACAAACATTATTGGTTACATATGTGCATACATATTTCGGTTGTACCATTCATAAGAGTCAACCTCTTCAGACAAAAACGCGGATTTGAAATAATATCAGTGTATGTAGATATAGAAATGTATATGTGATTATGTTATATGTGTATGCGTGTATATATGGTGAAAAATTGATACATTAGCATGTATGTAGGAAAGTTATGGCTGTATGTGTTGAATCCAGCCAGTAACTGAGATCCCCAGGGTTGATTTAAAAATGTATTTGAAGGGGGTTAAAAAAGATAAAAGTAAGAAAAACAAATAGGAACGAATTGAAAATGTCAACAAGTAAACAACGAAATTGTATATTAAGCTTGACTGTTGAATTATAAGCACACCCTTCCTAGAAAATATACTAAAAGAAGAAAAGTTTTTGTATCTCATTTCAATTCCTCGTTTTGGTCTGAAGTGGTTGACTCTTTATGAAGACTACAACCGAAACATGTATGCACATATGTAACCAATTATGATTGTATGAATAAAAATGTATACTATATATATATATATATATATTAAGTGTGTGTATGCGCGTGTATCTTTGTAGCTGAGTTGTTGATTAATTAAACGCTTTCATATTCGAATTTTAAAGTTGAAATTAAATCCGTCATTTTTTGTAGGTTTCTTTCTTTGTCATCTTACCTTCATTGTTCAAGTGACACGAGTTTTTGGGTTGAATTTAAAATGCAAATCTCCTTTTCAGTGTCCACCACGAATCACATTGTTATTATTGTTCATCACGTTGTCATGTCCTTATCGTTGCCGTCACGTCCATCTAACTAATCTTTACTTGTTGACATTCTTCGGATCAAATCGCATATAACCACGAAAAATAAGTGAAAAAAAAACAACCAAGTGGCGCAGAAAGACACAAAACAGAGATTTGCAGATGGCTAAAGGATCGGCAAATGATAACAGTAGACATTGCGACGCGAATCATGCGCCACGGCTTTTCGTGTTGTTTGATGGTTTGGTAGAAAAAAAACAACGGGTATTCTTGAGATGCGTCCATTCAATCTGCGCTATTTAATACTTAAGCGTGACAGACCAATAAAAATAATATTTCAAACTTATGACGTGCGGATATTTCTTAAGATGCGCCCATTCGATCTGCGCGTTTAGCGATGTAAGTCCTATTTAATACTTAAGCGTGACAGACCAATAAAAATAATTTTTCAAACTTATGACGTGCAGATTTGTCTTAAGATGCGCCCATTCGATCTGCGCGCTTAGTAATGAAAATGCCATTTCATACTGAAGTGAGAACGACTTAACCTTTCAGATGTATGCGAAAATATATCTAAAAAGTATCACTGAGAAAACGGAAAAGAAACAATTAAACAGATAAATTTTGCATTTGTACTGATGAACCCAAACATGTCCGCTGTTTCAAATTCCGAATTTTAACAGCTGTTGTAGGTTTTATTTACTCCTCCCTAGGAGTTAGGCACAAGGCCAGTTTTATCTTACTCCCACAAGGTAAGATGTGACCCTAAGATCGGGTCGTGAAAGTGGGGTTTGAAAAGCCAGCGCTCGAGAGGTGAGCACTCTGGCCATTTAAAAATTGCCTGGGCAGCCCCGTCGGCATTCCCTGGTAGGGGCGCCTCAGGCAGTAAGCAATAAACTTACTCCTCCCCAAAGAGGGGAGGCGAAGCCTGGGAGGGTGCACCTCCTAGAACTGCACAGGACAGGCGTGCAGTATCCATCGGAACAGATACTACACTTTGATCTTAGCCAAAAGGCCAAGAAGCCCAATTCTGGAAATTAAGACGTTTTATAAGATGCCATGTTTGCTTGACAGACATGGAGCTGGCTCAGAGCGTTCCCTCGAATTAGATGAAGAGGCACTCGTAGTGCCAAATCAACTGACGAGGGTCCCTGGTGTTAGATGACATTGATAGAGCAAATCGGTTGAAGATGTCTGGCAGGAACAATCGCTGAACTTTCCTCAATTGCGATTAATTGGAAACAAATCTGTTGAGAAGACCGGAGTAGTTTGATTGCTTGTGGCCTTCTGCTAATGCAGAACTGGTTGCGGATGTATCTATCTATCTATCTATCTATCTATCTATCTATCTATCTATCTATCTATCTATCTATCTATCTATCTATCTATCTATCTATCTATCTATCTATCTATTTATCAATCTATCTATCTATCTATCTATCTATCTATCTATCTATCTATCTATCTATCTATCTATCTATCCATCCATTTATCCATCGAGTTATCTATCTATCTATATATCTATCCATCCATTTATCCATCCATCCATCGATCTATCTATCTATCTATCTATCTATCTATATATATATATCTATCTATCTATCTATCTCTATATATATCGCTCTGTTCACATCTATCTATCTATCTATCTATCTATCCATCTATCTATCTATCTATCTATCTCTATATATATCGCTCTGTTCATATCTATCTATCTATCTATCTATCTATCTACCCATCGGTCTATCTATCTATCTCTTTTTTCTTTCATTTTACTTCAGTCGAAGTTCTCAGAAATCCAGGGACCCGCATGAGATACATAGACATTCGAATAGTTCATTAAAGTTCTTATTTATTTCTCAAACGTTGAGTTAGTAAGAAAGCAAAGAACATTATTTTTCTTTTCACCAAATGGCCAATTAACAATGTTGGTCCTACCGGATTCCAGGACAAGAATTCATCTAGTCTGGTGTTGTTACTTGAGGTAACATTACTTGGAGAAGGTGCACCATTCCTCGTATGAGCCAGTGTATAGCCGTATCGAGGGGATCTTATTAATAGAGGTTTGTCGGCGATTGCAAACAGATGCAACAAACACAATAAAATGCAAAACAAAAAGGCAAAATAAAACACAAACTTTTTTCGCTCCAAATATTTCTTATCAATATAGTCATATATTTTGTCAATTATTTCATTAACTTTAAACAATTTTTTTTCTTTTTCTCGAAAAGATTGTGTTCGCTTTAGATTTGTGACACCATTCTTGTAGTTATCTAGAGTCGGCAGCTGAAGACTGCGACAACAAACATTTCTGATACAGTTATTAGAAGACAGGTTGCGTAAAGTAAATCAATAACTATTTATAGTTTTGTTAGTATATCACTATCCTCTTCAAAAAAAGAGAAGGTAATCCCAGGGTGAATGGCATCATGGCGACAGAACAGATACTACACTACCTTCCACAAAAAGGTATAGATAATGCATGGAATGGGGAGTGAATATATACTACAATAACCCCTCAAGAGAAGGTAATGCCTGGGAGGATCGTCTCATGACGAACACGCACTACCGAGTTTTGCTAATTTGATTTCTTCAATTCCATGAAGTTTACAATTGCCTTTGAATTTACTGCCTTTGAACCGGCTGCTGAATTATCCATTAACGCCCTTTACGGTGAACTTTTTTCATATTCATTCAATTCATTGTCTTTACCTTTATCGTTTTTTTCTCAAATAACATTTTATCTTTTAATCTTTTCAAACTTTGGCCATGGCAACTCTCTTACAAACTTATCTGTATTCCTCTGATGATAAGAATGCCATTCTTTTTGAAAAGCAATGGTTTTAGGAAAAATAAATCCCTTGTCTTGAACAACTGGAGATGTAATAGATTTTGTATTTTAACCACTTTTCATCCTTTAATTTTCTTATATATATATATATATATATATATATATATATATATATATATATATATATATATATATATATATATATTTATATATAGTATAAATTTTTATTCATACAAACATTGTTTGTTACATATGTGCATACATGTTTCGGTTGTACTCTTCATAAAGAGTCAACCTCTTCAGACCGAAACGAGATTTTTTTCAATTCATCGTTTTGGTCTGAAGAGGATGATTCTTTATGAAGAGTGCAATCGAAACATGTATGCACATATGTAACCAATAATGTTTGCATAAATAAAAAAAGTTAAAGAACAGCGCTACTTGTTATTGAGCACTTTTCTAAACACTGAAGTTTAAACGGATTAACATCTACGGAAACTAATATAACACATGTACTATATATATATATATATATATATATATATATATAGATTTAGATTTTTCACTTATAAAATAGATCATTCAGTGAAGACCGGGGTTGTTCCAATAAAAAACAAGCTCGATGATACTCGATTACAGAGTACAGAGCATTTATATGTGATTTTATGAAGGCTTACCAAAGCATTCCTTTCAAGACACCAATGATCACCATTAAAGATATTTTTTCTTACAAATACTATTTATTCAAATTAAATGTTTTTTCCTACACGTGTTTCACTACCAAGCAGTTACTTGCTTGGCAGATCATCAGGGAAATTAAATGTCTGGAATACTGGTTTCAACTGCCGACAAAACACAATGTGGCGTTGTAATAGTTGAGGTCACTTAAGAAAAGAAGAGGAAAAAAAAATAAAAATAAAAATAAAAATAAAAATAAAAGTCAAACTTAAAAAGCAAGGAAGAACAACGGTAAGAAAAGAAAGTCCTAGAAAAGTCTTAGAAAAGTAGCTTGTGCATTATTTCTTCCACCAAGCCAACAAGCAAGTAGTCGGTCCCAAATACATTCAATAAAACCACAAAACCGGAACAATGTGCGATAATACACTTTCACGTTAGCTGAATAAACCCCCCCCCCCCCCACACACAATAAAACAAAAGAACTAAATCATTCAAGATACCGCTCACAAGTTACCATTCCAATCCAATGATAGTATGGGAATTCTAAATCCAACTTCTCACAAAGAAAAGTCAACACAAATGTTCGTCCGAGTTCAAAGAGTCTTATTTCAATTGTTGATTTATTACCCTTCGAAATAAACACACGACGAGTTGAATGTCAATCCCGCAGAAAACTCCCTTCCATCAAGAAAAAATCTTAATATAGAAACTATTTATTCAAAATACTGTTTCTAAAAATATTTATTATTAAACCTATTCCTTATAGAAATTAATCATCTAGTGTCTGGGACGTCATTTTACATTTTGTGAAAATATCCTTCATTTAATTAACTGCCGAATTGTTATCGTTTTGTTGTTTAACGAAGCGAAAAAAGCCTATCCCGCAGAATTTGTTTTTAAAAAAATTATTCATATATCAAAAATAAACTGTTATTATAAAAAGGCCTTCTACAAAAATCTAGTTATTATTTTAAATCATTTAAAATATTTCCTTAACGGCTGTGTCTGTTTGTAACTCTCTGTGGAGAATATTATTCTATATTCCATAAATAAATGTTACAACGGAATATCGTTATCAGAAATCTATTTTCTATTTTGAAAAAAAAACAAACTTTTTTTTAAAGGACCGGTTTATTTTTTTGTCAACTTTACGGGAAAATATCACTCTTACTCATTAAATATATATATATATATATATATATATATATATATATATATATATATGAAGTTAATCCAACAAAAGATATAAGAGGCAACTAACATCTTTTAATTAGTGAAACATTCGGATAAAGACTGAAGCTTAATATACTGAGGATAAGAATTATCTTTGAAAACTCATGAGTTAAAGACGTTGAGATACTTTGCCTGAATTTTGAATTCTAATAAAATTTGATCGCACCTTATTTTATCATTTTATTTCATATTATGCTATATATATATATATATATATATATATATATATATATATATATATATATATAAAATATGAGACTAAAAGTATACTAGTTTTTTTTTATTCATACAGACATGTAAAAAATCTGCGATACTGGCATATCGATGTTATCGATCAACAGCTGCTATAAACTGAGATCTCATCAGGAAGAGTTAGAATCCGATATTTACCTCAGATCATATTTGGGAAGAATGAAATGGGGAAGAAAAGAAAAGACATGAAATTGACTTGCCTGGATTATATATATATATATATATATATATATATATATATATATATATATATATATATATATATATATATATAAGAAAGTGAATGGACAAGAGAATTATATACTCCCGAAATACGCTTCAGTCACGTACTCGCTGTTATGATTTTCATGCAGACGATGCTGTTTTGAGTAACCTGATTGACTGCCAATTCTCTTTGGCGATTTACTCCATTAAGTTCGAGACTAAATGCCAAAAGTTATCGCACTTCTTGCCGGAAGCTATTCACTTTATATTAAACAGCGGCAGGAAGTATTTACTTAATTAAGTTTCGCATTAAATTAATCATCTTTCAATAAAAATTGCCTAAAACTGATTTTGTTATTCCAAATATTTTCGATCGTTGTCAAATCGACTGCAATCAAATTGCTCACTTCTTGAGTTAATTTTCGATGTATTGCTTCTACCATAGTGATAAGCGAATTTGTTGCGTTTGATTACAGTAGATGTTTCAATTCGAACCATTCAGCCGGTGGTGAGATCCCAATTCAATTAAATAGTATCTCTCTTAGATATGATACGAAACTGCATCCGGTTGTGAGTTTGGTTATGTCTGATAATAACCGGTTTAGTAACAGACGAAAAAGATATTTTCAAATAGTTAAACATGTTCTACAAACACTACGTTGTGTGTTTTTCGTTTTCCCATGTTTTGTCGTTATTCAATAAATTTTTAAATCTTAACTTTTTTTGAAGACGTTCGTTGATTCAGGCGAAACCGGTAAAAAAAACTTCACTTTTTTGATGATTTATTTACCGTATTTAATTTGATTTCCTTTTGTCTTTTCAAACATCCTGTCTTCATGTCATTACATTTTTATGATATATCGTGCATTTTATCTTCATATATATATATATATATATATATATATAGGTGTATATTTTTCACTTATACGATAGTTTATTCAGTAAAGACCGGAATTAGTCCAATAAAAATAAGCTCGATGATACTCGATTACAGGGTGCAGAGCATTTATATGTTTTCATGAAGGTTTACCAAAACATTTCGTTCAAGAAATCATTCATCACAACAAAAGAATTTTACCTTTCAAAGTTTATTTATTTTTCAGATTTTTCAAAGTTAAAGAAAAAAATTTTTTTTTTTAAATTCTTTAACTTTGAAAAATCTGAAAAATAAATAAACTCTGAAAGGAAAAAGTCTTTTGTTGTGATGAATTATTTCTTGAACGAAATGTTTTGGTAAACCTTCATAAAAACACACACACACACATATATATATATATATATATATAGAATTATAAAAAGAAAAACTATACACACATTAAGGTTGTACACATAATAACTTATTTCGACCCCTTTAATTAGGTCTCCTCAGATGTATGGACAACCACGGTTTTTTGACGTGGTTGTCCATACATCTGAGGAGACCTAATTAAAGGGGTCGAAATAAGTTATTATGTGTACAACCTTAATGTGTGTATAGTTTTTCTTTTTATAATTCTGTTTTGCTCTGTTTGAATTACATTGAGCTCTGTTATTCAGATTCTCTACACAAAATTGAAATCCACACACTATATATATATATATATATATATATATATATATATATATATATATATATATATATATATATATGAAGGCAGTTTAAAATATGAAATGTAAATTTAAGAAAAAATGGAATATTAGTATATGGTCACTAACACATCATTAAAACAGAACCAAAATATTTTGGTCAGTTCATTTGATCATAATCATCAAATTATTATGGTCATATGAATCGACCGAAATATCTTGGTTCTGCTTTCATGATATATTTACGTCATTTCTTTTACTAGTCTATTTCTATGCTTATCCACTATTCCACATACTAATATTCTATATAATTCTTTTCTTTCTCACATTCTTTCGTCAGCTGATGAGATCGACCAATCCGCTGACTGTCTTCCTTCCAAAAATATTCTGCTAATTGAATATATTACATTCATTGTTAATGGATTGATTTTCTTTTTTCGAACAGCGTATCGGGTTGCACTCGGGACTATAATCCATAAGAATAAACAATGGCTAATAATCGGATTATATTGGCACAAGACATCCGATTGATTATATAAATTGATTGTATAGCTTGATAGATAGTGGAATTACGTAGGTGATAGTGTATGTTTCAGTCGAAGGGTACGTGTGGCTTAATCAAGAAGGAAACTGTCTCCGTACTACGACTCGTGGCTTTTAACGATTCCACGCGTGTTTTTGCCGCCATATATAGTATATATATTTTTCATAGCTGGAAATGTCTTCGGATAAATTCCTGAACGTCGTGGAATATTTAAAATATTAATGAGTTAATGATGGGCAAGGGCCACATAAGGATCTCTTTAGACAAACGAACAAACATCGGCATTTGTATGATGGCTCAGGTGAAAAAAATTAAAAGGTTACATGTTTCGTCCTGCCCGTTTATCTATACGTTTGTGATACGATCAAAATTATCAGACGGATGTAATTAACCGAATTTAATGAGATTATCATCGTATGACTAAATAAATCTATTCTCCTCTCGACCTGATAATTGTTCGAATTACAAATTGGCTTCTTATAAAAGAAAATAATGTCTGACATCCTTTGAATGTCAGCGAACAGATGCATCCTACACAAAGGTTAGCGGCGATGTGACGCCCGCAACGAAGGGTGCCCTAGGTCACGGAGAACTAATCTAAGCTGAACTTTAACTGACTCTCGTATGCTCCGTCTCCTAAATATACTTATTTTCGACCGGAAATCCTTGGTGTCCGCTCTTTCGTTAAGTCACCCCCAGCTGATTAGCGCAACCGACTACATCCGCCCGTCCTCTCAACCACTCTAGGCTGAACACCCCGGAAACTAACAAACAAACTGTCAGGGGGTTCGATAGATTCGCAGTTTCATCACTTTTCCTTTTTGTGAATGATTTCCCAATTGAACATTCTCCGATATGACTCACCAACGCATACAAAAGTAATCTGAAATAATATGAATAGCCAGATGGGTGTGGCTTATAGGGCAAGCGTGGGCGCCATCAATTTCTATTGTTAAGAGGGTTGTGACTAAACCACAACAAAACAGACATAGGATTTCCGGTTGGAAGTTAAAAGATTGAGTTATATATAATGTATCTGAGTTTGTGTTTTTCTTGTGAGTTGCGTTGTTTGTTTTTCTAAACTTCTGGAGGGAGGGCAGTCCATAGTATCACATGAATCCTTGAAATGAGAAATAAAAGTACAAAGAAAAATACAGAGCAGATAAATAGAAAATTTGAAGAGGGTGAGAAGAGTAAAGAAAAGAGAAAAGTAGATAGACAGAGAGAAAGAGAGAGTAGGGAAGATTGAATGAGAAATATATGAAGAGTTCACCTGCAAACTGTGATAAGCACCATTTTGAAAATTATTAAATTACCACTAAAAACGTATTGTATTTCATAACCTGAACAGGGAGGTGACGATTGTTAAGTGGATAACGACAGGAACTGACGACCTGGGTGTGCCAAGTTCGAATCTAGCCCCCTCTACTTAGGGAACCATTACGTGGTCCCTCCTGTAAGAATGCCGACAACAGAATCAAGTTGCACCATTTTGATTCATACGAATTTACTTTACTTTTACCCTCACACAGTCCAAGGATGGCACGCTGGCTTAGTGGTTAACGACGCGGTCTGAGGTGTGTCGGGTTCGAATCCAGTTCGTTCCACAGAAACATTTTAATCAAAACCAAAACCTGACTTTGTGTCTAACCTCCTAGAGAGGAAATTACTTTAGGAAAGTTTTGAATTACCTACTAGACACCATCGGCAAGTGTCTTCGGTCTCTCTGTACAAGGGTTTGTCAGGAAATACTGACATCAGTATACTTCCCCCTACAAGTAAACCCTGACGAAATATTCAAAATAACATCGTATTCGAATCCCACATAAAATCCGCTCGACACGGCTATACACTGGCTCATACAAGGAATGGTGAACCTTTTCTAAAGTAATGTTTACTCAACTAACAGCACTTAGCTGGATACTCCACTAGACAAGATGAATTCTTGTCCTGGAATCCGGTAAGATTAAGAGACCAAAAGAAATATATACTACAACATAGTTAACTGTTCAATTGGAGAGAGAAAAAATAATGTTTTTAAGTTCTTTACTAACTCAACGTTTGAGAAATAAATAAGAACTTTAATAGAATATTCTAATATCTATTTATCGCATATAGAAATCAAGGGACCTTTGATTTCTGAGAACTTCGACTGAAGTAAAATGAAACAAAAAAAATATTATGATATTTGCTTAATATTCTTGCTTTTAATTCAAATAAGCTTTTACGGTCGAATATTAGAATTGAAATAATCGTCTTCGTGAAGTCTTATTTCTTAAGTTGAAGAAATTAGATTTATTGCGTTTTGCATTCGAAATTTTCTTATAGACTGCGTAGAGGTTAATCGAAAAACAATTATATTCGATCGTTGTTGATCATTGATTTCATTTGTGAGGAAAACCAGCCGACGATTAGATTGCTTGACAACATCGTGCAGCCGACCGAGACACCATCGAAACATTGTCGTTCGAGCTGATCGAATGAAAAATAAGAGACTAGCAAAAATATCGATAAATAGTCGGCCATGCGCAAAATTGTCGTCTTCCTGATGTGATCATACAAAAACACAAGGATCCATTGTAAAAATACGTCCATTCAATCTGTGAGTTTAGCGAGGAAAAGACCATTTCAAACTAAAGTGGGAAGGACTGACGTAGATTTAAAATATTTCAAACCTGACAGACCAATGAAAATACTATTTGAAACTTAAGCGTGATATACTGAAGAAAATGCTATTTAAAATTTAAGCGTGACCGACCAATAAAAATGCTATTTCAAACTTTAGCGTGACCGACCAATAAAAATGCTATTTCAAACTTTAGCGTGACAGATCGATGAAAATGCTATTTCAAACTTTAACGTGATCGACCAATAAAAATGCCATTTCAAACTTTAACGTGACAGACCAATAAAAATGCTATTTCAAACTTTAACGTGATCGACTAATGAGAATGCTTTTTTTCAAATTTAAGCGTGACAGACTCATAAAAATGCAATTTCAAACTGAAGCGTGACTCCTCATTGAAAATGATATCTATTTAGCGTGACCGACAAATCAAAATGATATTTAAAATTTAAGCATGACAGACGATCAGAAATGATATCTTATACTTTAGCATGACAGACCAATGAAAATGCTATTTCAAACTTAAACTTGACAGACCTCCAGACGTACAGAACAACTTATAAGATCGTTGGACGTTAGTGTCTTTAACGATGAAAATGCTATTAAAAGCTGAAGCGTGACAGACCGATCGACCGACTGGAGATGCGAGCATGTATCTAAAAACGAACGAAACAACACAAGATTTTAAAAGAAAAAAGTGTTCGGGTTGGATTTGGGTCATGTAGCCGCAATTTTCAACGAACCGCACGTCTCGTCTGCATTGCTTTTATTTTACGGCTTTTACAAGTGAAGTCAAAAATCAACGAAAAATCATTATGTCTGGCGTATCAATATCGATTTTATGCTAGTACGACCGTCTCTCTTCCGAGATAAATGCAATTCGTTCAGGTATGTATTTGTCTGCGCTACGAATAGTCAAGGTGTCAATCTCGGACCTCTGTAACATTTTAATGTCTAGTCTCCATTACTAACTGCCATTTGTATTCGTCTCCTACGTGCGTGGCAGCGATATTGATTGTGAAAAATACATGTCTTATGGTTTAACATTCTTATTGCTGCCCCGATGATCGGATAACACAGTGTTAACCACAGTACTAATAGACTAATAGACTATTTAACTCTATCAAAACCGCCTCCAAGTCAGGTAATTGTGTCTTGCTACGACACACGCCTTTTTAGACGGACACCTGTTTGAAGAAAAACGAGACTACTTTCCTCTAACCACGTGACATCAGAGTCATACGAACATTTTTATTTTAACTCAGAATATCTGAGCTCATTGCACAATAAATGTTGTATAAAGTGAAGGTGCGGGCGTCAGCTGCCTTCCTTCCAGTGTGTAAGGAAAGGTTGACGTCATCTGTCACGCGACTTCCGGTTTGCTCATTTATTTTAGTTTAGGATTTCGTCGACGTCGGATATGTGCCAGTCAGCGGCTGGTATCTAGGCCACTCGGAGGGGTCGGGAGAGCAGGCATCTTACTCCTCTAGTATTTAAAATAACAACGGTTTACTTCGATTTTCTCCCTCTCCGAAGAGACAATAAACGGCGTGAGTTTATTTGTGTTGTTTATCTTAAGACAGTTTTTCTTTTCATCCTAATAAAATAAGTCTCACTTCCCTTATTTTTCCTGTAGTCCTCACATTCTATGAGCGATGGTTCTGACAAAGGGGGAAGAATTGCTGTTTTTTGGGTAAGTACATATCCATCTAACACATATTAGACTAGTTTGTTTTTTTACTGTAATGTAGTATTTTTTAGCTTCTTATATCAAGTGGCTTTATGCCTTGTCTGGAGCGATTTCCATAAAAAAATTAAAAGCAATAAAATAAAAAAATAAAACCATTGGAATAAAAAATGGCGGACTGAGAGTAGATTCCCCGTCGACGTTGCCACGGTCGTCAGAGGAGAATCCAGTCTGGTTTAAAAATTGGATCCAATTAACTGGCAAGCGGCCCCTAACACTCATCACTACCAAGGATCACGCTGAAATCAACACATAGAAACTACAACAGATACCAAACAAATGTATCACAAGGTCACGTATCACATAATTGAACATGACCCACACAGATGTGCGCCTCAAATTGACTTCCCCCATTTTGGGTCGGAACCAACCTTTCTCGATGACTACGTCATGACGTCATGGGGTGCAATCACTAATTCTTGGCGATATACTCTGGATGGATTTTCTTCGCTAATATCCACATCAAATCCTCTGGTAGAATTTAAATCTGTGGGAAATACTATCCAAGCTACTATATCGTTGTGTTACGAAGAGTTTAATTGCGTGATTATGCACCTGACAGATTTGAGGACATTCGTTGATAAAACGAGTTCGTAATATGTATTTTTAGTGACCAATTCAACACATACCATTACTGCTAACGACGGACACCATTCCGCTAAACAATTCCGATGTAGACAAGGAAGTGCTGCATTGAATGGTCCTTCTCTCCACATTCACAGATAATTGAGTCAGTTTTGTAGCCTCGTCTATCCATAGCAACTTTTGATTGCCCGATTCCCGTTCTCAGGCGGTTTAGTGTTTTCCACTGGGGCCAGCGTGCCTCTGAACCGAGAGAGAGTTCTTCAGAAGCAAGGATTCCCGCGTCGTTATGAGGGGGGAGGGCATCTTTTAGCCGTCTAGTCCACATCTGTAGTCTGGTCTCTTCCTAAGATGTTGTTAAGGGTTCGACATGGCTGAGGAAGCTTCTGCATGATTTCAGTCGTTAGTTCACGTCCATGGAAGAGATGGCGTTCATCACTGATAGCCTTTGTGATCTCTACTCAACTGGCAACTTCCCGTCTCACATCTGAATGGGGCAATGCGAGTGATAAGATGCAGGTTGTTCAGGTTGGTATGCTTCAAGCAGCCAGTGATCAACGAGACAGGTGTTGTTCAATGCTGAGTGTACGTTTTTGGCATGCGTTGATCTCTCCCAAGCAGGACCAGCATATTTCACAGGGGAATAGCACAAGTAATGTGAAGTGAATTCAGTTTAATTTAGTTTGATACGAAGGAGCAAAATTAAATTATTATTATTAAATTATAAATTAAATTAAATTAAATTATGAAAAATCCATGAGCGATTGCTATTTTACCACATTACCTTGAGTGGAGTGTATTCTATGGCTGACTCTTCAAACTTAAGTATTTTTGTATTTACCTCCTCTCCAGGAGGTTAGACATAAGGTCAGGTGTGGGTTTTGATAAGAGTGTTTTTGTAGAACGAACTGGATTCGAACCCGGTACACCCAGGTTCTCATTCCGCGTCGTTAACCACTCAGCCACCGGAAGCTTTTCGTGAACATTTAGGTATCTCCGATTTTAATTAAATTGAAACAATAGTTATTAGATATCCATTAATGAATATTTCCCAAATTTCCGTTTCAACATAAAATTTTAAAGCGTTTCAGGAAGTATGATATGTGCACAACTTTCTATTCAATAATTCAAATATTTCAGATTTGTATCAAATTTCATTTTCATTAGACACCAATTTTATTGAATTTTAATTTCTTATTAAGACCCCTTTGAGCTTTAGCTTTAAATTTTAGACATTTTCTAGAATTAAAATCATGTAATGGATTTTGATCAAAAGTTGAAAAAAAGGATTCTATCTTTATTTCCTTTGAGTTTAAGCAAATGTTGCTAACAAAATGGCATTCGTATTCATTTGTGCTGTTGCTTATTAAATAGCTGTACTATTCTTTCGGAAATAGGTGTAGCAACGATGGTTACATATTACTATAACACTACAGTGGACAGATTGTTCTATTCTAGTATAGTATCCGGACGGCAGCTCATAACGTACACAGCTGGAGTCTTGGTTGCATAGATAACACGTAGCAGTAATTTGTACTCTGTCTCTCCTTTTCGTTGTCATTTTTTTAGTCGTCTTCCTTTTAATAACTTGATATTTATATATATTATGTTTACAATTGCTTTACTACGGTGTATATATATATATATATGTATATATATATATATATATATATATATATATATATATATATATTATGCAATTGTATTGTTATAGTTAGTAATAATAAATGTGTTAAAGCTAATAGTGATGCCCTTCCTAAGTGCTTGAGAGAGATAATTCCCTTACATATATTATGTTTCACCCTTTCTTTTAGGGAAGTGCATATAATATATATATATATATATATATATATATATATATATATATATATATATATAGAGAGAGAGAGAGAGAGAGAGAGAGAGAGAGAGAGAGAGACAGACAGACAGACAGACAGACAGACAGACAGAGAAAGAGAAAAAAGTTATCCACGGACATACATATATATATATATATATATATATATATATATATATATATATATATATATATATATATATATATATAAACATTAATTATTTATTACCTACAAACATCGATGTTTTATGCGTACGCAATATTCAGTGCAGGAAGTTTATTTCCGACGGCTGGAATGAGCGGACTCCGATCACAAATCGCCACTGATTCGCACCACAAATTAACTTGGAATTAAGGAGGAATTCAACTTTGTAAATGCCAAGTCGGCGGGTATTTACAAGGAGCAGCGAAAGTGATCTACAACAGCAAACTGTGTTGGATCTCGCAATGAATCTAGAAGTACTGCTTCTTATTAAACTCACTCAGAGTGCCCGGCCTTAGTAAAGGTGCGTTTTTCAAATATCATTTATAAATGAATATTAATTATTTACCATCTACAGACATCGATGTTTCATGCTTACGCAATCTTCAGTGCAGGAAGTTTATTACCGACGGTCAGCGGGCGCAAACTCCGATATATATATATATATATATATATATATATATATATATATATATATATATATATATATATATATATATATATATATATATTAGCCTAACGATTTTCTTACAGGAATTAAACGCTGAACCCTCTGTGTTGCTTAATGGCCATAAATATATTTTCATAACTTACTATATATATATATATATATATATATATATATATATATATATATATATATATATATAAAGTAGAGATGATTGTTCCCCTGTACCTTCTCGGAGTATAGGGAAATAACCACATGCATCACAAGCTATTAACCTCACCACTACACTACACTTATTCACTCGAGCGTGTTTTAGTAAATTTGTTATTATTTCTTTCTACTTAACACTAAATATTACATTTGGCCCATCATCAACGTCTTTCCGAAAAAACAACTCCATATAGGTGGTAGCAAAAACTTTTCTCCCTAACAATTCTGTACTGTCACTCTACTCATCGACACCGGGAACTAATACAAAGAGTTTAATTTTCACAAAACACCGGTTCTTATTTATTATTTGCCTTGTATTAATTTACTACATAATATAAAGCAATACGCAAAGACTTAATGACCGTTCCCGTTCACTCCGATTATTTTCCGCGAATATCAGATTACGTTATTTCTTATTCTACCTATGACTTCTACATTTATATTTATTCCGGAATTAAGCGAGTGAAATTAACGAACACAGTTCGTGCAACATTTATTTATTCAACATGGTGGTTACAATTTCTTGATCGAATCGACATCTTATTTAATTCAATAAGCACCAAGATACTGGTAGACCCCGATACATTTACATTTTCAAAATCATACACCTTTAACACGCATATTATAGAAAATTTGCCCAAATCCATTCATTTTCACCAACTTCAAATAGCCTAAACCGTGTCATTGCTGAATCTTAACATAACACGCATGTCCATAATCAAGCTTAGCTTAATTTACCTATTTTCACATGAATTTTTCACTCGAAACCGTGGCGCTGTCGTCAGGAAGGCAGGTGTCATGATCGCCAGTTTCAGCGTTCGATATTCTATTCCATCACTATTTTCTTTTTTTTTTTTAATTGATAACATCGCCAACACGATAGAGGGGGGGGGCGGAGAAAAACAATAGGCCGTTTCTTTTTTTATTCGATGTCATGCAATAGGTAGTACTTCCTCCCGTGCAACGCCGGGCGACGGGTTCCGCTAGTGTATATATATAGTAATAACTGTGTTTCTTTGTTTCCTGTTGATATGTAGCTAATGCTATTTTCTCGCTTATTTAGTTTCAGACTTGCCACCACCCTCTCTAATCTCATCTACGGCCAAACTTACGCACACTCCTCTCTCTTTCTTTCTTTTCCTCACACTCTCACTCATTCTCTCCTCCTTTTCTGTCATGCGCACCCGGAGTCTTTCACAAACCGATATCCGTTCACAAACAAAATACACGCATTCAAAAATCCTCATTTTTCCACAGTCTTTTGTCTTCGATTTTTGAATAATTCTATTGAATTATCTTTTTTTTTCTGAATTCACTTCGTTTATTTTTACTTTTCTTTGTGATCACGAATGTTTTATTCTCGCGTTCGCTGTGCTTATTTTGCATGAAGATTATCATAAATCTTTTCTGCTGGTCGCCACAATCGTCGTCGCGTCATCATCATCATCGACAATCGCCATTTTGTTTTATATTTCGACAAACCTTCAAGGTTTTATTATTTTTTCTTCTAATTGGTTCATTAGTCCCTTTTGTTTCTTGAGATCATTTTATAATTATGTGTCTATTTTAGCAATAATAGTCCGTTTGTACTGGTGTTTGTTTTCGTCTGTTTCGACAACTAAAAATCAGATTCATTAAAATGAATTCTTTCTCTCATTGTTTTTTGCTCATTTTCTTTTTAATTTATTAATTTTTGTCAAGCTCATTTCCATCGAATCCCATGTTTAGTTACACGAGATCCTTAATTTTGTCAGAAGTGATATCTTCGGAGGTGTGTATAATCTCTTTATACACTCTTATGTTTTTGGGACCCATGTGTGTCGTCATTGTCTCTGTCTCTCAATAACATTATAATACACAGGTTTCCTTTTTAAATAGAGATAACATTTACAGCAATCATATATTTACATATACATATATGTATATATATACATATATATGTATTTATGTATGTATATATATATATGTATATATATATGTATATATATATATAAAGTATATATATGTATATATATGTATATAGAAAAAAAGGTAGAGCAGTATTAGTGCAGTTCCAACTAGAGAAAAGTATATATATATATAAAGGAGTAAGGCTACCAACATTTGTAAAATATTGTTTTCAACATTTATTTATTATTTTGTTATTTTATAATTTTATATAACGCGTTTCAAGTGGTGGTCCCCTCTCATCAGATGGATTTACATATCTGATGAGAGCGGACCACCGCTTGAAACGCGTTATATAAAATGATAAAATGATAAAATAACAAAATAATGAATAAATGTTGAAAAAAACTTTTTACAAATGTTGGTAGCCTTACTCCTTTATATGTATATATATATATATATATATATATATATATATATATATATATATATATATATATATATAAATATATATATATATATATGTGTGTGTGTGTATATATGTGTATATATGTATGTATATATATGTGTATATATATGTGTGTATATATATATGTATATATATGTGTATATATATATATGTATATATATGTGTATATATATATGTGTATATATATGTGTGTATATATATGTATATATATGTATATATATGTATATATATATATGTATATATATATGTATATATATATGTATATATATGTATGTATATATGTATGTATATATATGTATGTATATATATGTATATATATATGTATATATATATTTATATATATATGTATATATATATATATGTATATATATATATGTATATATATGTATATGTATATATATATATATGTATATATATACTCTGCAAGGTATCATTTTAATTGAATTAGCAGAAGATTTATATTAATACAATAATATTAATAGTATAGCTTAAGAAGTAATTCTAAAAATATGTATCCGTAGTAAGAGAAGTAGTTTTAAAGTCTAACCGGATGAAGCATTTGACTGTGAAGTAATTAAGCAGATGAAAGAGGAATTATTAAATTAGTAGTTGCTTGTATTAGATAGTCAAGAGAAATGTTCTTAAGCTAAAGTACAAGGTTCTAAATTATGTAAGGGACGGTAATATGTATAATAAAGGACTATAGTATTAAAAGATTGTTAAAACTTAGTAACCAATTAAAATGAGTGTAGTTATATTTAATTAGGGTTTTATATCAGGATGATAACATTATTCACTCTCCAAAATTTAATTTAAAAATAATATATTTCCTTTTAAATGTAATTCTCGAAATGATCATTTTGAAGAACGTAGTATGACAAAAAAAACACATCTCTAATAAAAGGTATTCTTAATAGGAAAAGAAGAAAAAGTAAGAAAAGATGGGTGTAAAAATATAATCAGTGCAAGCGAGAGAGAACTAGCTTTATGACAAATACGGGACCTGTCTAAAATGTATCCAACCTTAGGCCAGAAAAAAATATTTCAAAGATGTGATGGGGTTGGGACCCCAATCCCCTTCAAAGTAGGCCCCTTGTGCTTGCACACACTTAGCACACCGATCTATCACCTGCCAGAAACACATCTGGGAGTCTTCTTTGGGAATGCTGATCATCACCGCCGTTTCGTTCTGCATTATCTCTTTTTTCGCACCCTCTCAACAACAGCTACACCCCGAGCAGTTTGGGGCCTGCCAGAACGCTAGTCATTCTCCGCTGATGCGGAGCCATTTTTGAATCGGTTGAACCACTCCTTAATATGTGTTACATCCATCGCATCTTCTCTAAACACCTGCCGAATCTAACGCGACGGCGGAGATGAACACCATTTCAAAAGAGGAATTTAGCAGCAGTACCTTTCCTTACTTCCCTTCACTAATAACAGAGAAGACGTTCTCTCTTAGTATCAGCAGCAGTTTTTTTTTATTTCTCTTCACCAACAAACGATAAACGACAACTGACCAAAGCACACGCAAACGGCGTGGCGTCCAAAAAGAATCTTAGCCTCGAGAAAAAATCTAACTTCTTTTATTCAGCTAATTTTGCCTGCCAAAAAAGCCTATTTTGCATAATCACGAGCCTCACTTCGAAATCAAACGGTTCTAGGTTCTCTCCCGCGTGCGGCCACTGTTTCTATGCGGCGGGTGCATACTAGTCGTGGCTGCTTATCCCTTGATCTCTCCGCACCCTAACACTCACCCTAACCACAATATATCTATTCTATTTTTGCTTATTTATCTTTACTTACTTTCTTTATCTTATCGTTATATTGTTTGGACCGGAAGTTCATTTTAAATTTAAAATTTTAAAATTTCAAATTATGTAAATTAAAAAATAAGAATATAAATCAGTAAGTACAATTAAGGAAATAGAGATACATAATGGTTCGCATTAATTCCCTGGCAACGCCGGGTGTTCCTGCTAATCCCCCACTCTATAATGAAGACTAACCTGTATTTACAATATAAATTATTTCCGTCACACAAAAGTTAACAAGTAAAATACGTACCTTTTTCTAGCCCTTAGACGAAACCATTTCAAAATAAATAGCAAGTAAAACAATTCTGCCGGCTGAAATGAATTCGGAAAAAATCATCTATTCTAAATAAAAAGTCACCAATCGGTATTTTTTCTCTATGTAACCAAAAATGATAAAAATAATTTATATATGAAAAATGTAATTATATGAGTTTATATGTGCGAATACTTGCCAAGCATAATTCTTTGTCACTTTTGACGGATGGTGTACACTAGTTCTTGATAAATTTGGAAAGAAAATAAAACTAGAAAAAATAGAGACAGCGTAGCAGAGCTGATACGATCATTAACTCAATTTAAATATATTTAATCAAATATAAACTAATAATAATATATTTTAAAAATAAACGACATTTCCCGCAGGAAGTTAATTTCAACAAATTTGTACATAATTTATGCCAGCGTAATAGATGCATTAGAATATAACAACATTCTACCGGGAAAAGGGAGACACGTTCACCGCATACGTGGGCAGCAATGTGCTTAAGCCTGAGGATAAATATAAGTGAGTTAATCTGTATAGTTATTATAGACGTATTAACAACACGATAAGGAGATAAAGACTTAGAAATGCAACAACAGAAAGTATTGCGAGTGAAGGGGGGGGGGTGCAATGGAACATGTTCTTGTTAATGTCAGTTTTCTATACGAAGTTTGTCTGGAAAATAACGGTATTATCTCAAACATTATTTATTTGGTAGTCAACCACCTCAGCAAAAGCTATCTGCTTAATGACAAGCAATATATATCTCATCGAGCAAGATCAACAACTGACGTGCTGACTGTAATATTGTACAGGATCGGTGAATATATCGACGGGGGGCGTCGTTTGTAGGGAGATAGCTTTTTATATATCAAAGGCCTTCGATAGGTTTTGGCACAAAGGTTTGCTTCACTGGGGATTCCACCTTCCGCAAGGACTTGTAGCGCAGTGGATATAGTAATAAGCTTAATTTAGTTCTAAGTGATAGTCATCTGAAGGTTGAAGGTTCAATCTTCGGTGCGGGTGATACGAAGAATTGCGAATTACTGAAGATGTCTTCCAGTCATTGCTGACTGAAAAAGAGCATACTACCCCCGTGGATTAAATAAAGGGTTCCGTTCGAAATTCCGTCCAGATTCCCGAGTTCGACAGAAATATTGCCGAGTTTGATTAAATACACCTGAAGAAGGCCGGACGTTACAGCGGCCGAAACGTTGTGATGATAACAGTCAAGATAAGAAATGTAGTCCGAATAACCAAAATTATACATATATATATATATGTATATATATATATATATATATATGAGAAAGGAAGGATGAGAATAATGCGACGTAATGGGAAATAAAAAAAGGAAAAACCAAGAGATATTTTCTTTTTATATACTCGTCAACGTTTCGTCTTTATTTGTAAGACTTCCTCAGGATGATAATTTTAAGAAAAATGTCATGCAAGTACATCCAAATATTGGGTATAAATGATGGGTCGATGATAGAAGTCAGTGGCAGGGAGTGAAATAAATGTGGATGCTGTGAGTGAAAAAGGGAGAGAAGTGTGGGGGGTTAGTGAATTTGTCTTAGGATGGAAGAGAGGAGAGGGGGTGCTGAGGTTTTTGTAGTGGTTAGGTGTAGCATGGATTTTGAGGGGCTGGGGAAAGAGGAGAGGAGGGGAGGGGGACTCTGTGTCTTTGGTATGTAGGTAGTGTCATAGTTTTAGAAAAGGATTTGAAGAAATGAAGATAATTTTAAAGTAGGCGGGGGTGGGTGGGTGAGAGTGATATATATATATATATATATATATATATATATATATATATATATATATATATATATATATACTGTGTGTGTATTTAGGCAGCATTTTTTCATTAATACAAGTGTTGTTAAAAACAACAGAACTCTTCTGTTTTGTTAGTCCTTTTTTATTTTTTCAATTCGTCGAATGATTTTTTATGTTGACATCGAATGAATTAATAAATGAACCGTATGTTACACGAACGTTTTTGACTCCTTCTGGAATCATCATCAGCTGTTTGATGGTATAAAAATGAATTAAAGATTCAATTCATCCGTCTCATTTCAACAATGTAGACGTTCGTTTTTGCGGTCACGGCTTGCCGTAGTATTTTAAAAACTTCCATTCTTTCACCCGCTTTTAGTCATTTTTTTTACCATTTTATACCATCAAACACCTGATGATGATTCCAGAAGGAGTCGAAAACGTTCGTGTAACATACGGTTCATTTATTAATTCATTCGATGTCAACATAAAAAAATCATTCGACGAATTGCAAAAAATAAAAAAGGACTAACAAAACAGAAGAGTTTTTAACAACACTTGTATCAATATATATATATATATATATATATATATATATATATATATATATTTATTCTGGTACAGAAAAATTAGTACAACATTCGTACCGTCGGTTTCAAGCACGGAAGGTCTTACCCATCCGGCTCTCTTCAGCTTCTGTTGTCATCTGTTTTGGAAATGTGAGGTCACATGACACTCTTGTTGGGACGCGTTATTTGCTCAGTGTGTTGTGTGTGTTTGTTTAAATTTGAATTTAGTGTAATAAGACCGTTGAGATTTAAAACACGAGGGAATTCAAGATTAAAGGGAATAAAAAAGGGGGGTAAAAAATAAAAAAATATATATGAAAAAATATATATATATAAATAAATATAAAAAAACATATATATATAAAGAAACATTTCAATACTAAGAATAAAAGAATAAAAAAATAAAAAAAGAGAAAGAGTATAAAAAGGTATAAAAAAGAATAAAAAAAGGATTTAAAAAAATAATTAAAAAATATAGAGAATAAAAATGTAGAGAATAAAAAAGAGTGAGAGAGAAAGAAAGAATAAAAATAGAAAGAATAAAAAAGAAATTCTGTTAAGGTCAGCTATTCCACTGCCCCTTCAATAAGAAAAATTATCTCTGCAGAACCCAAAACAATTACAAACGCAGGCTGCTCATGCCAAGACAAAAACAACTGCCCCCTGGAGGGAAATTGCAAAATCAATTCAATCATATATGAAGCAACCGTCACAGACCAGAATACCAGTAATGCAGAAAAATATATTGGGATGACGAAGGGAAACTTCAAACAAAGGCTATACGCACACAGAAACTCCTTCAGATACAAAAACAAGGCTAATACGGCACTCGCGACCCGAATATGGCAGCTTAAAGAAGAAAATACACCCTTCACCATCAAATGGAAAATAATTGAGAGAAAACCATCCTTCTCTCCAGCCATAAACAGATGTCCTCTATGTGACGCTGAAAAATACCACATTTCAAAGGCCATCATCGATCCGAATACAGCCTGTTTAAATGTCCGCGATGAAATATTCAGGGGGTGTGTCCACAAGAGACAAGCATTGCTTATAAACTGGTCTGACCGATTCACATAATGTCTAACTACCCCCCCCCCCTCTACTAATATAAACACAATAAAAACGAACAAATACCTCATCAACCTATATCCACTTAAACTTCAAGAGCAAAAACTCCGACCTTCACAAAAATACAAAAATATTTAATTTATTTATCAGTTACTAGATTACTCTACAAATCCATTTAAACAAACTATATCCACATAAATTCCAAGAGCAAAAACTTCGACTTTCACCAAAATACAAAAATGCAAAAATATTTTATCAGTCACTAGATTAATCTACAAACCCATTTTAACAAACTCAAATATTTCATATTTCCAACTAAGTTACCTCCCTTAGATCCGAATTTCTTCATTAATATCACTCCAATCTGGGAAAAAGATTTTTACACACTAACGGTTTTTTAGAACGCATACCTTCAAAAATATAACGGCTAATGATACAAATTCATAATTTGGCTCACGGGAATTTCAGAGAAACCCTTTCTTTATTTTTGTTTTTAATCTTTAATTTTTAATTTTTAATTTTTAATTTTTAATTTTTAATTTTATTTTTTTTTTATTATTATTATTATTTTTTAATCTTTAAATTTATTTTTAATTTATTTTTATTTTTATTTATTATATTTTTATTCTTTATATTTTTATTCTTTCTTTCTCTCTCACTCTTTTTTATTCTCTACATTTTTATTCTCTATATTTTTTAATTATTTTTTTAAATCCTTTTTTTATTCTTTTTTATACCTTTTTATACTCTTTCTCTTTTTTTATTCTTTTATTCTTAGTATTGAAATGTTTCTTTATATATATATGTTTTTTTATATTTATTTATATATATATATTTTTTCATATATATTTTTTTATTTTTTACCCCCCTTTTTTATTCCCTTTAATCTTGAATTCCCTCGTGTTTTAAATCTCAACGGTCTTATTACACTAAATTCAAATTTAAACAAACACACACAACACACTGAGCAAATAACGCGTCCCAACAAGAGTGTCATGTGACCTCACATTTCCAAAACAGATGACAACAGAAGCTGAAGAGAGCCGGATGGGTAAGACCTTCCGTGCTTGAAACCGACGGTACGAATGTTGTACTACTTTTTCTGTACCAGAATAAATAAATATTATGCTCTTAATTTTTAACTTTAATTCTTAATTAATCGAGCACTCTGATGGGATTTTTCCTACCATTCTACAAAGAAGTTATATATATATATATATATATATATATATATATATATATATATATATATATATATACTGAAGAAATTCTGTCCAGAGTCCCGAGTTCGACAGAAATATTCCCGAGTTTGATCTATTAGCCAAGAGAAAGACTAGCAACATCTCATAGCCAACAAAATTTAGGAGCCGATTTTGTACTCTGCCAAAGTGTTACGCTTTCACTGAGTGAGGCGTGTGTAATTTTATACACCCTTATCGTGTATAACCTCATAATTATGGCGTGTATAATCTTATAAACGCGTTGTCGTGTATAACTTCATAATTATGGCGTGTATAATCTTATAAACGCGTTGTCGTGTATAACTTCATAATTTTGGCGTGTATAATCTTATACACTCGTTGTCGTGTAAAACCATATAATTATAGCGGGTATAAACTTATAATTATGGCGTGTGTAGATTTATACACCAGTTGTCGTGTATAAGTTTATAATTATGGAGATGTGTTACTTGCGTACGCGCGCAGAGAAAGATATATATATAGAGAGAGATCAGACGTGTGTGCCGTACATTCATTAGGTTATTTGAGGGTCGCTGCGCTCGATAGGGCTAGAATAGTGAGCGTCAACTCACGTCTTTTCTGCTAGACAGATTTATCTCTCCCCCGTGTCACGTGATTTCGTTGACTTCTGACCCCTAGGTGTTACTCAATTGTTTTTCCTTTCAAATAACAGCTTTCGTTATGTAGCAGAAGATGAAGTACTGTTGAGGAGGTGCAGTTCAGAGCACGTTTTCTTGTCTTGGCAGAGTACAAAATCGGCTCCTAAATTTTGTTGGCGATGAGATGTTGCTAGTCTTTCTCTACTCTGTCATATAGTTAATTTCAGGTGCTCGACTAAGCTATATTCTATGCCCCTCTCTGAAACAACAAAAGTTCGTCTTAGTTCAACTACTGACAATAAATTCCGTTATTCCGTCTGTGTACTTCTATAAGCAAAGTACGTTTCCTAAAACTGCTCGTTCGTGGAACACAGTACCACGGGGCTGCTTGCCAACTGACTGTAACATTGCCGTTTTCAAGTACAATGTAAACAAATTCTCACTAAGTCGTCCTCTTAAAAAAATCAAATTCTTTACTAGTTTTACAATTATCGTTAGAAATCCCCTCGGTGTCTCACTGTCTACCTGTCCAACCCAATAACCCTTATCCTCGAGTGGCATTTCAGCCTTGATAAGTGATGACGCGTCTGTAATAAAAAAAAGAAAAGAATTCGTGGATTTTCTTGGAGTTTCCGATAGTCATTTAGAAATTACAAAAATCGTGGGTTGGTTAGGGTTAGGAGTAGGGTTAGGGTAGGGGTTTTGTAATTGCAGGAGTGTATAAACTCATTCTATATTCACAACATTAACCGCAGAAAAAAAAGATGGCGGAAATCGAAAATGAAATTTTCACTTTGAAAATAAATAAATAAATAAATAAACACACTTTTATTTTAGCCTCAAACTCCGCCAAACGCAATTTTCCACAGTAATTTATCGCAAAACACATTTCAGGAA
Organism: Sepiola atlantica; assembly: GCA_963556195.1. Taxonomy (NCBI): domain Eukaryota; kingdom Metazoa; phylum Mollusca; class Cephalopoda; order Sepiida; family Sepiolidae; genus Sepiola; species Sepiola atlantica. The sequence goes on from OY744531.1 coordinate 109,997,324, forward strand.
AATTTCTATTTTGCTATAATAAAATCAATTTGGTCCCCTGTTTCTGTAAATTAGTGAAAACGAACAAATTGTTCATGTTAATGGACTCTGATTTTTGTATAAAAATATAAAACTAGATATAACATGAAGAAAAGAAAAACAAAACATTTTCTAAGGAAAGGCGGATTTTTTTTCGTCTGTAGGCAATTGCATTTGATCATCGTAATGGCGGCCATGATATGATTTGGCGCCAATCCAATAATATTACTTTTTACAGAATCAATCTGCGAAGAAAGCCAACTTTCAAAAAGAGGATTTAATAGGTTAATTTTAGGAAAAGGAAATCAGTTGAACATACATTCAGAACTATTATTAGGATATAGAATGGTTTACTGAAACAAGAGTTCGCATGATGGAGTAAAACTTCACCATATCATGTTCCGGAATTATGTAGATGAGTATTTATAATTTGTACTATTTCGATTATTTGCACTACTGTTTTTATATTCACAACGTTTCGGCCGAAGTAACATCCGATTTTCTTCAGCGGCTTTTTTTCGAATTAGGGAATCTCTACGGAATTTCGAACTTAACCCTTTATTTAAGGGTTAGGGTTTGGGTTTGGATTTGGGTTTGGATTTGGGTTTGGGTTAGGATTTGGGTTAGGATTTGGGTTACAGTTTGGGTTAGGGTTAGGGTTAGGGTAAGGTTTGGGTTAGGATTTGGGTTAGGATTTGGGTTAGGGTTACAGTTTGGGTTAGGCTTAGGGTTTGGGTTTGGGTTAAGGTTTGGGTTTGGGTTAGGGTTAGGGTTAGGGTTAGGGTTTGGGTAGAAGTGTAAAGTCATTTTTATGTTTCAGAATTCGTGAGATGAAGATGGCTGATTTGTATTATTTGAATTATTCAGCCAAAGTCTCATCTAGGATGTTATTCTTACAACGTTTCAACCGATGTAACCTTCGACATCCTTCGGGTGTGTCTTTTCGAACTCGGCAATCTGTATGCCGAACTCGGGAATCTATACGGAATTTCGAACAGACCTCATTATTTGATCCACGGAGGTTGATTGCCAACGTCCTGTCAGCCATGATCGCGTAGAAGCCTTAATTAATTCGTAACTGTATTCTTGGTATCGCTCATACTCAGGATTGAACCTTTAACCTCCAGAAGACTATAACTTACAACTGAATAATACTTAGCACTTTTATCCGTGTTGCGCCATAGATCCTTGTGTGGATTAAATCAAGTGTTTGGTTCGAAATTCCATACAGATTCTCGAGTTCGATAAGACGCACCTGAAAAAGGTCGGAAATTACGTCGGCCGAAACGTTGTGAGATTAACATCCAGAATGAGAACAGTAGTCTCAATAATCCAAATAAAATTAAGAATTTTTAAATTTTATTCTTAGTCATCATCACCTGTAGAGAAGATTGGGCTTTAAACCTTTGGATGACTTTCATTTAGAACTGATTGTTAATAAATGGTTTATCCGTTGCGCCACGTGTACACGTTGTGGAAATAAAAACCAAGATGAGAATAGTAGTTCGAATAATCTAAATAATACTTGACTTCAACATGTTTAATTACCTCCACCAGAAGATTATGTTTTCGGTCGAGTTTGTAACTACGTTTGTTTGTTTGTATACAGCCTAATGTCCACATCGCTTGACCAATCGTGACCAATCTTGGTCAAAATATCGGTCATAGTTTAACTTGGAACTGATTTCATTTTGGAATATCTATTTTAAAGGTCAAGGAAAAGGTGAAAGTCACACTTTTAGCGATAACTTCAGTTCATGATAGAGATTCGCTACTTGGTCCATATTGTAGCCAATGAAGTTTCGCACTTGACATTGACCTTGACCTTTGACATCGACCAGAAAATTTTTTCTGCATGGATCTAATTCAATTTGATAACAGTTGCTACAATGCAAAATGTCAGCTTGACAGACCAAAGGTTTTTGAGTTATAAACGTTTCCATGGAATAACTTCGGGATTTCTTTATGCAATACCTCTGGAAGTCTTCTTTGGGAATGGTGTTCATCTCCGCCGTCGCGTTAGATTCAGCAGGTGTTTGGAGAAGATGCAATGGGTGAAACACAAATTAAGGAGTGGTTCAACTGATTCAAAAATGGACGCAGATCAACGGAGAGTGACAAGCGTTCTGGCAGGTCCCAAAACTGCACGAAGTACAGCTGTTGTTGAAAGGGTGCGACGGCGGAGATTATCAGCATTCCAAAAGAAGACTTCCAAGAGTGTTTGCGGCAGTGGATGGATCGGTGGTCTAAGTGTGTGAAAGCATAAGGGGCCTACTTTGAAGAGGATTAGGGTCTCAACCTCGTTACATATTTGAAATATTTTTTAGTATTAAGGTCGGATACGTTTTAGACAGGCCTCATACACACACATTTATATATATATATATATATATATATATATATATATATATATATATATATATATATATATATATGTGTGTGCGTGTGTGTATATGTGCGTGTATAAACACGGGTTTGCTTGTGTATCTATCTATATGTTTATTTATTTACATTTATATCCGGGTACTATTGAACGATGTTTATGACCATTTGACTCTTGCCTCTCAGCTATTAGGGACAGACACCATGTTTTTTTCACCATTTCACTAGGCTTCCCACCCTTTTTCCGCCATTATACCAACACCAACTTCCCACTGTACACTAACAAACCCCCATTACACTGACAAGGCGGAAGGATCGCGGCCAAAAATATTGTTCTTCATTCAAAAAACTTTTTATAAAAGGGGCAATTGATATTCCTACAAGTCAAAATATAGAAAATAAATAAAAGATATTAAAATATATACTTTTTTTACATTGATTTTTTTAATACATACATGTATATGAGAACGGAAGGATTATAGTAATCCAACGTAATGGGAAATGAAATAGAAAAAAAAAACAAGAGATATTTTTTATATATTAATCAACGTTTCGTTTTTATTGTAAGACTTTCTCAGGATGATAATTTCAGGAAGAGTGTCATGAAAGTACATCGAAATTTTGGGTCGACATGATGGAGAAATAAACACACAGAGTTTCCCCCTTTTCCTCATCTTTCCCCAGCCTCTCAAAATCCATGCCACACCTCACCACGACAAAAATCTCAGCCCCCCCTTTTATCTGTTCCACGCTAAGGCAAGTTCAATTATACTCTCATCTCTCCCATTTCAATGCTGCCTTGATGGTACACACTCAAAACTTTCCATATTCATTTCATTCTTCGCCACTACTGACTTCTCGCAGCCTGGACTCTCCTCCAGCGCTCAGAGTAGCCACGGCTACTACTTCCCTGCATCTCTCCATTATGTCTACCCAAAATTTCCATGTACTTGCATGACATTTTTCCTTCAAATCATCATCCTGAGGAAGTCTTATAATAAAGACGAAACGTTTATGAATATATAAAGAATATCTCTTGTTTGTTTTCCTTTTTGATTTCCCATACATGTATGTATGTATATATATATATATATATATATATATATATATATATATATATATATATATATATATATATATATATATATATATAGTAGTGTTACCATGAGAAAAATAAAACGACAGTACGAACTCTTTATTCTTACTGTTTATATCATTTTTTTCTGGATAATTATCTTATTATTCAAATGTATTTTCCAAACTGAAAAAATAGAAGAAATTTTCATTTTAAAATAAGTTTATTAGCATTGCACGTCGCATTATGAGACTGGTCACGCGTCATATGCCATTTCCAGACAGTAGATAAAACATAGTTGTGTACAAACAAATACATAGATATAATAAATTATGTAAAGAAATCATATGATTTTTCCACGATCAGAGATAACACCGCAGTCCACACAAATAACGAAAGCCAATGACAAGAAGCCGTAGATTCCAGTTTCGCTCTAACCCTAACCCTAACCATAACCCTAGATTCTAGTTTTGCTCTAACAACCCTAACCCTAGATTCCAGTTTCACTCTTACCCTAACCCTAACCCTAACACTAGATTCCAGTTTCGCTCTAACCCTAACACAAACCCTAGATTCCAGTTTCACTCTAACCCTAAACCTAACCCTAACCCTAGATTCCAGTTTTGCTCTAACCCTTACTCTAACCTTAGATTCCAGTTTCGCTCTAGCCCTAACCCTAACCTTAACCCTAAATTCCAGTTTCACGCTAACTCTAACCCTAACCCTAACCCTAGATTCCAGTTTCGTTCTAACCCTAACCCTAACCCTAGATTCCAGTTTCGCTCTAACCCTAACCCTAACCCTAACCCTAGATTCCAGTTTCGCTCTTACCCTAACCCTAACCCTAGATTCCAGTTTTGCCCTAACCCTAACTCTAACCCTAGATTCCAGTCTCGCTCTAGCCCTAACCCTAACCTTAACCCTAGATTCCAGTTTAGCTCTAGCCCTAACCCTAACCCTAACCCTAACCCTAGATTCCAGTTTCGCTCTAACCCTAACCCTAACCCTAGATTCCAGTTTCACTCTAACCCTAAACCTAACCCTAACCCTAGATTCCAGTTTTTCTCTAACCCTTACTCTAACCCTAGATTCCAGTTTCGCTCTAGCCCTAACCCTAACCTTAACCCTAGATTCCAGTTTCACTCTAACCCTAACCCTAACCCCTACTCTAGATTCCAGTTTCGCTCTAACCCTAACCCTAACCCTAGATTCCAGTTTCACTCTAACCCTAACCCTAACCCTAGATTCCAGTTTCGCTCTTACCCTAACCCTAACCCTAGATTCCAGTTTTGCCCTAACCCTAACTCTAAATCTAGATTCCAGTTTCACTCTAACCCTAACCCTAACCCTAGATTCCAGTTTCGCTCTTACCCTAACCCTAACCCTAGATTCCAGTGTCGCTCTAACCCTAACTCTAACCCTAGATTCCAGTTTCGCTCTTACCCTAACCCTAGATTCCAGTTTTGCCCTAACTCTAACTCTAACCCTAGATTCCAGTTTCGCTCTAACCCTAACCCTAACCCTAGATTCCAGTTTCGCTCATACCCTAACCCTAACCCTAGATTCCAGTTTCGCTCTTACCCTAACCCTAACCCTAGATTCCAGTTTCATTTTAACCCTAACCCTTACTCCAACCCTAGATTCCAGTTTCACTCTAACCCTAACCCTAACCCTAGATTCCAGTTTCGCTCTTACCCTAACTCTAACCCTAGATTCCAGTTTTGCTCTAACCCTAAATCTAACCGTAGATTCCAGTTTAACTCCAACCCTAACCCTAGATTCCAGTTTTGCCCTAACCCTAACTCTAAATCTAGATTCCAGTTTCACTCTAACCCTAACCCTAACCCTAGATTCTAGTTTCGCTCTTACCCTAACCCTAACCCTAGATTCCAGTTTCGCTCTAACACTAACTCTAACCCTAGATTCCAGTTTCGCTCTTACCCTAACCCTAGATTCCAGTTTTGCCCTAACCCTAACTATAACCCTAGATTCCAGTTTCGCTCTAACCCTAAACCTAACCCTAGATTCCAGTTTCGCTCTTACCCTAACCCTAACCCTAGATTCCAGTTTCACTTTAACCCTAACCCTAACCCTAACCCTAGATTCTAGTTTCGCTCGAACTCTAACCCTAACCCTAGATTCCAGTTTCACTCTAACCCTAACCCTAGATTCCAGTTTCACTCTTACCCTAACTCTAACCCTAGATTCCAGTTTTGCTCTAACCCTAAATCTAACCGTAGATTCTAGTTTAACTCCAACCCTAACCCTAACCCTAACTCTAACCCTAGATTCCAGTTTTGCTCTAACCCTAAATCTAACCGTAGATTTCAGTTTAACTCCAACACTAACCCTAACCCTAACCGTAGATTCCAGTTTCGCTCTTCTTTCGGATCTTCGCTGTTCGTTAGTTTTTTAATCTTTTTCTTTGAGAAGAAGTTCGTCCTCATGAACAAGCCCATGTAAGCAAGGTGAATCTATTTTCTCATTTATTGTGTCTGTGTCTTTTTCCTCTTCGTTTATGAGAGAGTTGTCAAGTTCTACGGAAACTGTGGGGTTGTTAGCTTTCTTCAGTAAAAAGAGTTCTCAAAAAGATTGTTGGTAAGCTTTCCTGTTGATGTCTGCGTTAATAAACTCTTTGGACGGCTTTTATTTGCTGCTGTCGATTTGAGTATAGTGGTGGATTTATGTTATACTCATTGTCACATATTGACGAGAAAAACACTTTTTGTTGTGTTGAAACAGTTGCAAACAACGCTCTAAATCATCGACATGTTGTGTTGTTTATAACTGTGAGCAAACCCGGCACCCAGTTTGAACACAGCTTTCTAATTGACAAATGTTCATGCAAAAAAGTGAAAACACTGCATTCTGATATCTTAAATTTCTCTGCTATCTCCCACAACTTCAATTTACAAGAAACGAGTTCGTGGACTTTTCTTTTTATGTTTTTCAGGACAATTGCCGAATTTGGACGACCTACGCTTTCAGCATATTTGTGTCTCTAAGACCGTGTTTACATTCAGCATGGCACCGATTAACCGTTTTTCCCGTCGGAGCAGAAGCCGAATCACACTTATCAAATTTCTTTGCTTGAATAGTATTTTTCCCATCTGAAAGCAATGCTTTATCAACACACGGAATTCTGATTTTTTCTATTGTTTTGAAAAGTTGGGTGGGTAATATAGACTCTCTTTAGCTTAATTTAGTTTAATGCAGGGGAGAAGTATATCTTCCTATTTCATAAACACCTTTACTTATTTATTGGTTGGTTGGTTGTTTTGTTTCACTTTTCGAGTTATTTAATGCCAAATTCAGTCATTTTGGCAAAAGTTTTTATGCTTCAAGTTCTTTATGTCATCAAATATTTATTAAACATGTTTGGTTTGGTTGTTTTGTAGAGAAAATTGTTGTTTTTGGCTTTGCAGAACATGATTGAGTTTTGCAAAGGGAAAGGAAAAAACAATAACATCAATGTTTGGTTCACTTTAAGTCAGGAAGTTACTTATTTATAACTAAACATTAAATTATATTTATATATATATATATATATATATATATATATATATATATATATATAGTAAGCAATGAAAATATATTTATGGCAATTAAGCTACACAGTGACTCTCGCGTTTTATCCCCGGGGGGGAATTTTTATTTTAGCCTTCAGATTACCCCGGGGATGAAACGCGGGAGCTTCTGTGTGGCTTAATTGCCATAAATATATTTTCACAGCTTACTATCGTTGAAGTAAATACTGAAAATTGATACATAAAAAATTATATCTCCTTATAAAATTTTATGTGGATACATGAAATAGTAATATATATATATATATATATATATATATATATATATATATATATATATATATATGGAAACCTACTGAAACACAAAAGCATATATATATATATATATATATATATATATATAATTTAGCTTGAGTCAATTTAATTTTCTACAACCCAATTTTCCCTTGTTTTGTGCAACTCTCTATTTCGACAACAACAGCCTCGCCACCCACCACTGTTTCGGATTTGTCTTCCGAATATTATTTTTCGAATCTGTGTGTTTTTTTCTTTTTCTTTTATCCCTTTGTTTTCGCATAATTCTTTCCTTCCGTCCTTCATTATCGTACACCCGTTCTTCTGCTGAAGAATACGAAAACATCGACTGGTGCACATAATTACCACCAAAATTGTTCTTCTTTGAATTGGTTTCCAGTAAAAACAGAAAAAAACCGACAGATGGCGCTCGCGGTTTTTTCGTATGGCGATGACAACAAAAACAGCAGACATCTTTTTCTTGTTTTTTTCTTTTGTTTTTTAAATGTCTAATAAATGAATGTTGTTTGGATATTTTGGAAGATTCATAAAAAGAAATGATTTTCCATAAGATATAGATTTTTAGAAGTAAGATTTATATGCAAAATATAAGACTTCACGTAGATTTGGACATGTCATAATCACGTTGACAGAGGCGTTTTCGTTAAATAAGCGAAGTTAGGTAACGTTGATCTTAGCTATTGCCAGATGGGTGACCATTTGAGAATATCAGTCTCTGTATGTGAGAGGACTGCCGAACCTTCCGGCAAGAAAAGCCTTGAAAATGCTGACGCACCATGTTTCCGTGACTTCGTGTCGTCAACGTTCGAGCAGGTCTCGGAGTCTCCCGAGAGTCGACGAAACTATTAACCACGAAACTATTAACGTGCACGACTCCCGGGAGTTGTTTATAAAGTCAGGGACTAGCGTTTAGATTTAATATTTCCTGGTTAATAAGTAGGGACATCCTGTAATAAATAAAATATGATGGAATTTAAGTGTAGGTAGTTTTCCTATCCTAATAACTCTATTCATAAATTATCTACGAGAAAACATTATTTCCAATTCTTTGACAACACAAATGATTTACAATGAAAAGATAATTACTTTTTCTTCATCGCTTATCTTCTTCCTTCCTTTCAATCTATTGCACGACTTAACATCTTGCCGGTCACGTACGTCAACTTGAATTCTTGTTTAATTAACAAAACAAGATTGAAATGAATAAATATATATATATATATATATATATATATATATATATATATATATATATATATATATATATATGAAGTGCGCTTGTTAAATTTGATCAATTATTTTTTGTTTTTTCTTCGTTTTAAACTTTGAATTGTCCTTCCAGATGTAAATCGTGAACATTACGCAAATCGATTAAACTTCGTATTTCGACATTTTTATTTTTACGCGGCAAGCTAGGTGTGACTTCTGAAAGAGCAGCGGTTGTGAACAGATAAGCAGGTGAGCATATGCGTGAACCACTTCACCATAGACGTCGGATTTACATGATATAACCAGTACGGAAACTAGAAGTAAAATAAGCCTTTAATCACTCGGATAAGCGAAGACAATTTTAATAAATAAATAAATATATATACATATATATATATATATATATATATATATATATATATATATATATATATATATTAATTTTATTTTACTTCAGTCGGAATTCTCATAAATCAAGAGACCCCTTCCTGAGGCTAACACTTGATATCTATACGTGATACATAGATATTCGAATATTCTATTAAAATTCTCCTTTATTTCTCAAACATTGTGTTTGTAAATAAGTTAAAAATATTAATTTTCCTCTCTCCAATTGACTAGTTAACTATTTTATAGTACATATTTCTTGTGGTGTTTTGGTCTTACTGGATTCCAGGACAAGAATTCATCTAGTCTGGTAGAGTATTCAGCTACATGGTGTTACTATTCCTCGTATGAGCAAATGTATGGCCGTGATGAGGAGATCTTATTTGTGTTGCGAATACTATGTTATTTTGAATATTTAGTTCAGGTTTACTTGTAGGGTGAAGTATCCTTTTGTCAGGTTGTCCTGACAAACCCTTGTACAAAGAGACCGAAGACACTTGAGGATGGTGTCTGGTAGGTAATTCAAACTGTGTGTGTGAAAATGTAAATAAGTAAATAGTTCATTTAGATATGATATATTTCATTCCATTTCAAATACAGTTCTTTTAGTTCAGTCGATAAAGAATTAGGATGCAGGTTTCGAATCCTGCTACGTCTAACTACACTGATGAGTCGTAGAGACAACAAAATACGTGTCTATATATTAGTATTTCATATATCCACATAACATTTTATTAGGAGATATAATTTTTTTGTGTATCAATTTTCAGTATTTACTTCAGCAGTGCTCGATACGTAAGTAGAGATAGGTAGTAAGCTATGAAAATATATTTATGACAATGACGCTACACAGAGGCTCCCGCGTTTCATCCCCGTGGGCATTTTAGCCTGAAGATTCCCTCGGGGATGAAACGCTGAGGGCTCTGATAACTATATATATATATATATATACAAGTTTCTCTCTTTTTTTTCAATTTTAATCGTTAATCTCTCGACACGGTGAGCAATTTTGCGATTTTCGGGTGTTAATTGGTATAATGTGGCATCAAGCGTTGTGTCATGGGCCATCGCTCAAGCGCTTTAGGTCTCTCAGATTGCTGCTTATATATATATATATATATATATATATATATATATATATATATATATATATATATATATATATATATATATATATATATATGGGAATGAAAAAGGAAAAACCAAAAAGGATGTTTTTTTAATATATTCATCAACGTTTCGTCTTTATTTGTAAGACTTCCTCAGGATGATAATTTTAAGAAAAATATCATGCAAGTACGTGAAAATATTGGGTTGACATGATGGGTTGATGAGAAAAAGTAGTAGCCACTACTGGGTGCGCAGGCCCGGGGTCCGGGCTTAGTGAAGTCAGTAGCATGGAATGAAATTAATGAGGATGGTTCTGAGTGAAAAAGAGGAGAGTGGGGGTGGACGGAAATAATGTGGATGGCTGTTAGTGAAGAAGTGGAGGGGTGGGGGAAAGATAAAGGTGGGGGCATAGTAATCATGGACAAAAAATATTTACTCTATTATCCGACTAAAACAGATACACTAAAATACTATAAACACCAAAATACTTTAAACAAAAACATAGAACATTTCAACAAATCTTTCAAACACCTAGTCAAGAACAACAAAAAATAGACATCATATATTGAGTATCACCCCGTCATTCCTACACTATACGGGCTCCCCAAAACCCATAAACCAGACATCCCGATGCGCCCCATTATATCAAGCTTAGGTAGTACCACACACAAAATTGCACCGGCCATAGTTAACATTCTCACCGCACTAATGGGCATTATCAGCCCCTCCCACATCAAAAACTCAGGCGACCTTCTTAACAAAATAAAAAACATTAACGTAGAAAAGAAAAACATACATAGCCTAGATGTAACATCGCTTTATACTAATGTCCCAGTTAAAAAATGCCTAAACTTACTTCACACTCATCTAAAGAAAATCAAAACCGACTTACCATTTCCCCAACATTTTAATAGAAATAATTAGACTCATCACTGACGTAACATATTTCCAATTCAACGAAGAATTCTACAAACAAAAATTAAGACTCCCCATGGGCAACCCCCTAAACGGTGTATTAGCCTGCCTCTTCTTAGAATTCTTAGAATCCGGCCCTTTCAAATTTAGACTACCCTCTAACATCGAATACTTTAGATACATTGATGATATTCTAATTTTCCTCCCCTTAGATATGCAAATCAATAACCTCAAAGACAAACTCAACACAGTAGAAACCTCCATAAAATTCACACATGAAACTGAGATAGACAGATCGATACCATTCCTAGACACTCTTATAATTAAGTCAAACAACAAACTAGAATTCAAGGTACACCGCAAAAACATTTTTCTTAAAATTATCATCCTGAGGAAGTCTTACAAATAAAGACGAAACGCTGATGAATATATAAAAAAACCATCCTTTTTGGTTTTTCCTTTTTAATTTCCAATTACGTCGGAACTTTCATCTCTCCTTTCTCATATATATATATATATATATATGTGTGTGTGTGTGTGTGTGTGTGTTTGTGTGTGTGTGTGTGTGTGTAGCATACAGTTTACTCATGGGAAATAAGCTACACATTCCTGGAGTGAAACACAAACGCTTTGTGCTGCTTGCTTTTCATATGTTTTATTTTATACTACTTATAAGTGCGTCTAATTTATTGAGCACCGTTTATGTATATACTGAAACAAATATTTATATACATAATACATAGTATATATTATGAAAAATGATAGTTATATATATATATATATATATATATATATATATATATATATATATATATAATTCTACATACGCTTTTTATTATTAACCTTTGAAATGTTGGCAACATTCTGGCACCATCTTATATATAGAGAGATAAGAAAATACAAATCAATATCTCAAGAATTTTAGGTTAACTTAATATCATTAAATCATCCCAAAGGACATGAAACAATGCTGGTTATCTCTGAAGAAGGTATTTTATTCGGAAAAATTAAAGATTAAAGTAACACAAAATAAATACAAACTTTACATTGAAAATCTTCAATTATTCTAATCATCTTCAATTATTTTAATATTTCAAACTTATCAATGCTTCTAAATAAACAACGCACTGCTTCACATCACAGCATTCCACATACATCGCGTTCAAAAACACAGGATTTCAGGATTTGAATTACTAACCTCCGACAGTCACGAGAACTCAAAATCAACAAATCAGAAGGAAAGAAATAACAAAATGCTGGACATCTCTGAAGAAGGGGGGGGGGGTTATTCAACAAAAAATTAAAATTAATTTTTAGAAAATATATTTTTAAATCTTGCATTGAAACGGCTTCTAATTTTCAATTATTTTAATTATTTAAACTTATGCTTTTGAGCGAACGACATACTTCATTTATTTTCTGTTTCAGGTATTATCTCACCATAGCCTGGGGTAGAGAATATCATGCATTCGTTGTGAAAGAGTTTGTGAGTCGGTCGTGACGACTTAACGTGCCGTCGGAAGAAATGTTCCCCTTCATGATCTCGTACAAAATGGAAAAATAATTTATCGGTGACGTTTCTTATTGTAAATAAACATCATCGGTTTTAAACAAAAATACTAATATATAGATGGGTATAAGTAATGGGAATCAAATACAATACTAATCGTTATATTAATAGAATAGAAAACTAATTAAATAAATAATAGATTGTTTTATATTAATAGAATAAAAAACTTACTATATAGACGATTTCATCACTAAAATAAGTAAGACATTTTAATTAAATGTTATTTAATTTGCTTCAGGCCATATTGATATTTACTGTGGTATAAACATAAAACAACATTACAGCTCCCCACGGATTTCAGGAGATTTGAAACACCTACTATTTGATAAAGAGGAATTTTCTCGAAATATATTATAGAACACCGTCAAACACATTAGGTCACTGTGTAGATATTTTGACTAAACAACGTTTTACTATATTTTTAAGAAACTTCTTTTAAAGTTCTTTTTTTCCTTCTCAACACCAACATATTTCCATTTCTTGCATTGTGATAGCTTTCTATGACTCTTCTATATACGTATTACGCGTAATGCTTCAATTGCACTACATCTTATTAAAAATAAAAATCTTTTTTCTGAAAGGATATTATGTTTATTGGGCGTATAGGGTATTCTGCCTTAATGCTGCTTATATATATATATATATATATATATATATATATATATATATATATATATATATATATATATATATTGGATTTTTCACTTAGAGAAAACGATTGTTCAGTGAAGACCGGGATTATTCCAATAAAAAAGCTCGATGATACTCGATTACAGGGTACAGATGGATGGAATAGATCTGGAATGCCAATAAGATCAGTGAATAGTAATTTAGGAACGGAGTTTTGACAGTTGTTTGGTCTTTATATTTCTTTGTGGGGGTGATATTTGTCATCACTGGAGTGCATTTAAAGCAAATTATATATTTTTTTATTATTATTTTTTATATATGTTTTTTATATATATTTTTATATATATCTTTATATATATTTTTTAATATATATTTTTGTATATATATTTTTATATATAGTTTTTTATCCTCTTTCTTTTTTATATTTTTTATTCTCTATCTTACTTTAATTTTTTCTTCCCTTGTTAAGTGACCCCAAGAAAATCAACACCACATTGTGTATTGCCGGGTGTTGTTAATCTTGCTAAATTTCTCCCTGATGATCTGCCAAGCAAGTACCTGCTTGGTAGTGAAACACGTGTAGGTAATAAACACTTTAATTTGAAAAATGATAAATAAATGTTTTCTGAATGAAAATATCTTATGTGGTGTTGTTTGGGCTCCTGAACGGAATGCTTTGATAAGCTTTCAAAAAATCACATATATATATATATATATATATATATATATATATATATATAAATTAAGTAAACAGTGGTGTCAACCGCAACTTAAACTTAAACTTAAACTTAAAACAATATTGGTTTTGTGTTCATTATGTAAATATATTTGAACTTGAATAATAAATATAAGTGGATGTGTATATAATAATATAACATAAATGCCAATTTCTCAAAATCGGAAGAAAGCCGAAACAAGACTGTAGATCTTTTGCACACAAATGTCTCAATATTATTTTAAATAGCGAATATTAGATAACACTTATACTTTAAACATTCTTTACATATTCATTTGCTTTAAAAATTATATTTCCGCCAAAAATTACGGGCCCTTACGACGCAAATACACTAGAACAACTCGACAATCAGCTAGGTCCCATGCATTCACTGTGGAGGTTCTCAAATACCGGAGATCCGTCTACTCTAGCAGCTTCTTTTCCCGTGTTGATGGCCTCTGTAACTCCGTCTATGCCCCCTGTTACCTCAACTGTACCGACATGCAGACGTTTGAAACTAATGTAAACAGACATCTCGCTGCACACCTCCCAACTTACGATGACACCAAAAACCTCTGTAGCCCCTTACGTCTCCTGTGGCGACCTGCCTTGTTTGAGGTGAAATATCTTGCTATTCACCCATCCTGCATATTGTTTTATGCAATGTATGGGTTAATCTCGAAATAATAACGAGTTAGAAAAATTAGAAGAGCTGGTTTACTTTAGGGACGACGTTTTAAGTAATATACTTTAGGTGTTGACTATGTGCGTCTGTATGTACGCGGGTCTTTAGCCTGTGGACACCAAAACCGCTGGGCATAGAAAGTTGCCATTTGATAGAAATTATATTCTTTTCTATCCATTCCTTCAGTTGTGTAATCCTTATTTCCACGTAATCTTTGACCATATCAATATTTGTTTTTGATTGCGTTGAAGAATGTTGCCGCCTCTTGCACCTCTTAAAGATTCCAAGTGCCATCATGCCCCCGCCCTGCGACGAATATTCCATCATCTTTTAAAGCAAATATGAAAATCCGAAATCTCGTTGGAAATGTCTTCTTTCTTATTAAGCAGTTCGTCTTTAAGAGTTTTTTTTCTCTTGTGGACTCGTGACGCCTGGACTGGGGTCTCTTTTCGAATTACAGGCGAAGGGTCATTTGAAAATATCCCAGAATTGAAATTGGCAGACAATGGTGCATGGTTGGTTCTTTTCCATCATCTTCAATTGACATCATCTGCTCGAATCATGTCTAACAATGGCTGATCGTTGCGCGATGGTTTAGCCGTTTAATTCACCGTGTGTAAATCGAAAGAAAAGGGAAACAAGAACGAAATTGCGTCTTCTGCAACAAAATACTATGATAGCGTGACAGACAGACAAGCCAATCAGATGCTTAGGCATGGGATGTGTCTATTCAATATGTATGTTTAGAGATAAAAACGGTATTCCTAACGTAAAAGTGATAGATTAAAAAAAAATGCTATGTCAAACTAAAGCGTGACAGACAAACAAAATCCTATGTCAAACATAAGTGTGACAGATTTTAAAAAAGGCTATATAAAACCAAAACGTGACAGGCAAAGAACATGTTATGAAAAACTTTAGTGTGACCGAGAATAAAAAATACTATATCAAACTAAAGCGTGACAGACAAAAGAAAATGCAATGTAAAATTTAAACGTGACAAACAAAAACTTGCTATCTCAAACTTAAGCGTGATATAGAAATAAAAAGGCTATGTCAAATAAAAGCATAAAAGACATAAGAAAATAATATATCAAATTAAAGCGTAAAAGGCATAAGAAAATGGTATGTCTAATTAAAACGTAACAGACATAAGTAAATGCAATGTCTAATTAAAACGTAACAGACATAAGTAAAAGCAATGTCTAATTAAAACGTAACAGACATAAGTAAATGATATGTTAAATTAAAGCGTAAAAGGCATAAGAAAATGATATGTCAAATTAAAACGTAACAGACATAAGTAAATGATATGTCAAATTAAAGCGTAAAAGGTATAAGAAAATGCTATGTCAAATTAAAACGTAACAGACATAAGAAAATGCAATGTCTAATTAAAACGTAACAGACATAAGAAAATGCAATGTATAATTAAAACGTAACAGACATAAGTAAATGATATGTCAAATTAAAGCGTAACAGACATAAAGAAAATGCTATGTCAAATTTAAGCATAATAGACATCAGAAAATGAATTGTCAAACCTAAGTATTTATTTACTTTCTCTCCGGGAGGTAAGCGTTACAGAAACAAGAATATGCGATACCAAATGTAAGTGTGACAGACATAAGAAAATGTTATTTCAAACTTTATTGTGACAGACAAAAAAAATGCTATTTTAAACTTAAGTTTGACAGACAAAAGAAGATTTTAAATGTGACAGACCCAAATAAATGCCATTTTAAACTAAAATATGACAGACAAAAGAAAATTCTATTTTAAACTTAAGTTTGACAAACCAAAGAAAATGATATTTTAAATTTAAATGTGACAGACCAAAGAAAATGCTATTTCAAACTTAAGTGTGACAGACTAAAGAAAATGCAATTTTAAACTTAAGTGTGACAGATAAAAAATATGCTATTTTAAACTTAAATGTGACAGAAAACAGAAAATGCTTTATCAAACTAAACCGTGATTGATGAAAGAAAAATCAATTTAAAAGTTAACTTTATCAGACCAATCGATGAACAGAGTCATTTATAGAGATGTTTGGGCAAATCTAAATTAAAAGATGCGTCAATTACATCTGTGTGGTGACCGACGAAAATGCAATTTCACACTAACGCGTGACAGACATATTGATTAGCCTCGTATAGAAATCGTATTGAGACGCATCTAAAATCAGGAGACAGTATAAATATCTATAATTGAAGAAATAGACTATAAGAGTTAACCCGGTTAACGAGGCCACGCTTCGGTTGCATTTCACTTCAGAGAGTTGGGGTTAGTGTTAGGGTTCGGGTTCGGGTTAAATTTACTGAAACGGAATTACTTGAGCATGCGTATCAATGGAAACAGTCTATGAACCCTTACCACAACTAGTGGTTAAATAACAGTGCTTCATCAAAATCGTATTAAATAACCTACAAAATGTTGATATGACATTAAACGGAAAATACTGACAATTATGATTGATGGTATTTGTACGAAGAGTAATGTTTTTTACCTTATTGGACTGTTATTCTTTTTTCATTGTTGGTGTTGTATTCGCAATGTTCCGACCGTTTTACTAGAATTACAGAAAGTTAAAACTAAAGAATTCATTTAATCTGATGTATAGGACCGGTTGTAATGTGTTCGTTTCTTATAACTTTTAATAACTCTCGCGCTGAGATGGAGCTTCTGATGTGTAAAACAAAACCATCTGGTTGACTTTTAAATAAGTTACGAAAACGATTAGGATATATGGTGTGCAAGGATGGAGTACGCCACGAACACCAGGACAGAGGAGGTGCTAATAACACCAAACAAGCAGTGCGCCAAGGTATAAAGTGCGCCAAGAACAAACATACAGTGCGCCGAAAAACAGTGTGCGTCAGGAACAACAAAACATATTGTGCGTCAAGAACATTGAGACAGAATGCGCCGAGGACCCTAAACATAGAGTGCGCCAAAAAAAAAGATATAGAATGCGCTAAGAACACCAAAACATAGAATGCGCCAAGAACACCAAAACATAGATTGTTCCGAGAGCACTAAGACATACAGTGCGCCAAGAATACCAAAACATAGAATGCGCCAAGAACACCAAAACATAGATTGTTCCGAGAACACTAAGACATACAGTGCGCCAAGAATACCAAAACATAGAATGCGCCAAGAACACCAAAACATAGATTGTTCCGAGAGCACTAAGACATACAGTGCGACAAGAACACCAAAACATAGAACGCGCCAAGAACACCAAAACATAGATTGTTCCGAGAACACTAAGACATACAGTGCGCCAAGAATACCAAAACATAGAATGCGTCAAGAACACCAACACAGAATGTTCCGAGAACACTAAGACATACAGTGCGCCAAGAATACCAAAACATAGAATGCGTCAAGAACACCAACACAGAATGTTCCGAGAACACTAAGACATACAATGCGCCAAGAATACCAAAACATAGAATGCGCCAAGAACACCAACACATAGAATACGCCATAAACGCCAAGACATAGATTGTTCCGAGAACATCAAACATAGTGCGACATGACATAGAGTACGCTAAGAAAAGCAATACATAGAACGCGCCATGAACACCACTACATAGAGTGTGCCAAGAACACCAACACACATTATGCGCTATAAACACCAAGACATGGAGTGAACCAACATCTGAAACAATGATGTTTAGAAAAAGTAATGTTTTTTACCTTATTGGACTGTTATTCTTTTTTCATTGTTGGTGTTGTATTCGCAATGTTCCGACCGTTTTACTAGAATTACAGAAAGTTAAAACTAAAGAATTCATTTAATCTGATGTATAAGACCGGTTGTAATGTGTTCGTTTCTTATAACTTTTAATAACTCTCGCGCTGAGATGGAGCTTCTGATGTGTAAAACAAAACCATCTGGTTGACTTTTAAATAAGTTACGAAAACGATTAGGATATATGGTGTGCAAGGATGGAGTACGCCACGAACACCAGGACAGAGGAGGTGCTAATAACACCAAACAAGCAGTGCGCCAAGGTATAAAGTGCGCCAAGAACAAACATACAGTGCGCCGAAAAACAGTGTGCGTCAGGAACAACAAAACATATTGTGCGTCAAGAACATTGAGACAGAATGCGCCGAGGACCCTAAACATAGAGTGCGCCAAAAAAAAAGATATAGAATGCGCTAAGAACACCAAAACATAGAATGCGCCAAGAACACCAAAACATAGATTGTTCCGAGAGCACTAAGACATACAGTGCGCCAAGAATACCAAAACATAGAATGCGCCAAGAACACCAAAACATAGATTGTTCCGAGAACACTAAGACATACAGTGCGCCAAGAATACCAAAACATAGAATGCGCCAAGAACACCAAAACATAGATTGTTCCGAGAGCACTAAGACATACAGTGCGCCAAGAATACCAAAACATAGAATGCGCCAAGAACACCAAAACATAGATTGTTCCGAGAACACTAAGACATACAGTGCGCCAAGAATACCAAAACATAGAATGCGCCAAGAACACCAAAACATAGATTGTTCCGAGAACACTAAGACATACAGTGCGCCAAGAATACCAAAACATAGAATGCGCCAAGAACACCAAAACATAGATTGTTCCGAGAGCACTAAGACATACAGTGCGACCAGAACACCAAAACATAGAACGCGCCAAGAACACCAAAACATAGATTGTTCCGAGAACACTAAGACATACAGTGCGCCAAGAATACCAAAACATAGAATGCGTCAAGAACACCAACACAGAATGTTCCGAGAACACTAAGACATACAGTGCGCCAAGAATACCAAAACATAGAATGCGTCAAGAACACCAACACAGAATGTTCCGAGAACACTAAGACATACAATGCGCCAAGAATACCAAAACATAGAATGCGCCAAGAACACCAACACATAGAATACGCCATAAACGCCAAGACATAGATTGTTCCGAGAACATCAAACATAGTGCGACATGACCTAGAGTACGCCAAGAAAAGCAATACATAGAACGCGCCATGAACACCACTACATAGAGTGTGCCAAGAACACCAACACACATTATGCGCTATAAACACCAAGACATGGAGTGAACCAACATCTGAAACAATGATGTTTAGAAAAAGAACACATGTGTGAAAAAAGAACGAAAAGATACAAAGGTAAGACCACATGTCGTTTCTTCTGGCTATGATTCAAACAATAAGCATATTTTACTGTCCACAGTTTTACCATATTTTTCGACATTAACAAAAATAAGCTGCAAGATTGTTTTTAACACAGAATCCCAGTCATTCGCCAACGAAGAAGCCATTCTTAAACAATAGTTTGAATGGAAACAAGCCCCGTGTAGTAAAGAAATGACATTTTATCGGCAGACACGATGAATTGAAAAGAAACATTTCGATGAGAAACTAACGCGTTTTGGTGTCGAAGTTTGGTGAAATCTCAACGGAGATCGACTGACAGACTAATTTATTTGCATCCATTTAGTGTCGTAAATAACGTCAGAATATTCTCTTTAAAATGACAACAATCACTGTACACGAGGGAATATGAAGAGGTTTCTGACAGTCGTCGGTAATGTTACACAAATAAAGATACATCAAAAAGGGAAACATTGACGCTCTGCTAAGTTAACTCTTCTGCATCTCTTGAAATATTTTTAAAAGTTATGCTCTTTTTTCTGGTTTTCTCTGTTTGTACACTAATCGTAATATTTGATTGGTTGACATTAAAAAGTATGAGCTCACAATCAACATTGCAATACATTAACAGTTTTGTTGATAGCTCAAATGTGTTGAGTTCGAATGGCACGGTAGTAAATAATTATTGTTTTTATTTTATGTTTTTCTTAAGATGTCCTAAAATCAGATTTCTATTTACGCAAGAAGGGAAGAGTTCCCGAAAATTAAAAAAAAAATTATATCATACGGAATTTCCACCAGACCATCTTGATACAGGTATTACATAACATTGTAACATTGTGTAGATAGACAGATATATATGTGTTTTGAAAGGGGGAAAAACAACAACAACAACAAAATAATAATAGATATATATATATATATATATATATATATATATATATATATATATATATATATATATATGTGCATGTACACATTGTATTAAGGGTTGAAACTAATTCATTTGTTCCACCATTATATGTCTTATTTGCTCCAACTTGTGTCTATCCGTCACACCTCTGCATTGTATTGCCTTCTAAATATCACATTTATATATATATATATATATATATATATATATATATATATATATATATATATATATATATATATATATAATTATCTACACGGGGCGTCTAAATTTAGACGACCAGTGTAGATTATGTCTGAAGGAAAAATTTGAAATCCTAAACGTTAAAACCACCGAAATCTAGTAAACTGTAGAAGTGAGATAGCAAACAGCTGCTAACACAGAAATACATTTATCTTGTGTTGTATAAACGAGGGAAAAAGAAGTGGAAGACCTTCTTAAAAACATAGATACCTTTGATTTTGGTAAAATTTTAAAATATGTAGTAGTATGTTTTTAAAAGGCTGTGGGCATTGCAAATTCAGGGTAGGATATAAGCTGGAAGGAACGAAAATAATAAATCAAATACGAAATGTGACTTACTATTTATAATTTTTCTTAAAATCTTACATAACAGCAAGTGTGGTGTTAGCTGTTTGTGTGTTCTTCGGATGATTATTAAACATCATTTATTTAATATTTCGGGAAAAGAAACTCCTCTTTGTCAAAAATAATAAACACCAGAGGAAAAATCCGTCTGTGCAGAGAATCTAACAAAATTAACAATATGTATTAGACATTAATTAATAAATATTCTCCAAATGTCAGTTTCTTTTAAGTATTTTAAAGGGCTTTACGTGGAATAACCTTTTGAAAAGTCAAATATTTCAGATTTGCATTAAATTTAATCCATAACAATTAAGTAACAATTAAGCTAGATTCCTTAAATTTCAATTTCTTCTTAAGACAGCTTAAGCTTTAGTATTAAGTTTTAGACATTTTCTATAATCGACACTATGTTAGGGATTTTGATCAATATTAAAATAAGGATTCTAGTCAGAAGGTTTAGTATTACCATATCTTGATTTTAATCTTCGTAAGTGATCATAAAAATGATACAAAACTGCTTTGATCGGGGAATTAATTTTACCCGTACTAGGACGGGTGTCGTTCCTCGACGTAAATTCACTAGACCAACTCGGCAATCGGCTAAATCCCATCCATTCACTGTGGAGGTCCCCAGATGCCGGAGAGCTTTCTACTCAAATAGCTTTTTTCCTCGTGCTGCTGGCCTCTGGAACTCCTTCCCTGCCCCCTGTTTCCCCGACAGTACTGACATGCAGAAATTAATGTAAACAGACATCTCGCTGCGCAGATCCCAGTTTAGGTTGACCCCTCCAACCTTCTCCCTTTTTCTTTCTTCTCAGTAGTCCCTTACGTCTACAGTGGCGGCCTGCCTTGTTTGGGGTGCACTACGTTAAGAAAAAAAAAACTATAACCAAGAAAGCATCTTCACACAGTATAGACCTATTATTTTTATTAACATCGATGTTTAGTTTGCTCTCATATGCATGTATTATTTCTAAAATCGGTAGATTTAGTCGAAGAATGACATACGAAACTATTTCATATTTATGATAAAAACGTAACGAAAAAGAAGACCGCAAACTACAACAATGAAATCAAACCGACGATGCATCCTCATCGCTGTTCACGATTTCGTTTGTTAAGGGAGAAATGTGATTTGCTGTAAAAAAAATCTTAGCGACAATGATCTAATACTGAAGCATCGTGTACAGTCGCTGCTTCGTAATGTAATAACCGCGTTTTAATATTTTTAGTTTCTTTTGAATCAATGACTGCCGGGAAAACACACAACTTGTAGCAACATTATTAAGTAGCCAACGGCGTTCGCGCTTTTTCCCAGGAAATCTAAATGGCTACAGATCTTTAATGGACGAAATAATACCGAAAATGTATCCAAACTATTTTCCCGCTTTCAAGCGCAGACCTTCTAAAAAAACAACAGATACTTATAAAGTTGCGTCCATTCAATAGGCGCGTTTAACGATGAAATTCTACTTTACATTTTAAATTTTACCATGACAGACATTGACGACACGACTTATAAATGCGAGGCACATCTAAAACATATATTTCAAACTAAAGTGTTACATACCACCAAAAATTATATTTTAGACTTAAGCGTGATTAAACTACGCAAATTCTATTTTAAACTCTAGAGTGACAAACTAATTGACGACCGGACAAATCCTCTCATTGCCTAGAGCATCTAAAAATATATATTTGAAACTTCAGCTTGACAGACCAACAAAATGCTATTTCAAACTTAAGCGTAACAGACTGAGAAAAATGTTATTTTAGACTTAAGCATGACAGACTAGTTAGCAGACGTACAAATCCGCTTATATAAATGCGTGGAGCATCTAAAAAAAATATTTTAAACTGAAGCGTGACAGACCAACGAAAATGTTATTTCAAATATTAGTGTAACAGATTAACGAAAATTCTATTTCAAACTTAAACGTGATAGACCAAAGAAAATGCTATTTTAAACTTAAGTTTGGCAGACTGACAAAAATGCTATTTCAAACGGAAGCCTGATCGAACTCGAACATTTTATTTTATTGTCTGTATTGTTTAACAATACAGACCGACTTAATTGCTATTTATAACTTAAGCGTGATAGACCAGTAAAAACGATATTTTAAACTTGAGCGTGACAGACCAATGAAAATGCTATTTCAAATTTAAGCATAACAGACCGATAAAAATACTATTCCAAACTCAACCGCGAGAGACCGGTGAAAATGCGTTTTAATAATTAAGCATGACAAACAGAAAAAATGGTATTTCAATCCGAACGTGACAGAACAACATACTGTCCGACGGTCGACCACAGCCTCTTATTAAGATGCATAGACGTATCTAAGAATGCTATTCCAATCTTCAAGCGTGACAGACTGATAAAATGTCATGTTATAATTAAGCTTGTAAAACAGTGATAAGCATTTGGTTTTCGCGCGTACTTAAAAAATGAGATTGTCTGATTGATGGGTGATTCATTTAATTTCAGTAAAGTAAATAAAATTCAGAGTTTATTAATTCTAAAATGAATTGTGCCCAAATCTATGTATGTTGTCCCGTCGATCAAAACAGTACAATTCTAAATCAATACATTTAAAAAAAAGTCTTATTGATGTGAAGAATATTTAGCTGATAATTATTTTTACGGGATGAAGACAGACAATATTTTTAAAAAATAATTAAATTGCTACAGTTTTAACTGTAGCAAAAGCAAAAAGACGAGACGGATTCGTTTTATTTATTTAAATAATATTTAGCTGAAAATGACATTTATTTTTACGTAAGAAAAAGATTATTTATTTCTTAATAGTATTTACCCTAAAAGACATTTATTTTTTCGATCCTGACCCAGTTTTCGTGAGGTTCGACTCAGAAGCGTTCGGCTGTCCTACGCAAACGCCCGAGAGTTGACGAACCGACTTGTACCAGACGACAATTTTGATACAGTGCTGCGTCCAATGATAAAAATGTTTTGCTTGTTTTGTTTTTTGTTCTTGTTAGGGTTAGGGTTTAGGGTTAGGGTTAGGGTTAGGGTTAGGGTTTAGTGTTAGGGTTAGGGTTTAGGGTTTAGGGTTAGGGTTATGATTAGGGTTTAGGGTTAGGGTTTAGGGTTAAAAATATTTATTTGATAACAGTAATTTCGCTCTGTTTTGCTTGTTTTATTTGTTTTGTTGTTTAAAAAATTTCTTGCAACTATAAGTAAAAGTTATAGGACGCCGCAACGTATCAAAAAAAAATGTATTTGATAAAAGTAACTTCGCTATGTTTTGCTTGTTTTTTTTTGTTGTTTCTTTTAGAAAATGTCTTGAAAATATAACTTAAAATCACAGGACGCAGCACCGTATCAAAATTGTCGTCTGGTACCATTCGGCTCGTCAACACTCGGGCGTTTGCGTAGGACAGCCGAACGCTTCCGAGTCGAACCTCACGAAAACTGGGTCAGGATCGATATCAGTACCATCATTTCAAATGGAATATTATTATGCATATAAATAATACAGATTGATATAAACGGCACCGTGGAATTTCCACGGGGTCAGCTAGTACTGTATAAAACTTAAATATGATTGATAGAGCGGCAGACAGTTATTTTTATATAGATGCTTTGGCGCAAAACAATGAGAAAATATTTTTCGAACTATTTTTTATTTTGTTTTAACATTTTTTTTTGTTTTATTTTCGTCATTGTAAACTATATTATACCAAAGCGAACATCAGAATATTTCCTAAATGAATACACTGGACAAGTCTCCTAAAGGTCTGAGATCATTTGATATAAGAATTTCTATTTGCCTGTTTCAAAGATTTCTACGAAATTCAAACACAATCTGAGCCATTAGAAAGTCTTCACATAACAATAAGAAAGTGCATTCTAAAGACTTCGGGAACTATCGATTTAGTATTGGTAAAATACTATGGCACCAAAATCGTCTTCTGCTATTCACCGAGTAAAAGTAGAAGAAACACACATTAGTTAAACTCATCTTCATTATAATAATAACTAGCGGAACCCGTGTAAATTACACGAAATGATGTTTTCAATACGGGTCCTAATGTAACAAAGCACCCTCTATTTGTTAGTAAGTTACGCTTGCTTTATTATGAGCCACCCCCCCTTCTGGATAAGAGTGAAATAATTGTTTAAAATAGTAACTCGTGTACGATAGACACTGCGCATATCTACTAAAGAAGGTTGATATGCCATCCGTTCAAAAAAAAAAAATAATAATAATACTGGCCGATACCCTACTTTTTAAGCAGTCAACATAATTAAATAGACAATGCCATTAAAAACGGCAACATAAAAACAAAAAATAGTTTCAAGCAACACAAAAAAGTAGTTTTTAACCAGGTGATAAAAAAAATGTATTATTTCTTCCCCTTCCCCTCGAAATGTAGAATAAAAATCTTAGAGGTTGGTTGGGATCGAACTATAAACCAGTCAGGCCGAAGTAAAAATTCTACCTCGCTAACCAGTGCGCCAGAGGTAAATAATTTAGATGCGGCACGCATGCGCAGAGCTTTTGCCGGAAGCGTGACACACGAACACACACGCTATCGTATTAATATATAGATGTTTCGGAAATATACGAGATATACATTTTTACAAAGGAAAAAGAAAGAAGAAAGAAGGAAGAGAAAAAGATTTATTTCATAAAAGAAAAATATTTATAGGACAACCGAAAGAAAAAGGGGAAAAAAGAAAACAAATAGATAAGAAGAAAATAATAATAAAAGATAAGTAATTAATTATCCAAAGAACGAAAGACAAACAAAAAAATAGAGGAATTAATTAAGAAAGAATAAATTTAAAAAATGGTTAATTATTGATAAAAAGAAAAGAAAGAGAAGTAAAAAATAAAATAAAGTACGTATGCAATTTAAGAACCGCGTTTTCATCGGCACAGTCCGGCAGGTTACGTAAACCTCCGTAAACTGCCGGAAGGTGCCGAAACGCTTAGCCGACGAAAATTGCAGCAGCAGACAACTGGAAGAGCTTAGCCTTAGCCAATGAAATTCGCAGCAGCCGATCATTGAAAAACGTGATGAAAATATTGAAGAGATCAAATTGACAGCTACATGCATGAATTTATGTGGAGACAGAAATTCAGAAACAATCTTTTCGTCTCAATATTAGAGCACATTGCTGATGTGTACCCTGTCGAGCAGCGTCCTTCCACTTCCTTTAAACCTTCTTCTTCTATGTTTCCATCGTCTGTGCTTAAGTCTACAGAAAATTTGATAAATAAAAACACTATCTAACACTAACCCTAACCTAAGCTTAAAATAAACATTACCTAACCCTAACTTGACCCTGAAATAAACAGTGCTTAACCATAACCTACCCTAAAAGAAACAGTACCTAAACCTAACTTAATCTTAACCTAGTCGATAGGGTCGAAAAAAACCCACCGTTTTGAGAAATATCTTTGAATTTATCTGTCCATTTTTTTTAACTAGTACATAGTCAATTTCTTTTCTTAATTGATTTTAACATATAATGTTTGATAGTGCGTGCGATACCTTGTCCTCATCAACCGTCAACCATGTGTTGCAAAGGTTTCGGTAGATAAACCGGCACTGCAAATCATGACATCGCCAACAGCTTTTTTTTTAAACATAGTTCACCCCAAACAAGGCAGGACGCCACTGTAGACGTAAGGGGCTACTGAGAAAAAAGGGAGACGGTTTGTGGGGTTAACCTGAATTAGGAGCTCCACAGCGAGATGTCTGTTTACATTAGTTTTAAATTTCTGCATGTCAGTACCGTCGGGAAAACAGGGGGCAGGGAGGGAGTTCCACAGGCCAGCAGCATGAGGAAAGAAGCTATTGGAGTAGAGAGCTCTCCGGCATCTGGGGACTTCCACAGTGAATGGATGGGATTTAGCTGATTGTCGAGTTGGTCTAGTGAATTTACGTCGAGGGGGCACCAGAGTAGCCAGTTCATCGGAGCATAATCCATTGAAGTATTTGTAAAACAAGCACAAGGATGCTACATTGCGGCGATAGGACAGGGGCTAGAGCTTGGTTGACAGTGAAGGACCTATTAGGTTGGCGATTCTGTTTTGGACCTTGTCAACGAGGGAGAGACTAGTAGATGATGCACCAGCCCAGATGTGGCAACAATACTCTATGCAGAGCATAACAAACAACGTATGTGATTTTTTTTATAATTCCATGTCTTATTGGAACCCGTTTAGTTGCGTTACGCGTCAAAACGATAGCAGCTTGAAGTTATAAACACGGGATATGGTATTCTGTCACAAGTTTGTTAGCGTTGTGCCACTAATTCTTGACGTGCTTAGACTTCCTCGAAGGTGCTGTCGCTAGGTAATGGGCTGCTAAACATTGTGAGTGTAATCTTGATTCATAAGTCGAATTAGCTTCTTCAATAGGAAAATTAGGCTGTTCGTAAACCTCAAAAAGCCATTATATTTTCGGTCGCAATTACACGTTGTAGCTGGGTACAAGTCTAATTCGTTTTCATTTAAAGCTACCTGCCAAAATTATATCCATTTATATAAAATTAGCTATGAGTATGGTTTATATATTTCTAGGTATAGGATTCACTCCTAAACTACCGTTATGAATCACGGATCATTATGAATTTTGGAACGCAGCTTCTAAGCTTAGGGGTGCGTAATGAGGGTTATATTTAGTTTAATTAAATTTAATTTAATGCAAAGGGGTCAGAAAGCGAGTAGAAGCCCTTCATGAAAAGTCAGATAACTTCGATTCTTTAAAAATTTTATTAATACATATACATAAATATGTCCCAATTTTCAGTTTTATTTAGTATTTTAAAAAGTTTTAGGAGGGGTGATTTAGACACAACTTCTCATTTGAAAAGTCAAATATTTCAGATTTGCATTAAATTTGATCAATTAAGAAAGTTTCCCTTAATTTCAATTTCTTCTGAAGACTCCTTACGCTTAAGTTTTAAATCTAAAACTATTTCTAGAATCAAAATCGTGTAATGGATTTTGATAAAAATTGGAATACGGATTCTAGACACAAGGTTTAGTAGCAGTATACGGATTCTAGCCATAAGGTTTAGTAGCAGTATATATTTATTGGAATACGGATTCTAGACATAAGGTTTAGTAGCAGTATATATTTATTGGAATACGGATTCTAGACATAAGGTTTAGTAGCAGTATATATTTATTGGAATACGGATTCTAGACATAAGGTTTGGTAGCAGTATATATTTATTGGAATACGGATTCTAGACATAAGGTTTAGTAGCAGTATATATTTATTGGAATACGGATTCTAGACATAAGGTTTGGTAGTAGTATATATTTATTAGAATACGGATTCTAGACATAAGGTTTAGTAGCAGTATATATTTATGTTTATTCAGATACGGTGAGATAAGATTGGTGCAAAATTGTTCTGTTCGGAGAATAAATGTTACCCGTTTGAGGACGGGTATCCTTCTAAAATCTTATAACAATATCAAACGCCTTTCAAAAGGATGTTCAGCTAAATGATTGATTGTTAAAAACAGAATATTATTTCGTAACTGAACGGCATTGTCGTTATTTGTTGTATAACTAAGCGATTCTCTACCCGCGTGTTGACTGCAATGAGTTGTAAAATAAATATCGATCAGTAAAACGATATCTAACCGTATTGTGGCAACACTATCTTTCTTATTCCGTTATTCGAGAATCATATCTTATTCCGTTATTCGAGAATCATACGTGCAGAAACACAAGATGGGATTTTCGTAAATGCTTACGTTCAGATATTTGAATAAATGGGGAAAAAAATGGAATTTTTTTTTTCCTTTTTTGAAAATCATTGAATGCACGAGAATATCTGACGGAAAAATCATGTCGAAAATAGTTATTCGAGAAAGATTATCAACAAACGGACATCCGTCTTTTGGAAAGGTTATATGGCTTCTCCCTTACTCACAATATCCAATAGACCTACCTCTCCTATTCTCTCTCTCTCTCGAGAGAGAGAGAGAGCGTGCATTATATATATATATATATATATATATATATATATATATATATATACAGTGAATGCTTTTATTCAAACATAGACAAGGTCTGCTACACTGGCATGTCGATGTTATCGATCTACAGCTCACAAGAGCTGAGGTCTCATCAGGCAGATAATTTTTTATGATCCAACCTGGTCGCTGAATTCCAGCGACCAGGTTGGATCATAAAAAATTATCTGCCTGATGAGACCTCAGCTCTTGAGAGCTGTAGATCGATAACATCGACATGCCAGTGTAGCAGACCTTGTACATGTTTGAATAAAAGCATTCGCAATACAGCTCTATATTTTTATTGAGCACTCTTTTATAAGCCCGGTTTGATTCCCTTTGGATTTCTACCCTGTGGATTTTTACCATACCTGGATTACTATATATATATATATATATATATATATATATATATATATATATATATATATATATATATATATATATATATATATATATATATATACTAAGTTATGAACATATATGGCATTAAACATCACAGAGGCGTCTGCGTTTCATCCCGGTAGGGAATGGTCAGGCTAAAATGTTTAGCTTAATTGCCATAAACATATTTTCATAACTTACTACCTAGCTCTACTCACGTATTGAGCACTGTTGAATAAATACTGAAAATCGATACATAAAAGATTATATCTCATAAAATTCAATGTTGTCAGATCATCAGCTCGGTTGACAAAAGCCATACTAGCGTTTCGTCGTCTAGAGCAGCTATTGCGGCTTCGCCGTTGGGTGGTCGGTGTTTTAGACACGACTCGATTATGTGGTCGACCGTCTGTTCAGGGTGACCACAGTCGAAAAAAGCCAAGTCTTTGAGTCCTCATTCTATCATGGTCGCGGCGAAACAACCGATACTTGTCATGAGGCGGTTAAGCACTGCCGATGAGGGAGATTCATGCCCGGTAGTTCCTCCTGCTCCTCCACGAATCTGTGCAGCCTTGATTGATCTACTGCCTGCCATTCTCCATCCAGCGACGTTTGAGCCAGATTCGTTTTGTGATGTCACCGGGTGTTAAGAGCAGGAGCTAGTGGGAATGCTCCGCGAATAGACGTCGTGACTTCAGGCGAGATCGTGTAACAAACTTGTGTAAAAGGTTGTCCTCATCGATGGTGGCTTTTTGTGACAGTGCAAGAGCAGCTGCTTCACGGCGCAGGGTTGGTGGTGGGATGCCGGCGAGTATCGATAGTTGGTTGACCCGCGTGGCGCGCAGGCAACCAGAGACTGTGTGTAAGGCGGTGTTGGTCCTTATGTCTAGCGTATGGGAGCTCCCGCACCAGGCTGGGGAGCAGTACTCGGTGGCGGATAAGACCAATGGCTGGGTGGATATGTACAATTTTCTGCAGATTAATCACTGCTGCATATTAATCACTTAATAAGACAATCAAAGTAGTAGCGAGCAAAAAAACAAAAAACGCAGCAATCACCATTAACAAAGAATTACATAAAAAAATATCTTAAATATTTAGGTGATAAAAATCGTACATATTTCTAAACAGAGCGTCTTGGTAAAACGCTGGACTATAGACATCAATGTCGAAGGTTCGATCTCTGTCTAAGTTAGCTATGCTGATGACGGCTGTGAGCCAGAAACACGTGTCCATGGATTACTTTTATGTATGTATGAATTTTTTTAAAAATATATATATTAACGAAAAATACGTTCTATAAAGTTAAGGGCGACTAATAATGCATTTTTTGCATCTTAATCACTTAGGAAGTGAAACAATCGAAATAGTAGTAAGCAAAAAACAACGAACGCAGAAATCACCAATAAAAAATAATTACATAAAAAATACCTTATACACATATATATATATATATATATATATATATATATATATATATATATAGTAAGCAATGAAAATATATATGGCAATCAAGCTACACAGAGGCTCCCGTGTTTCATCCCCGGGGGGAATCGTCAGGCTAAATGCATGGAGTTATTTTTATCAGGTGTTTTTATATACGTGGCTTGCTAGTTAACCAATCAGATTCTTTGTTGTTCCCTCAGCCAATCGTTGGGCTTCCATCGAACAAAGGCATTGTTGGTGACGCTCCTATGTTTGTTAACAATGGATTTTCCTATATCCTGTTTCCTTTGTTTTGTCAATACAGTGGGCGAGTTTATTTTAACACGTGTTTTCTTGTATTTCTATTTTGGGTTTTAAATTTTAACTAATTCAGTTTTTTATTAATTAATTTATTTATTTTTATTTATTTATTTATTTTATTTATTATATATCATCCTAAGGTAAATTTATTTCTGTGTAAACAGCTGTTTGCTATTTCACTTCTAGAGTTTAATAGGTTTCCGGGATCTTTAAAATTTAGGATTGCGTATTTTTCATTCAGGCATAATCTACACGGGTCGTCTAAGTTTCTACATGTACTGGCCTGTCTTACTATTTTCCATTCAATTATTGGTGAGTGTCTGGAGCCTCTGTGTAGCTTGATTGCCATATATATTTTCATTGCTTACTACCTAGCTCTACTTACGTATCGAGCACTGTTGAAGTAAATACTGAAAACTGACACATAAAAAATTATATCTCCTTATAATATTTTATGTGGATACATGAAGTACTAATATATATATATATATATATATATATATATATATATATATATAATGATTATTTTAAAATATCCATATCGATATACATATATGTTTCCTCTTAATCCAGAATCATTAACTTGTGGTTGTACTACTTCAATCAAACGGAAATAACACTTACCAACGTAAGTACCAAGGAATCGCTTTTCCAGTTGAAATATAAGCCACGAACTTCTACACTCCATGGTTGAGTACTTCAGCTAGTTTGTCATTAAACGAACTATAATTGGTTATGACTTTACACGCAACGATTCGCGCCTTCTTTACAATTACAACTCTTAACATCGCAGCAGGTTAATTTTTAACTAAACGCACCTCCAGCATTCGCGCGTAAATAAAAGAAAAAGAAATTAAAAATTGGTTTGCAGGAAGTGGAATATCTCCGAGCAGAATTCGCCGAACAAAAGCATTTTCTGAACGAACAGAATGGAATGTTGAATGGCATAGAAATGTTTTCTTCATATTTATTTAATATGTTTTGTTTGGTTGCGTGTTTTTTTAGATGTTATTATTATGTAGTCGCGCTTGGTTTAGCTTCCCGAAAATTGGCAAACGTTATGCATTTAATTTTATTCTACATTCATTTGTGTGCCTGTTTTCATAATTAACTGGAATCATAACCATTCATTGTTTGATCATTTTCGCGTTGATGATTTTATTTCTATGAGCGAAGCCAACAGGTACTAACGAAACTATTGTTCTTCCAACTTAAAATACGCTAATATCGAATGGTCTTGTGGCAAAAAAATCAGTTCCAAATGTAAACCGGTGAATTGTACCCCTTCAACGAAAATACCTCGACCCAGCCGATTAGCAGCAAAATCCCACCCCTTCACTGTAGAGGTTCATCGATTCTAGAAGGTCTGATAGTTTCTTTCCTCGGGCCGCTTATCATTGGAATTACTTTCCTGCTGACTGTTTCTAACAACATGCAGAACTTTAAATGTAATGTGAACAAACATTTTGTTGCCCGATTTCTCACTCAGGCTTCTGTTGGTGCAACCGGGCTTAAGGAAGTTTATACCTATCTCGTGTGCATTCACGATCTCATATTTGAAAGTGGAAAACAACAACAACATCCCTTAAGCCCGGTTGCAGCAACAGAAGCCGGGAAAATTCAAATCCGATAAGATCAGAATATACAGACACATTGAAAAAGCCAAGTTTTCAATTGGCGAAATATTTGTATCACTATAAACTAAAAAAACATGAAAGTTTATAAAAGGAAAAAATAAATCGGTTTCGATTTATTTTTCTTTTAAAATTGATATCGCATCTTTAAATGCTTCAAAGGTATTTATTTTACCTTATTCCTTATTAAATTTCAAGTAGATGCTTAAAAAAATATGAGCCCTAAATTTTATATATATATATATATATATATATATATATATATATATATATATAAATGGTATGTGGGTACTTGTATAATTTATAAAAGATTAATAACAGCATGAAACACTTGGCCTTGAAGATTTCTAACTTTATTGGAATATTATTTGTTCAAAATATCACTCTTTCTTTCTTTCGGCAATTCCAATGTTATTTCCCGGTGAGCGATAACTCTGTTACACATGAAGAACTTGCTTATTGCTTTTGGAAATCGATATATTCTCCGGATATACATGTTATCCGTATCGTTTTTACTAGGAAAGATGGAAGAATAGACGACACGTTTCATAAGAGTAGAAATAGATTCTCATCTTTTAAAAAGCCAGTCATATCTATATATTATCTACTCACATTGTTACATAATCAATGGGTTTTGTTTTCGGTAAAACTGCATTTTAAGATCCTGGAAACTCATCAAGTCATAAAAATGTTCAATCTCACTCGGCTA
Organism: Sepiola atlantica; assembly: GCA_963556195.1. Taxonomy (NCBI): domain Eukaryota; kingdom Metazoa; phylum Mollusca; class Cephalopoda; order Sepiida; family Sepiolidae; genus Sepiola; species Sepiola atlantica. The sequence goes on from OY744531.1 coordinate 110,030,993, forward strand.
CAAAAAAGATTTGAATGAACATTTGAATACGTAAACAAGGACAAAAAAGTCAGACATCTATTAAGAATGCAGAGATGTCATCTGTCGGTTAAAAGTCAATACTATACTTCTATTAATCATGGTTATTTAGTATGTGTTTGTCTGAAGCCGATCTATACTATTACTGCTATTACTAATGGAAAGTTGTTATGTTTGAAGCCACAACTGTACTATTACTTCTATTTATAATCGAGATTTGGTATATGTCTGTCTGAAGCCGAATCTATATGATCACTATTATTAATAATGAAGATTTAACATCTGTCTGTCTGAAGTCGAAACTATACTAGTACTTCTATTAATAATAAAGATTTGGTATTTGTCTGTCTGAAGCCAAAACTGTACTAATACTATCTTTTAATGTTGCAGCAACTCCTGCATGGACCGCGGCAGTGCGTTTCGTATACTAGTCCCACTACGGGCCGTGGCTTTTCTTGTTTCGTATACCTGTCCCTGAAAGGACCGTGGCAGTTCACATTTAATACTCGTCATTTTTAAAACATCATAAATCGCATCGTTCTTATATTGTTTGCATACCTTAGATTTCTCCCTCGCCGTGTAGAGGGCCGTGTCGTCTAGTGAATGAATTCTTTCTTCTTTCCTTCTTGCCGTGAACCACACCGTCCGTTGTCTTAACTTTCAATTCCTTTTATTACAAGCGTTGTTATTTATCGGACTGGACCATTCACTACGTCGCAAGAGAGAGAGAGAGAGAGAGAGAGAGAGAGAGAGCAAATCACTACTTTATCGTCGTTACTTAACAATTATTTTCTTAACCATTCATAGAGGAGTGGAAGGATATCTCTCGCTTGTATTTTCTTAGGTAAATATTTCCCTTAAATCAAATTGTTGACTACATCAAAATCATGACTGATAGGTTCGCCTCCAAAACCCAGACTGACGAAACTAGCTTCTCACGAAGAACGAGTGACGTCACGTATCCCTCTGTTTCCCACGCAAGGGCCTGTGACGTCACAGAGCCTCTCGCCAGTGCACACTGACCCTTGATCTGGGGTTTCGTCACACGGTGGCCCTGTCACGTCTGTGATTTCCGACTGTGAGAACAGGCCCTATTCTGCACTCAACTGCCGGTCCACCCCGCGTTAATTCGCGCAAGTCAAACCAACGATTTCCAACAGATACGTCCATTCCCATAGGGCCATTATCCAACATTAATGGTTGATTCAGTTTACCATACTATTTCAGACTGTGTAAAATAATGTTTAGAACGGTCGTTTTCTACACGAGGCTAGAGTAAACATAAGGTTAGAACAGTGGAAAGTTTCATTCGAAGTTAACAAACTAGAGTTTAGATTATTTCACAGGATATGACGTCATTAAAGGAAGAACGTGGCAGAAAAACGATATCAATTCTGTTTTCTGTTGAGATTTAATACGTCAATGTGAGCAGATGTTTTCGATCGTCACATCCTTTACGGGGGTGGGGTAGGATACTATAACCCATCAAGTTAGACATTGCTTAAAATTTCTGTAAATTACTAGGTAAAATAAAATTAAACCTTAGAGGCAAATAATTATATGTTTTTTAAATTTTTGTTAGTATTATGTTGATAGTTACATGTTAAAACATACACAGTACGTATTAATAAAAACCGAACCATCATACGTGACAGGACGCTAGTCTGTTATCCGTTATAATCCGACAAATGTATTTACATCTTTTTATGCAATGTGTAATCATAGTACCGTGTATTCTAATATAGTTACCAATCTATATATTGATCAGGCTCAAAGTTGCTTAATTAAATAGCTGACACTGTTTAGGACCAACAATCAGATTAGTCTTACACTTTATTTCTCTACTCTATAGTAAATGTCAATGTGAATTTATATATATATATATATATATATATATATATATATATATCTTTGGTCTGATGAGGTTGACTCTCTGCGAAGACTGCAACCGAAACATGTATGCACATATGTAACCAATAATGTTCGTATGAATAAAAAAATTATACTTATAAACAGCTCTACTTGTTATTGAGCACTTTTTATAAACACTTGAGTTTCAACGGATTTACATCTACAGAAACTAATACAATACTATATATATATATATATATATATATATATATATATATATATATATATATATAATATTTAAATGTTGAATTAAATAACGATAATTGAATTATCGTTTAATAATAATAATCTATCGTGATAATGTTAAGCTCAATATAGAGCAATCAATTTTAGAGGTGAAAGATGAGAATAAAAAATTGTAGATATACAATATTTATTAAAACATCAAATGTTCAGAGCAAGGAGCTTCATATCCTTAATCCATGGGTTTTCAAAGATAAACTATTCTCATCAAAGGATAGGGAAACGCCGACAATGTTATTGTAAATATTATCGGCAACATTTAACTTTGCAAATTTTACATATAATAAAACAAAATAAAAACTATATATATATATATATATATATATATATATATATATATATATGAATATTTCACGATTTATTATTGTATAATTTTCTGATAAATTATACCAAAAGTAAGTAATTGGATTTACAATTGTTTCAACGTATCTGATTTAAATCTTCGGTGAGATTTTAAGTGATAATAAACCGATATTTACACTTTTTAGTTTTTTCTTCAGATTCTTTTTTAATTGCATACTTGAGGTTTTTGATCGTTCATACATTTTTCACCATGCAATTTCTTTTGGAGTAAATATCTAGTAACCGATTAACAGGTTTCTGATTCTGATATTTTAAAAATCACATTTCACAATGTGACGAACCTTAACTTCCTCTGTTAACATTTTGAAATATATATATATATTAATTCTTAACATCAAGATTAAAGTATTCTTACATACATAGGCCAGCGTTTTAAGCTTTCACTCTCATCAGTTAAGGGATGATAATCTCAGACGGTCGCACGATTCGAACCCCTGCTACAGAATTATCCTAGACTCTATAAGCAATCGCCGTAACCATCAGACCACGAGACATTACCACATTCAAGAAGCGAATTTAAGTTCTATTAATGCGAAGGGCGGCATATCTAGAAAGTCTGACTAAAGGTTCTATGAACGTTGTCGGAATATGCCTTATAGCTACGTGTCAGTCTATTTTTAATTTCCCCGAACCGGGCTCAACTTTGATCTTATGAACTTAGAACAAAATTCATTTTAAACAAATGATATTAAATTATCCTTACATACATACGCCATATATATATATATATATATATATATATATATATATATATTTATTGATATTAAATAAAGTGTTACAACAACATCCGGACCAAGGTTTCAGATCCGAGAAAATCGGACCTTCATCAGCGGAGTCGTATAGCTTAATGAGTAAGAACAACCGCCAGGAATTTCAAAATATTGTCCGTTGGAAAGATGGAACACTTTCAGATTAAAAATTGTCACGTGCGTGGAATATATATATATATTAATTGAATGACATAATAAAATGACAAATTAATCAGATTTTATTAAAGTTCAAAAACAAGGAGTGATATTAGGACGCAATATCACTCATTGTTTTTGAACTTTAATAAAATCTGATTAATTTCTCATTTTATTATGTCATTCAATTAATAGTATCGATGTATACACTATATTGAGCTTTGTTTTTTATCCTGATAGTCTACTTGTTCAATATATTATTTATATCTTGAAAGTATTATCTTACTCTATATCTATCTATCTATCTATCTATCTATCTATCTATCTATCTCTCTCTCTCTCTATATATATATATATATATATATATATATATATATATATATATATATATATAGTCTCTATCTAATACTAAATATTGCGCTTGTAATTGAAATTCGATCTATTCGTGAATAAATCTTAACTATATGAATTTAATTCATATTTTCATAATTTCTAATATACCTGCATATGCGTGTGTTTGCTTCAATTTCTATTTCAAGTGGTGAGGGGAAGCGAAGAAAGCAAATTGCAAGTCAGACAATAACGTTCGACTTACCCCCGCCGACTGAAATGGATTCGGAAAAGAATTCTTCACTCTATACTAAAAGAATCAGTGATGGGTATTTTTTATTTAGGTCATCAGAAATGATGATAAAAATTTATATATGAAAAATTGGTACTACTCCAGGGTTTGCGCCTAATTTCCGTGACTGCTCGGCAACCACGAACCGACAGCTAACGGAAGCGTCCGAGACCTGCCGAGTCGAAAACGAGGCTGTAAACAAAACTGATCAATCAGGATGCTGCATCAAGCAGTCGATAAGTATTGGAAGGAGACGCTAAGACAAGCTAACATAACAAAATGAATTTTGAGCAACTTTGTCGCACCGTTGAATCTCCGAAGGATGTCAGGAACTTTTGTCAGCAGAAAGCTCTGCTGGCCACCGTAATGCGGTGTAGGCGATGCGGCCGACTTTGCCGGTTAACTGCTAGGAAACATATAGCTGACAGATATGCCTGGAGATGCCCCACTCAGGAATGCCGGGCTTGGATTTCGTTGCGATCGGGGACGTTTCTTTTCGATATCAAATTTGGAAATTCCGACCATCCTAAAGATGATCTACCTGTGGTCCTAGGATATGGCGACTGGGAAAAAAACAAAAAACAAGCGCTACCCCTTCAGGAAAAGATCCAAAATCCCCCCCCTAAAAAATCTTAAAAAAAGCAACAAAAAAATACCGAATTTCCCAAAAAAAAATGTTAAAAAGATAATTGGTTCAAAAATACCCAAAACAAAAAGTTTATTCATTTCAGCGTTCATTTTTCATTTCTAAAAAGTAAAAAAAAAAGGATTAAAAAATAATAATAATAAAAAGTTTATTTATTTCAGCTATGGATTTGTTCCTTTATTTCATTTTTTCATAAAAATATATGCATTTCTTTTTCTTTCCGTATATTCATCGTCTTATATTGTTGTCGTCTGCCGACCTTCCATTTTTTAAAACGATTTTTCGGTTTTGTTTATACAACGTCGACGCTAGCCTCGTTTTCAACTCGGCAGGTCTCGGACGCTTCCGTTAGCTGTCGGCTCGCCGCTGCCGGGCAGTTACGGAAATTAGGAGCAAACCCTGGAGTAGTACCGAAAAATTAAATTACTTACGTAATTCGATGATTTTATATGAATATTTTAGTAATATATTTAGATAAATTGCGAGTACGGACCCTAGTCAAGAATAATTTCATCCGTCATTTTTTTTACGAAGGGTGTGACCTAGTTGATATATTATAAGTATACTTACCTTTTTAGTGTTGACTTTTTTTAATTTGGACAGAAACAATTATTCGTCTCTAATATTCCGTTCCACTTAGTTTTCGAAACTGTTATACGTTTAGAAAAAGTAGAATTGTGGAAACGTTATTTTGAAGAAATGATTTTATTGAAAGAATTAACACTTAAATTTTGTAATTACTAGCAGGAAGACCCGACGTTTCTCAGGATTGAATGAGGATCACTATTATTTTATTGTTTACACTATGCTCATAACACCATATTATTTTTTGTTACTGTCCCTCAGTCGGATAAAAAAAATGAAATCTTTGGAAAACTCTCCTCATTAGTGTTTTATACATATAGTTTAAATTTCAGTAAAATCTGTTTTATAACCTCGTAATTTAGGTTATAATAAATAATAACTTGTAAATAAATGGATGAACTATCAAGAGAAACGTTTAACAGATTTATTAAAACTGAACACAGAATGAATTAATGAATTAATTTGTCGCTGGACGCGATTGACATATAAAGTGTCTGATGCCGTGATCTTTGTTTACTTTCTCTCTGGGCAGTCGACAATCCCGAAATGGTTCAAGGAAAATAATTCCGTTTTCGTTAGTTGTCCTAACAATCTGATATAGGTATTTGAAGTTTTATAGGGGTTATACCCCCATAGTACCCTTTAGATAGGCACGTAGAGATTCAGCACGCAGAAGGGAACGTAGAGATTTTGGACCACTTTGGTTGTTTTCCTCGAAGAATTTTATACATATGGTTTATTTCATCAAAATAAAAAGTATTTGAAGTTTTAAGGAAGGTTCGGTCCCCCATAGTTCCCTTAAGATTGCACTTAAAGATTCGGGAACACTTCCATTATTTCATCCGAAATATTTGATAGAAATGATTAAAATTCCATGAAAATAGGATATCATCTCAGTTTTGATGCGGCTTCTGCCATCATAGCCTCCTTAATGATAAAGTTAAAATTCGTCTTCCACTTCCATTGTCTTCTACGGAAAATTTTACATATTAATGCACTTTTAGTTTTATGTAGGTTTTCAAACCTTTAATTTCATAGGGAACACACACACAGATATTGACATTTATATAAATGTCAATAATTGTGTGTGAGAGAGATTTTGAAATATATTTTTATTGAGGTATAATAATGAAAAAAGAGGTCCTATCTGTATAGGGCCATCTCGTACCAGTAACAATGATAGCAAAGGAATTACCTACGTAACACTTTGCTGCAAGACTCAGTTAGTTTCGGAGGAGCTCATAGTCTAACCTGGATGCAATGCCACCAATGGTCCGAATGAACGCAATTGAATGAAGTGAATGAAGTCTACTGACACATGAAGATTTCACTGTGTCCTGAGAATTGTTTCGTTTAATCTCTACAACTCGAGCCTCGCATAGCAAGATCGGATGCAGGTGTATAAAAATAATATTAAAACTATCAGCAAGATTGATCAGAAAACTGTAAACTTCCGTTAAAAGTTTAAGGTTATAATTGCGGTTACCCTCGACAATCAGTCAGACAGTGGATTTTTTGCTGTCAGACTGAGGTAGGGTTCTGTTCAGTCCTAGACTCCACCTTTATATGCTTTACCTTCTCTTTGGGAAAGGAGTTAGTTTCTTGCTAATCGCCTGTGCTGCTCCTACCGGGTAATTCCGACGAAGCTGATCAAGCATTTTTGTGTAGGTCAGAGTGCGTTTATTTTGGTGCGTTAGCTTTTCAAAACTGCACCTGAGTTTGTGTCTAACTTCCTTGAAAAAAAGGTCAATAATATGATACAAATCAATCTAACAGTGGCTTTGCTCAGTTAAAGTTCTGTTCAGTCCTAGGAGGTTCACCTCTCCAGGCTTTACCTTCTCTTTGAGAAGGGGTTCATGGCCTCTATTCAGTCTTGAGAAACAATGGATATCTTCTGTAAGAATGGCTGCACGTGTAATTGTGAAGCAAGGGTAGCTCAATCATGAACCAGACTTCTCCTGAGTCGGCACTGCTTAATTCGAGAGACAAGGAGAAATCCGGGACGACTGGCAACAATGCTGAGATGAGCAGAGAACACATACAGCACCTGGTATTCCCAAATGGTCACCCATTTTAGTACTGGCCAAACTGAACATCGCTTAACTTCGGTAATCTAACAAGAACGGGTGTGTCAACGTGAAGGAATAAGTTTATTGCTAAACCCATTAGTCACCCTTACCGGGGAATGCTGACAAGGCTAGTCAGGCATTTTATTGCACGTCATAATGCGCTTCACGTAATGCCCTGGTTTTTCAAAACCACTTGTGATCTTGTGTCAAAGCTCATAAAAACGGGGCTCATGATTTAACCGATACACAATCCTGTCAATCTGCTATGTTAGTCGGTGCGCATAAAAATAAGGCGAAATTTGCATAAACATGTTCTGCATTCGGTTTTCTCAGTAAACCATTTTTGCGCTCAAATTATTTTCTCTTCATCAATTAGGCGAACGTCAGATGAAACTCAACCAAACTCCACAGGAAATCCGACGAGAAAAATCTTTTAAAGCGTTTTTTTTTATGCAAGAAAATAAAAAAAGGCTTTTAATAGCATTTCGACCGCGAGCGAAATATTTCTCTCGAATGCAAATCGTTTTCCTTTTTGAAACCTCAAACGACTCTTATTTGTAATTAAGAAAAGAAAAGACAGTGTAACCGCAATTATTTTGAATTATATTTGGTTGGGTAATTAAGAAACGTAATGGGATTGTTTTGCTTTTCGAAGTCTCTAGCGGGACTGTGTTTGCTTTCAGATGATAAAACGTCACATTTTCGTTTTTCAAAATGGATTCGCCTATAAAATCCAGTTGGAATCCAGTGTACTAAATGACATAGAGAAGTCCACTGTACTAAATGACATCAAGAAATTCGGTGTACCAAATGCCATCACGAAACAAAGACTGGGTATTCTTAATGTTCCCACATACGAAGGTAGATGCCTCAGTGATTGATCCTGATTATGTGACATGGATTGACAGAGTAGCATTCAAGCGAGTTGTCGATGGGACTTAGAAGAGAAGCATCGTTTGTTTGTTTGCCGTCGAAAATCTCCGAAGACCTCGGAGCCTCTAGTAGCAAAAATCTTAAGACGTCTAATAGTGGTAGTAGCATTAGTTGTAGTAGTAGTAATGGCGGCAGAGTGTATAGGTTGTCCACCTCTATCTCTCTAGAAGTAGAAGTATTTTAAAACGTCTAAAAGTAGTAGTAGTAGTAATAGTAGTAATAGTAGTAATAGTAGTAGTAGTAGTAGTAGTAGCGACAGAGTGTATAGGTCGTCCGCCTCTGTCTCTCACTTGTTTCTTATCTAGAAGTAGAAGTATTTAAACACGTCTAGTAGTAGTAGTAGTAGTAGTACTAGTAGTAATAATGTCGAATTATATTTTATCAATGTTTGGGTGCAGTTTTTTATGTGGACGGCTTCGAGGATTTTAACTCTGCGTGTACAATTATTTTTATGGATGATTTTAGTATATATATATATATATATATATATATACAGGGTGGGCAAAAATAAGGGTCCTATTTTTAAAAATTCATAACTTTTTTATTTATTGATTTTTTTTTTTTTTTTTTTAGAATAAGTAAAGGACCCCTTCCGAAGCAAGCATGAGCCGTATTAGCCCTAAGGAACGTACCCTCATTTAGAAAACATTATTTTTGCTTAAAAAACTCAAAACAGTGTAAAAAACAATACTTTAGTTTTTGTAAGTTTTAAGAAGTGTTTTTCGGCTAAAATTTGTTTTGTTTATTTCAAAAAATCTCGGAAGGGTCAGTCTACACACACATAAAGTTTGGTGAGTTTAACTTTTATTTTGTGGAAGTTATTCAAATTCAAGTTATTCAAATTTAAAGATAGGACCCTTATTTTGGCCTACCCTGTATATGTGTGTGTGTGTGTGTGTAAAGGAGTAAGGCTACCAACATTTGTAAAAAGTTTTTTTCAATATTTATTTATTATTTTGTTATTTTATTATTTAATAAAATGATAAAATAACAAAATAATAAATAAATTGTTGGTAGCCTTACTCCTTTACATATATACTTTTCTCTCGCTGGAACTGCACTAATACTGTACTACCCTCTTTTCTTTCTCTCTCTCTCTCTCTCTCTCTCTCTCTCTCTCTCTCTATATATATATATATATATATATATATATATATATATATATATATATATATATATATATATATATGATGAAAATTATGGAAATTATATTCCAACCTGATAGCAAATGAAAAGGGAAAAACCAAAAGTAGTTATTAATCAATTCTAACGACCATGGTTCGTTCAAAAAAAGAATTAAAAAATGTTCACTCTATAATCGCACAACTTTTTTTTATTCTAACGACTATGTTTCGTTTGAAAAAAAAAACATTATTTTCACGTCACAAACGCACAAAATATTTTTAAATATTGTACTTGTATGTTATTTTTTACAATGCAATCATCTTGAGGGAGTCTTGAAGTAAAGACGAAACGTTGATGAATATATAATTGTTTTTCTATTCTCATTTTATACATATATATATATATATATATATATATATATATATATATGTGTGTGTGTGTGTGTGTGTGTTAGAGGTATGTCTTCTTTTGTTTCATTTTACTTCAGTCGAAGTTCTCAGAAATCAAGGGGCCTCTTCCTGGAGCTAACAATTAATCTTTATATGAGATACGCAGATATTCGAATATTCCATTAATGTTGTCTTTTATTTCTCAAACGTTGAATTATTAAAAAAGTTAAGCACATTAATTTTCCTTTCCCCAATTGACCAGTTAACAATGTTGTAGTATATCTTTCTTGTGGTCTCTTGCTCTTACCGGATGCCAGGACAAGAATTCATCTAGTCTGGTGGAGTATCCAGCTAAGTTTTGTTACTTGAGGTAACATCACTAGGAGAAGGTGCACTATTTCTCGTATGAGCATGTGTATAGTCGTGCTGAGGGGATCTTATTTGTGCTGCAGATACTATGTTATTTTTAATTTTTGATCAGGGTTAACTTGTAGGGTGAAGTATCCTCATGTTAGGTTCTCCTGACAAACCCTTGTACTATCGAGAGACCGAAGACATTCGAGGATAGTGTCTATTAGGTAATTCAAACTCGTCTGGAGAAATAGAGAGAGGTGTGAACGTTATGACATAATTTTATTTAATATAAAATGGCTGCCACCAACCAATCAAAATCAAGAAAACATTGTTAGTCTTATTGCTTATTAGAAACGCGAATAATTTTTAAACTGTGATCGTGTCTTGGGGGCGAACTATTTTTCTTCCTTTCTAGATAAGACTGTGTAATTAGGCAGTTTATTTATTTTTAAAAATATACATAAATTTGTCTACTTCACTTTGTTTTTCTATTTTTCAAATTAAAAGTGTTCACATACGTGAGAGGATTTGTTGGCTAGTGGCAACGACGAACCGTTCTTAGATTCGCTCAGAACTGAATAATAAGGCAATCAACAAGAATTAATGATTCGTCACAAAATCCGTGTATGAATCATTATTGGAATTATCCACAGTATAATGCGTCCAAAAATCACCCGAAAAACGCTCGAAGACATCCTAACAAATCGCAACTTATCCAGAAGAATTCGCTACGATTTTACATAGGCGTTCGTGTATTCGCCGAGTTAATTTGAATAAAATAAGAAGGCGTACAAAGTAAAGTTATTAAACTAATACGAATAATAAGATATTTCAATAATAAAATTAAGTTTAAATATTTAGGTGTAACTACTTAATGGTGCATTGGGTGTAGGATATCATTTTACAATTAGAAAAACTAAATAGAAAAATGTCCACACTAATAAATTGAAATGGAGTTATGTCTAAGATACCTACATATACTCAACGCGTTATTCAGCCTGAAGCATACATCCAAAGCAGACTGTTGGAACATCGGTAAGATGACGTTATGGCTATATCTGGAGAGTTCTTCAGACAAAGGGGGATAATCCAAAATCTATCATATTAATATTCATACAGCACTAGTAAAAATATGCTCCCTATATTCGACGAATGAGGAGGTAATGCTTGGAAGGATAATACCATAACAACAGAACATATATTACACTATTCCCCCCAAAGGGGGTGTAATATCTGGGGGAGGATGGTCTTATGGCAAGAGAAGAGACACTATATTACCCCGTCCAAAAGAAATGACGAAAGATAATGTCTGGGAGGATAGTATCATGACCACAGAACAGATACTACACTATCTTACCAAAAAGATGAAGTTAATCCCTGGGAGGATGATATTATTACCACAAATCAAATACTATATTATACTCCCCCCCAAATAAAAGGGAAGAGGTGACGAACAAACATACAATATACTGCCCTCCTCAAAGGAGAAGGTAATCCATGGGGTCTAATGACACATGACAGATACTACACCAATGGTATCGTGACAAAAGAACAGATACTCCACTACTCCCCTTGGATTGAGAATTAAAAGATAGTAAGTGTATAGTTTCGACTTCAGACGGACAGATAGTAAATCCGTATTATTGATAGAAGTAATAGTATAGTTTCGGTTTCAGACACACAAATACCACATCTTCATTAGAAGTAATAGTATAGCTTCGGTTTCAGAGACACAAATACCACATCTTCATTAGAAGTAATAGTATAGTTTCGGTTTCAGAGACACAAATACCACATCTTCATTAGAAGTAATAGTATAGTTTCGGTTTCAGACACACAAATACCACATCTTCATTAGAAGTAATAGTATAGTTTCGGTTTAATACACACAAATACCACATCTTCATTAGAAGTAATAGTATAGTTTCGGTTTCAGACACACAAATGCCACATCTTCATTAGAAGTAATAGTATAGTTTCGGTTTCAGACACACAAATACCACATCTTCATTAGAAATAATAGTATAGTTTCGGCTTCAGACACACAAATACCCCATCTTCATTAGAAGTAATGATATAGTTTCAGCTTCAGACAAACATCAAATCTCAAGTAGTAATAGATATTGTATCTCAATTATAAAAAAATAGATCCGTATGATTCGATTTAACTACTTTATTAGACATGAGAATCGGTTTGTCTTGTATGAATAGAAAGTGTGTCCGTCCGTCCGTCCATCCGTCCGTCCGTCCGTCCGTCAATGACATTTTTTTCAACGTAATAAATACATAGCGAAATTCGTCTCATTTCGAAATATCAGAGATCTTAACTACTTTTAGTAATATAGAATATTGTATTAATAGTAAATAATAAATCCCAAACAAATAAAACGAATGCCATGACCGGAAATACCTTCCCTTAGTTTGTCCTCACATTCCATGAGCGATGTTTCTGATAAAGGAGGAAGAATTGCTGTTTTCTGGGTCGGAATCCATGCATCTAAAACTTATCGTTGGCTAGTTGTTGTGCTTGAAGTGGTTTTTCATAGCTCCTTACATCAAGTGGCTTCATGCCTTGTCTGGAGCGATTTCCATAAGAAAACATAGAAACCGAAACTTTGAGATCTATATATATACACTTCATTTTTCATGTCGCCTGGTGGTATTTGCCGATCCTATTAATGTCGCTTGATTGCTCCATTCTCTAGTTTATAATGTTTGAACTGTATTATTTGTTGAAAACACGTCAAAATGACTTTTTTTTTCTAATCGAAAGATAAAAATCCAATTCACTATAAAAAATAATTTTCCTTGCAGTAATTTGCAACCAATTAATTCGATTTCATCGTCGGATTCTTGGACCAATTATCATTAGAGTATCGGCGATCCAAGCAAGATAAAAATGGCTGCGTTCATTTCGTTGTGTATCTTTCAAGGATTCTTCGCTAATGACACGTACGTAAAATTAGCAAAGTTATGTAAAGAATTCAGAAATTAATTCTACCCTTTTCCATTATCATCGTACACGATCAAATACTTGTCTAAACTATAAGTAATGGTTTTTAATTATTTTTTTATAATTAACGGCAAAATTAGGCGTTTTGCTGAAATATACAGTTGGCTCTAAAATCGGTACAAACCTGCAGATTATAACATGATCGTCTTCGAATCCAAAGTCAACGAATACTTGTTATAAACCGTCCCATAAGTGATCAGACTTTATTCATTGTATTGATCGATTTTCTCCGATAATCATTCCATCTCATTGACTCTTATCATTGATTGACCTTCAATGCGATTCGAAGGACTCACTTGTCACATTATAATAAAGACTGCATAAAGATATGGATACTATAAGAATTTTCGTGCTGTTTTTTGTGTTTGTATTTTAAGTTGTATTTTTTTACAATACACAATTTCTAGGGTGGGGCCGAATGATGTACTTAGCATTGGTTTGGTCCTCCTGTCATGTGCACGCACACTGGTTCAGCCGGATTCCTCTGAAAGAGAAAGTTTCTAGGGAATATTAAACGTGTAAGCGGTCCCTAGTCAGATATGTATTTGGCTAAGGCGAGATGATTTTTTTGCAGAGCAGTGTTGTGGTGATCCCACATACATGCCTGGTAATCCCAAATGGTCACCCATCTGCAAGTGACCAGGATCAACGTCGCTTAACTTCAGAATCTGTGTCAACGTGAGTATGCTGTATATCATTGATTAGGTAATATGGGGCTATATAGTGACAGATATTGAAATAAGATTTGGTAAATTCATAGTCTTCAAACAAATCAAAGCACACTGGCGTTTCACGGATATCAATTAAGACCCCTGTGCATTTCCTTTTCCAAGTCCTAAACCCCTAAACCTTTCGATTATTTTCTTAATTTCCTATTAAGGGCATATGATTTCAGTATACTGGCATTTATCATGGAATGTCACTACTTTTGTAAAGGCTATGCCTCAATACAATGGTCATTTTTAAGGGTTTTTTGAATTTTCTGGAAAACTAAGGTATATGGTAAACTGAAATTAAAATGCCATCAACTAGACCCTAGAACCTCTATCTCTGCCAAAAAATCAGCTGAATCCATCAAATAGTTGATGAGATACAGGGTGGCACATACGTACGTACACACAGATAACATGATTTTATGATTGAACTTTCTGAATATATGGATGGCCTTGACTAATGATGCTGAAATTCTACACACTTATAGAACCTATCAAATAAAAATGTTGTGCAAAGTTTTAACTAATTTGGTTCATTGATTTTTGAGTTATTATTGATCAAAGAAATGATATTTCCAGCATAGGCCATTCTTGAAGTTTATTAACGGATAGAGCGTTCTCGCGCCTCCATTGATATATATATATATAGAGAGAGAGAGAGAGAGAGAGAGAGAAAGAGAGAGAGAGAGAGAGATAACACATATGATATTTTGGTACTCTAATAGATGACGCACCATGTTTCCGTGACTTCGCGTCGTCAACGTTCGGGCAGGTTACGAAAGCGTTCAAGACTTGACGAGGCGAAAACTCCCAAACGCCTAATTGAAGACTGACAGCCGATAAATTACGACGACAGAAAACCAAACTAAAATGCATATATAAAAAAAAATAACGATCAAACCATAGCTAAACAAGTATTATTAATGACATGTTTATTTTTGTTGTTTTGTTTTGTTGTCAAAGGAATCATTGTTAATCAAATGTTTTTAAATGAAATGTTTTTGTTTGTGCATCAGAAAGTTTCAAAAGATGATTTTGTTTGATTTGTTAAGCAAATATTTTGTGTTTTTTTTTACATTTTAAAATGTTTAAAAATTTTTTTTTTTTAAACTCAATTAGTCCTGCGGGAGATTCAACGAGCTGACAGAAATTTTTATTGAACGCGATTAATGCCTTCTAAAAGTTATCGGCTGCTTGATTAATAATTTTGTCGACTCTCGGGCGATTCCGTGAACTGCCCGAACGTTGACGACGCGAAGTCACGGAAAAATGGTGCGTCAGCTATAAGAGTACCGATATGTTCTATAGATGGAGAAAGGATAATTAAAATTGATCAAATTTGATGAAATGCTCTAAAAATCTTTAAATATTTCAGTATCAGTTTAGCAAATTAGAGTTAATACATTTACTCGACGTGCATTTGTATAAATATGTGCACTCGCTGCTTCTCGAATATTCTCGGTATGCAGCATAATGAAATTCGAATCAATTTAAAGACGTTCACTCATTTGATTAATTTATCATTTCTGAGCAGAGCATATTAAAAAAAGATCATGTGATGAATGAGATTTTCCATAACTCATTAATTTTTTAAAAATCATAAAAGTACTGAATGATTTAACTCGTGTATATTTCTGCATATTTATATTAGTTCAGTCCATATGAAATGTCGTTTTTGCGATTCAAAAACAAGATTTACACTTTTAAAATTAGTCAGCTCAGACGATATCTAAGAATAACTCGTTAAAAATATTTTTGATAGGTAAATAATTATTTTCGAATACGTAGTATCTACGAGTCTGTCTGGTGATGCTATTGAAAACCAAGCCATGTACCCAGATTAAACAAAATGTTTTCTCGAATAAAATTTTACGAAGAATCCAGTATGAATGTTGTATTAACTTTTGTTTTACAATAATATCGTCACACTGGACAACCGTAAACAAAGACAATGTTTTACTTCAGTATATTACTAGTGGACTCGTGTGTCGGCGGTGCCCGGGAAATCAAGGAAACGAAGAGATGCCTGCTCCCACCCAAAATCCCATCTTACTCTATAAGTATCAATATTAAAGTTATAAATAAGAGTAAAACATTTACTTTGCTGTTTAGGACAATAATCTATATAAGACTAAACCTCCGAGGACCTTATATGTTTAACACTCTTTTCTTTTTTTTATAAGTTGTAGAAAGACTTTTCTTGATGAGTCAATTTGTAATCGCCAATTAGCTATTTAGAAAATTGAATGTTTTGTCGTCCCCCTTATGACTGACGCTAGCTTCTCGCTTTTGCTGGTCGCGGTAAACGCTGTCATAGTCAGTTTTGCAGACAGTTACCTTTTGAAGGAAAACATGGGAGGAAGTGATGAAAGTTGACTTGAGATAATTTTTTTGAATCTTCAGTCTTTATTTGTTTTTATAGGGAAACAATTTCAATGCAATTTCAAAAGCTATGCATATTGAAATGTTTTTCTTTTGTATAATTCTCTCTGTATAAAATAGTAATGCTGTGTGTGTCCGCCTGATCTTTGTGTCTTATGTTCACCCAAACCGCTGGACAGAATTGCTTCAAAATTGGCATGTGAACTACTGACCTCTCAGTGAAAGTCATAGGCTATATAAGAAATATATGACTTCAAGGCTGGTGGTCCCCCCACTAAAAACTGCTTTCTCTTAGATTCAAATGAAATTAAAACTATAAGTAAATGACCAAAGATGATGTCTATTCCCAAAATTTCAGTAAATTTGGATAATATTAAGAGGGTCCCAGGGTGCACAACCACTCCACTGATAACTGTTTTCCCTTTGATTAAAATGAAATTAGAAGCCCAATGATTGGCTAAGAGAACTACAAAGAATCTGATTGGTTAACTAGCTAGCCGTGTATATAAAACACCCGGCAAAACTAACACCATGCATTTTAGCCTGAGGATTCCCCCAGGGATTAAACGCGGGAGCCTCTGTGTAGCTTAATTGCCATAAATATATTTTCATAACTTACTACCTAGCTCTACTTACGTATCGAGCACTGTTTAAGTAAATACTGAAAACTAATACATAAAAAATTATATCTCCTTATAAAATTTTATGTGGATATATGAAATAGTAATATATATATATATATATATATATATAGAGAGAGAGAGAGAGAGATAGAGAGAGAGAGAAAGAGAGAGAGAGATATATACATATATATAGAGAGAGATAGATAGATAGATAGATAGATAGATAGATAGATAGATAGATAGATAAGTCAGGTTCATATTATATTCCAATAACCATGTTTTCATTTTATTATTTTTATTTTTATTTTTTCACATTTCCAAAAAAAACATAACATTTCTGTGAGATATATTTTTTACGGTCCGATATTGACATAAAAATGTTGTTTGGCGCAAGACAAATGAAACGGACTGTAAAAAATATACCTCACAGAAATGCTGTTTTTTTGTAAATATGAAAAAATAAAAATAAAAATAATAAAATAAAAACATTGTTATTGGAATATAATATGAACCTGACTTATATTTGCTCTATGAGCTGAATGTTTTTAAGTAAAGTAAAAGGGAACTGATAGTATATGCTAATAATATATTGTCATTAATTATATATATATATATATATATATATATATATATATATATATATATATATATATATATATATATATATAATCAGAAAGAACACCTTTCTGTCTGTGCATGTCTGTCATTACGAAGACATACTAGGAAGTGTACTTTTAATATAATTGTATTCACATGCACAATTTGCATGTGAATATAATGGAAGTATTTTTGCGTCTCTGACTGCCCCTTAAAGAAGCTAAGAACAATTTTCAAACATGTTACCCAATGAAATTAATCTTTTTATTAGCGTTAGGTTAAGAGTATTATATTTACCTCCTCTCCAGGTCAAGTGTGGGTTTTGATAAAAGTGTTTCTGATGAACGGACTGGATTCGAACCCGGTACGCTCGGGTCCTCAGTCCACGTCGTATACCACTTAGCAACCGTGATCCACGTTAATTTAAAAGTATTAACATATATTTAGATAGCTCGGTGAGTAAGATATCTAGCTGACAGCATCAAGGTTGCTGTTATAGTAAACTCTCCCTACCATGATGTTGCATATGGTGCTATCCTACACTCCAACCTGGGCAACACCGGGTAACTCTGCTAATATATATATATATATATATATATATATATATATATATATATATATATATATATATATATATATATATAAGATGAAAGAAGAGGGATAAACATTTACGAATGACAAATGTATTTCAACTTCAATTGTTCAATGCAAGGTGTACTCGGTAAAAACATGTGTATTATTCTTCCCTTAGGCCAAGGCTTTTCAAAGATTAAAATCTTATCATCAGCGGAATTACATAGATAGATAAGTTGACAGTGGAAAAGCCAAAATTCAAAATTTGAAAAATATTAAGTAATGGAGAGTGAGAATGTGCGTGTAAAAACATATGGGGTCTGTCCCGTTGGTAAATGTCCGTTGATAAGGTGTCCAGTGAAAAGAGATTTAAAGATGGAAAAGAAGGGTGGTGAAGGCAGCATTGAAAAAGTTCAAGAATGCAGTAAATCCGGCTTTATTGCTTACTAGCAATAAGCAATAATCAAACAATCCCTTCCCCTTCTCTTTTCCAAGCATCAGCCATAGTTCATTTAACTAACCCTATCACCGACTTTCTTTATGTTTTACCTTTATCCTTTCCCCCACTTCCTCATTTGGCCTTGTTTTCAACCAAAATCTGTCGCTTTTCTTGGACTTGATCGAAGTCACTACTTAAATTCCTGACTGCCTGCGTTTAATATACACAGTTCAACTTCAACTTCTGAAAAACTACTCTCATGCTCGGTCCACGGAAGTATTTTAAGCAATAAGTTGGAATAATTCTCTTTTTAGCGAGAACTAACAAAGGGAATATTGTATCTGTCACATTACCAACTTAAGACGGGTGACCCACTAGTATACGTATATAAGTATATTTTTAGGGGAGTATAATCTTTTCTATGGTATGCCAATGTCCATTTTTTATTAGCTTCTACCGCTTGATAACTAGTACGAAAAAAATATTTGTTAAATTTCGTGGAAAAAATACGTTACTAAGTATTCACATGAGAGAGTAAGTAACTACGATGTATGTATTTACGTATTGTTTTAATTGGTAAAATAACATTAGCAATTAGGTTCGCTTTGAACGAATACGTTTTATGTCTACTATTTTCGGATTATCAAAAATAGATAACCTAATTTTTAAAAAGAATATGTATGTAATGTTTTTACGTTATTATGTAAATTTCTTTAGATTTATAAAACATTTATCCAGATTTTTAAAAAAGGTCCTTTAGACTTAGGTGAAATTCGAACTATGGTATTTTAATTGTAAAACTATTGCCTTAGAAATGCGTACTTTGCGTATTTATTTTTTCTCGGCAAATCACATGTTTCTAGTTGCGTACGAACAGACAAACTCTAAAAACACCAAAGCTTTTTAATAGTATATAGATGCAATAAATAGAAATAATTGTCTTTATAGTGGTAAACAGCAAACTAAAAATCCGTATCTGTAACATTAACTGACTTAAGATTGGTCGCCCACTAGTATTCGTATTTAAGTGACCTATCTTTTATTGTTTTCTTTGGTATATTTTTTTCGCGTTTTTTTAAATATTTTTAGCTTTCTTATGTTGTAAGGAATAGACAGGATAAAAATATATATTGATTATAATTGTTTTTTTGTTGAATTTTAATGAAGAACTCTTTGAAAGAGGCTTTATAAGCTAACCACAAAAAAGACGCCATTTTTTTTTCTAATGTTCTTTTCTGGTCGTGTTTCATTTTGCTGCGCAAGACAAACGAAATGACTATTTTACGCATGCGCGCACATTAAAGTCAGACGTAAATGCATAAAGATGAATCAAAAAGAATTAATAATCTACTTCATAATCCGCTTTAATTCTAGATAAACATGAAACATTCAAAGTTTAAGCATGTTGTTTATTTCTGTTCTGTTCTTTGAAAAGGTCAGAATAACGAGACTAAATGAATGTGCGCGGAGATTACTTTTAAATTATTGTATAAGCAAATGATTAGAGTTTTACTGAACTTATATTAAACTAATTTTTGATTCAACGTTCGTTATTATAATTATGTTGTCTGGTGGTTATATTTGAAATGTTAGTGTTTATCTATTTTTACTTTCGCAGCTTTATATCAAAGTGTAAAATATTGGATGTCGAATATGTCAGCTGGTTTTAAATCATTTTTATTTTCACTTGTTATATTGGATGCCCAAGCTAAATACATTGGCAGTGAGAGGTTAGCGGTTACGGAGGGTCGGTGTACGTGTCAGGCAGAAAGTCGATAACAGAGGAACATCTGCAGGTGTAAGAAAATGCAGCGTGAGAATAGAAAGTTTTATTAGGATTCGCGACCACTGAATTATAAAGAACACGAATGTTGACAGAGACGGATTTATGATAAAAGTGTTGATGTAGTAACGGACCCCCGTTTCTCAAGGCCCAAAATCCATTCGAGGATGAGAGTTAATGAGTTTGTCCAGTAGCTAGTGAGACAACACCATAGGATAAGTAACGACGGTTCGAAACTGGGAATAATTTGATTATGTAAGAGGATGGCCCAACAAAAAAATGTTAACATTGGATTTTAAAACGACCATGTTATAGTCAGCTGGGAAGCAGCCTCGGTGTGTTGTGTTCTACAGACGGGTAGTTTTTGGAAAGAAACGTTGCTAATTAAAGGGGCCTATAACTCAAGGGTGACACAATTGGAGATAAAAATTATGAAGTATCTTGCAACGTATGAGTGAGGGCAAAGATGCTGGAGAATGAATCGGCGACAGTATTTTCAATTCCCAGACGATAAGTAATGCTGAATTTAAATTGGGAGACTTCGATACGCCACCGACATATTTATATATATATATATATATATATATATATATATATATATATATATATATATATATATATATATATATTTGAAGCGTCTGCCGACTAGGAAGTCACGTCACTTTCGCAAAGGCTCAACTATGACAGAAGCCTTTTTTTGACGGGGTGACATTTGATTTCGTTAGGTTTTAGAGTACGTTAAAATGCAAAGGGTCGATCTTCTTGATTTAGTCCTTGCGATACAATAATGGCTGCCATCAGTTTCCACGTTAAATTCTTTATTAAAGTCAACAGTTATTAGAATAGCATTTTGTTTTTCAGAGTTTGAAAGAAATGTAGTACTGATGGTGGTAGTGTAAATTCTTCATTGTGATTGAATGGTAATATTTGGTCTAAGATTTACTTCATAAATTGGTACTCTTATAGATAACGCACCATGTTTCCGTGACTTCGCGTCGTCAACGTTCGGGCAAGTTACGGAAGCGTGCGAGACTTGACGAGGCGAAAACTCTCAAACGGCAAATTGAAGACTGGTAGCCGATAAATTACGACGATGAAAACATCTTAGCTATGGTTTGTTCGTCCTTTATTTTAATATATGTATTTTAGTTTTATAATACATATATAAAAATAAAGAACGAGCAAGCCATAACAAAACAAGTGTTATTAATTAAGTGTTTATTTTTGTTTGTTTGTTTGTTTTGTCAAAAGGAACCATTGTTAATCAAATGTGTTTAAATAAAATATTTTTGTTTGTGCACCGGAAAGTTTCAAAAAATGATTTCGTTTGCTTTGTTAAGCAAATGTTTTCGCTTTTTACTTTTTTTTCAATTTTTAAATTTTTACATTTTTTCAAAAAACTCAATTAGTCCTTCGAGAGATTCAACGAGTTGACAAAGATTATAGAAATTCATTTTTTTATTAGAACGCGATTAATTTCTTCCAAAAGTTATCGGCTGCTTGGTTAATAGTTTCGTCGATTCTCTGGCGATTCCGAGACCTGCCCGACGTTGACGACACGAAGTCACGGAAACATGATGCAATAGAGTAACGATATTTTCATAAATAGAGAAAGGGTAATTAAAATTGATCAAATTCGATAAAATGCTCTAAAAATCTTTAAATATTTCAGTATCAGTTTAGCAAATTAGAGTTAATACATTTACTCGACGTCAATTGTTTAACTATGTGCACTCGCTGTTTCTTGAATATTCTCGGGATGCAGCATAATGAAATTCGAATCAATTTAGAGACGTTCACTCATTTGATTAATTTGTCATTTCTGAACAGAGCATATTAAAAACAGATTATGTGATGAATGATAGTTTCCATGACTCATTAATCTAAAAAAAAACATACAAAGTACTGAATGAATTAACTCGTGTATATTTCTGCATATTTATATTAGTTCGGTCCATATGAAATGTCGTTTTTGCGATTCAAAAACAAGATTTACACTTATAAAATTAGTCAGCTCAGACGATATCTAAGAATAACTCGTTAAAAATATTTTTGAAAAGTAAATAATTATTTTCGAATACGTAGTATCTACGAGTCTGTCTGGTGATGCTATTGAAAACCAAGCCATGTACCCAGATCAATCAAAATGTTTTCTCGAATAAAATTTTACGAAGAATCGACTAAAACTACTACTTGAAATGTCACTACCCTCTCAATTGAAATTTCGAAGTCGAATGATTGGAATGTTTTTCTATTGTAGCAAATTTATGAGTACTCTTATAGCTGACGCGCCAGATTTCCATGATTTCGCGTCGGCAACGACGGGCAGGGCTCGGAAGCTCCCGAGAACTGACTAAGTATTTACAAATCAGGTTGAAGCATCCATTCGCCAAGCAGGCTGTAGCAAGCAGTCGACAATATTTGGAAGAAAAACAGTAATCGCGTTCTATTGCAACAACAATGATTTTTTATCAGCTGTGTCAGGTCGTCGAATCTCCAGTGTAGATAGAAGAAATCTACCGTGTCCAGCATCTTCCTTCGATTTCGTCAACGACTCCCTCCTATTCCGTCTGTCTTTCGTCAGTGTTGGCATCTCTGCGCTCAGCGCAACAGAACAAGCAGTAGAAAGACCTTTTGAACCGGCCGCAACCTTATCCGTAAACCCAAACTGAGGACACGTAAGAAAAAACTAAAAACAAAATAACAAAAAAACAAAAAAGAGTTACCAAGTAAACTATTTGACACCAAAACAAAAAAAAACTGTGAAAATACTATAAAAAAGCATAACATTTTCATTTATTTCTTAGTTTTATGTTAAAAAAACATTGACCGAATTTTACCGACCCCCCCCCCACCCTCCATAAAAAAAATTATTTTCACACACAAATCAAAACATTTACATCTACACATTTGATTGACAATGGTTCATTTGCTCCCCCCCCCCAAAAAAAAAAATAAAAATAAATAAATACAAATATATTTATTTACAGTTCTTCAGCTACGGTTTTTTTTCTTCTTTTCATCTATGCATTTTTTCTTTGAAATTTTTCGTCTTATATTATCGTCTGCCAGTCTTCCATTTAGCGTTTGGCAGTGTCATCCTCGTTTTCGTCTCGACAGCTCTCGTGCGCTTCTGCGACCTGCCCGATCGTTGACGACACGAAGTCACGAAAATCTGGCGCGTCATCTATAGGAGTACCATATTTTCTGATCAATGCCAAATGCGAGACAGTAAATTGCTACAGTTTACTATTTTCCTCAGACAAGTTAGTTGCGATCTTTGTCAATGGTAGGTATTTAGTAATAAGCAGATTGGAGATCAAGTGTGGTGAAGACGTCATTCTGTGTATTTCCTTTACCATTTTAGAAATATTGTTCATAGGGTAAGCATCTAGTTCTGTGAATCTACTTATGATGTCTTTGTAATCGATTATCATTTTCTTTTGTGATTTCTGTTTGGCGTTACAAGTACTTGAGCTCGTCACGGAGACACTGATCGCTCTATTATACACTCTTTCAACAGTCTATAAGTTTCTTCTCTTATAAATTCATTGTCAATAATGGTATGACAACGTGACTTAGTGACGATTGGAGTTGTATTAATGAAAAGGCGAGAGGAGTGGAAGAGGTTGTACATTTATTGATGGGAAGTTGTTATTATTTGCAACAGCTCCAATAAGAAGTACATCTCCTGGTCACATCTCCTGGTCCATTAAATGTCATTATCACTTTATTGGGAGGTGACGGTGGTTAAGTGGATATCGACAAGGACTGAAGACCTGGGTGTTCAATGTTCGAATCCAGTTGGTTCCACAGTACCACTTTCACTTAGGGATGTTGGCAACCTTCTCGTGGTCCTTCCCGTAAGTACCCGATGTCTTTCCAGAAAGATTTTCTAACTAGAAAAACATTAGGGAAACTAATGCCAACACCAGAATCATTTGATTCACACGAAAGAAGATCACTTTATTGTGTTTTTCAGGATATCTTTTCCGATGATAATGTCGATCAATTGGTCTTTAATCATATCAACTATAATGTCAGAATTGTCTTATTTTCAAAAGAAACATCGACTATTGTTTCGCCAATAATTTTCGCATGTTGATTAGGGTCGGCCAGTGCTATTGTTTTTTTCGTTTAGGGATTACAAACAGGCTTAACTTTTTTTTTGCGGTATTTTTATTTATAAGAGTTCCCACACTGCCAGAGGCCACTATAGCTTTAACTATGGTGCCATTAATCTTGCACTTTGTAAAAGTGATGTCCTTTTCTAGTCAAGCGAGATTGGATATGTAATAGTCATATATATATGGGTAATAGTCATATATATATGGGTAATAGTCATATATATATGGGTAATAGTCATATATATATAGAACGGCAGATACTGAAGATCTACATACCTTTGCCAAATGTTCCTTTTTGCATTTTTTACAGTCAGCATTCTGGTTCGTACATATATAGTACGGATGGCGTAAGTAACACTTATTTTTAGGCCTGGCATTTTGTGTATGGAAGCCAAGTTGGTATTTTCCTTATAGGAAATTATGGGGGCGATAATTAAGTTACCCTGTTCATAATAGGTAGTGTAATGAACAATTACGAATAACTTTCCCTATTTTGAATAATCTTCCCTTTGGAGAACTCTCCTGCTTTTACTAAACAATATAAATAGCAACACAAATATTGTACCGACATTGTATGTCGAATAAAGCTTTCTCAAGTTACGTCTGTTCTCATTTGTCATTACAGGTAGCTTGTTTTCTTACCTGTTCCATCGATCTAGTTTCTTGTATACCTTTTGATGTGAGAGGAAAGGGTTTTTCAGTAGTCGTTGTTCGAATTCCAGTAGAAGAGATTCCGTGATTCCGTTAATGAAAGCGTCTCGCGTATATTGCTTTTTATTCTTTTCACCAGTCACAGCTTGGAAGTTGCAAGTCTTTGTTTGGTTTTTCAATTTTTACAGAAATGCATCAATAGTTTGTGCCGATTCTTGCTTCATCGTGATGAGCTGATGTCTATTATCTATGAAATTTGTGAGTTTTACATATGCAACTTGCAGGGATTCCATGGCAGAATTATAATTGTAAGTGTCGCTAATCATCTCAAAAATTCCCGCCGATACGCTATTCATGAGCGGGAAATAGTTTTTTTGGTTGTTGTCTACTTGGCTGTTAACTGAGTAGAGATAGTTAACGAACGCGAGCTTCCCTTGTTTGAATAATGTTTTTCGCGTTACGAACCGTAGGTTGGACACAGAATCTGTCAAGACACCCTAGTCTGTCTATTATGACTTTTTCTTTGTTATTAAAACTGTTGTGAAAAGATAAGGACTAAGATAGATGAACCATAATGGTGGTTTTAATAACAAACAATTTAACACATGAAATCAAGTTAAAGATGGCGACAGTTCTGATTCGCCACCTCGCGAGAAGGGGGAGATAATTAGGTGTGATTTGTTAATTGCAGTACAGTACATTATAATAGTACGACTATTATAATTTATAAAACTCCTCATCTTTTTAATCGGTTAAAAAATGAAAACGTTTAATAAACAATAAGAAAGAGATGCTTATATTTTTATAAAGCTATGTTGTGTTTGTTCATCGTTCCCATCTAACCTGTATATATAACACAGGGAAACGTACATATGAATATAATTAAAACTATGATATGTATCGTATTCATAAATGACTGTGATCTGGGGAAATTCCACTGATTATTTCTAAGTCCGTATTTATCGTATTCCAACATTGTTCTTAAATCAGATTCGATCAAAATAAACTGAATATTAGTCAAGGTTGGGTATAAATAATTGTCACTTTCACTATTAATTTCTCTTCCGTAAAATAAATGTGGGCTATAAATTATTTAAAGATCATGGAATTATTTTAGTAAAATGTTTTAAAAAACTGTTTATGAGGTTACGGTGCATGTTTTAGAGATTCAAACAAATAGAAATAGTTGAAGAGTTCGAAGGCAAAACGCGATAAACGCCAATTTCAAAATAAAAGAATTTATCAATACAAAAAAAAATGTGGCATGTCAACACTTGCCCGCACCCAAAAATCATGGTTTACATTATATGATACCGACATTATTTCTTTTTTCTTTCAAATAAAATGAGTTTTTAGTCAAAGTCTAGATGTATATATTCGTCCATGTATAGTTGAAAAGTTGCAATTTTAACCAAATGGATGTATCGCGTTTTGCATTCAAACTCTTCAATTTTTTTAAATTATTAATATGAGCTCGTAATTTTCAATGAATATTTTCGTGAACCGGCGTACGTTTTTTTTTTTTTTTTTTTTTTTGCTTCTACCCTCCTTCCTTCTTTCTTCATCGATTCGCCTCCTCCCACTTATTCTTCAAACCAAATTCTCCTCTCATCTTATCAGCTCCCAACCGGAAGTATACCCCATTCTCTTCCGCTTCTTCATATTACGCATCACACAAGCGGAACTTATAAACGTTTTAATATTTGAATCATTAAGATGTATCTTTAATCTGTGTAGTGAATGTTTATAAAAGAAAGAAAACGGCATTTCTGATTCCCTTTCAGATTTGAAAAAGTGAGTTTGACGGATGAGTTGTATCCGGGATGAGCGAGTGCTGACGTAATCTTTTTTAATTCTTCTCCAAACATATCTTTTAGAACTTATACTGGTTTATTATTGATCGATATTCCGTTTCTTCTTTGAAAATGTCAAGAGAAAGAGAAAAAAAAATTAAATATGTTATTTTTGTACATTTTGTTTAGAAGCTTTCCGAAATTGGCAGACGAGAAAATAAGAAAAACAATGAAACGACGGGAAATACAAGATACCATAGAAGCGTCTGCGAAGACGATAACATCGATAATGACATTTTCTTTATTTTGTCTGTTAGTAGGAAGACCCGGCATTTTCCAGGGCTGAATAAGAAACAGGAAGTCTTTTATTAGCCAGCCCATAACATCATATCAGTAAATAAATACGAAAGTACGGCCCAATTCTCGCACTAACGAGGAAGTTAAAACACGCCATTTCAAATTAATTCAACTTTAAACTTTATTTATCTCTTACAATAACAATATTTTTTTTTAAATCTGGCACAAGGCCAAAAAGGGTTGGTAAAGGGGTCGGAGCTCGTCCACTTGTCTACTCCATATGCTAGTTTCTGTCAACACAATACCGCATTCACTCTATGAACTTAAGCTATTTATTAATACAACGTTAAACAATAGACGCACTATCTTTTTAGATACTGCTTATGTATATTTTAAATCAGTCACAAGGTTAACTAATTTGCATATTGGTTTTGAAAAAGAACATTTTATTAATTAACTATTATTGATTATTGTTTTTTTTAATTCAATTATTGTTTTGATTTTAATATTAAAATAGTTTTATTTCGCAATAATGTTGCATTTTCTGTTCTGTGGAGGGGGGGCTTGATTTCCAACAAGTTGCAAAATATTTCTAAATAAATCATACATGAGCATATTCGTAACATAGATATACACGCATACACACACACATACACTTTTATAATTAAAAATGTATGTATGTATATGTGTGTATATGTATATATATATATGTGTGTGTATGTATGTATATATGTGCATGTATATGTGTGGGTGTGCGTGTGTATATATATGTATATATATATATGTGTATATATATGTGTGTGTGTATAGATATGCGTGTGTAGGTGCATATAGCTGTATATATGTGTGTTTGTGTAGACGTATGGTTTTTGTATTGAATTTTTTTATGCATCTAGAATATATTTATAAGCACGTATCTATTTTGAATATAAGCTTGATTGATAGTGGATCTGTGTGTGTGTCCATGTTTAGATGTGTATGTATATCAATGTCTGTTTATTTATTTGTATTTGCGTATCTATTAGAGTTTGTTTATATATGTGTGATTCTTGATATATAGATAATATAGTTATACTGAAGTGAGTTTGCAAAACTTGGTAGGTTAAAGAGTTTAAAGAAACCCAGAAAGAAGTGGGCAATAAAATAAGGAAAGAAAAAGGTGATGGAGACGACATAAAAAGTAATAAAAAGGACAACCACTAACAAAAAAGGTCAGCAAGTAGAATAGGTAATCCGATACTAATTCATAAGAAATAGAAAATGACTAAACCCCAAAAAGATTTATTTAGGAGAGAAAATTCTTCAAATCCATCGATTTCTCTGAAATTCTTGGTCTGATGAGGTTGACTTTCTGGGAAAAGTGCAACTGAAACATGTATGCACATATGTAACCAATAATGTTTGTATAAATAAAAATGTATACTTATAAACAGCTCTACTTGTTATTGGGCACTTTTTATACACACTTGAGTTTCTACGGATTTACATTTACAGAAACTAATACAATACATGTACTATATATATATATATATATATATATATATATGTGTGTGTGTGTGTGTCTGTGTGTGTATAAATTAAGTTCAAATATATTGATAAAATGAAATTAAACCCCATATTTTTCAAAAGTGCTCAATACAAAGTAGATATTTATAAAAAAAGAATTATAATATTTATATAATCTTATTTCTCTCTCTCTCTCTCTATATATATATGACAACCTTCACGTGGTCCCTCCTGTGAGTACTTGATTCTAGAATAAATCGGGGAAAACAATGCCAGCAACAAAATTGAGCCGTTTAAGAAAGTCGTACAAAGCTTTTTCATACGAATTCACTTTTAATAGGTAAATGTATAATTGCTGTAATTACGCTTAATTTATTTTATAATATGCCTTAATTCTTCAAAGTTTGTTTTTCCGCCATAAAAATCCTTTTAGGGTCATTCAATGCCGATTTCAGTAAATTTAGACCAAAGTTCGAGTCGCTAAGTTTCTTCATATCTTCAAATATTTGTAAAATAATTTGTTTTGTATGTATATACTTTTTAGATAAAAAGTATGAAAACGCTTGTTTTAACCTGACAAGTACCTGTACCTAACCCTAACCCTAACCATAACCCTAACCCTAACCCTAACCCTAACCCTAACCTGTACCGGTACCTGGTGCGCCATTCACCCTGTTCGGGTTGAACCGGCTTCCTCCGATGGAAGTATTACATTTTCAAGCGGTACCCAGTCGCATGTATATTCCAGTTAGGGGAGATGACAACGTTAGATTTCTTCTTTTTTTGCAGCTCTTGCATGGAGGTGTTAACGTCCTCCTACATACAACACCTGGTATTCCCAAATGGTTACCCATCTGGTACTGACCAGGCTCAACGTTGCTTAACTTTGATTATCTAACGAGAACTTATGTGTTCGTGTGATTATGCAGTATATGCAATAAAAGTACTACAAAACGGGTCAAAAAACGTCCTACTATGTTGATTCATATGGATTTACTTTTTACATTTTTTGTTCACATTTCATATATTAAATTTTGGAGGGTTAGGGTTAGGGTTAGGGTTATTTTTGGAGGGTGGGGATACGAGGATTTACTCAGTATTGATAGGGTTGGAGGGGGTGTAATTGAAGTGACATGAATTGAAATAGATCTTAAGAGGACCATCATGCATCGTTTTGAGACATTATACAATGTATGTTTGACAAATAAAGGATAAATATAAGGATATGAGATAAAATGGAAACGGGAAGATCTAAAACTTCAAAAGTTCATTTTAACGTTTCAAGATAGAGTGCTTAAAGCAGATTTCCCGAATTGAGGTTCTCCTTGTGACCGACAATGGAACATTTGAATGATCAGCGTAAAGTCGTACGCATTTAGGACATAATCTTACCGGCCGGTGACGATATGGAATGGAATATTCTATTCAGTTCGCAGACTTCAGCTAATAAAGAAGACAACGATATAGCGAAACAAAAACCCGGTTCACACGTGGTGTTCAGATAAAGCCACTAGACGATCCTGAAGAAATATCCAACAATATATTGTAGTGTTCTTAGATAATAACACCAGTATAACTATTAACAAAGAGAATAATTCTAAATGTTTCAGACTAAATACAGATCCTTATGAAAACGACAAAACGCCTTTCAGTAATGTGGCGTTGGGTTAGTTGCAGACAGCCATCAAATCTCCAACATGATGAAGTATAACTTGATCTGCGTTATCTGTTTAGAAAACGTAGATAATTGTGTATCTTTTTATAGCTAATCGGGCTACGAGGGTCGTGTTACATATGCCCGCAATTGCATATGTAACATGAGTTGATAAAGAATATCAGTTTAGAAAACCAGTAGCTCGATGATGCGGTCTAGTCATGTACTAACTGATAGACGCTTGATTTATATACAAAGGTTTCCTTCACGATTAACGGAAACATCATCCTCTTCTAAAGTTCAACTCTTCCTCGACGTGGTAGGGGTTGTGGAACGTGGTAGCGTCGGAGTTATGCTGTCTGGAACTCCGGTTTCTGGCAGGGTCACCCATGGCGGACAGAACTGGCACTCAGCGGTATTACGAGTGAAACCCGGCTGACAGGGATCTGGTGAAAATCCAAGAAAGGTCAAGATCAGGATCTGTCGTCCTCTGGTCCTCTCTTCCTCTGCGTCTGTGGAAAGCAAGCGCGTGTCAGGTTCGGATCTGCACATTCATGGAGTAAGAATGATAACGGTTCTTATGCGCAAGTGTAACCACTATCAGTTTCTGTAGTTTAGCCAAACCGTCCCCGACTTCGTATGCAATCACTGGACCTTTTTACTATCTCACGGTCGCACGATCTTTGTTAACTCTGTGCGGAAGTCTGATCTACTCAATAACAACTACAACAACAAGGAAACACTCATTTTCCAGTGAATGACGTTTAACTTATAATCTCTAAAAATGAAAGTTCCAGAATAGGTTAATGATCGATTTTATTAGTCTTCATTTCGACTCAGTTCTGTGGTTTTGTTTTACGGCATATCAACCATTTGAGATTATTCAGTGCTAGATCCAGTTATTTTAGTAAAAACTTTTATACTTTGAGTTCTTAATATCTTCAAAGGTGTATTCATAGTTTTTGGTTATTTTGTTTTCCGGTATATTAAAGCTTTTCCGGTTATTTAACGTCGAATCCAGTCATTTCTGGTATACGCTACAAATATTAAAAAATATTTAAAGTTACAAAGTAATCGCCATAACATAATGAGTAAATAACACTATATTTTTGAATGACATAAGTTAACAATGACTTCCCATGAAATACTCGGTAATTAGCACTGTATTAACATATATCATAAGGTCGTAATGAGTCCCCATAACATTCTAAATAAATAACTATGCTCTTGCGAAAGCTGTGAATTCTTATTACCTTGCCCTTTGGATTCATAGTAGTTTAAACTAGACTTTCAAAGTTCGGCATGACAGCTCATGTCGGAGAAAAAAAAATTCCTTGCTAAGCTTCCGGTTGTCTTGCATTTATTCGTGAAACCTATTTATTTTTTAAATTTTATTTTAATACAAAAAAGACCATTAAAAAAATTGAAAAAATAAAAAAGGTACAATTAAACAGACGAATTTTGTTATTTTTAACAATGTTTGTATATATATATATATATATATATATATATATATATATATATATATAGAGAGAGAGAGAGAGAGAGAGAGAGAAGAGAGAGAGGGTGTGAAGGATAGAGAAGGAAGATCGTGACGTGTATTACGTGTGCATGAGACATTTATAGAAAGTAGGTAAATTCATTTTGCTAAGGTTTCTCAAATTATTAATACCTATTATAGATAATTAATGGAACAAAAGTTGCGCTTTCCTCTATAGCTACGAGGTGTATTACGCTATAAGTGAATGCACAGATAAGACTGGCTTTTCATTTTGCTTACCCGATTCCACAGTCCGTGTGACTATCAATTACACCAAATAATCACATTCACCCGAAAACTTAAACAAAATAAAATGTTGTCTGTATTTCATGGCCGCCAAAAAGTACGAAATATTTCGTGGTTTCTTTGTAAGTGTTTTTTTCCTCCCGTCCTCTGGGATTATTTCTGGTCGTTGCACTTCCACGAAGAACTGTGACTAGTTTCACTTCTCTTGTCGATTTCACGGACAGAATATTACCATTTAACTTTGTCCAAAAGGTTACTATAAACACACACGGCTTATTTCCCATGGGAAATCTCTTTTTTTAGCCGCCTGATGAAATAGAATGAGTGAATCCTTTCCAATTAAAATAAGAATCTATTTGGGGTCTTTGTACTCAGGCTTCAGTGGATTGTTGGCTGAGGTTAATTCTTGACTGGCGAGTCCTGGTAAAGGTGAATATTTCAACGAATATACTTACCACTTGAAGTACTGGCGCAACCTTCTACCTTAATCTTCCGCAATCTTGTCAATAGAACTAAGTTATATTTAAGCATGGATTTTATATAGAAACCATTCATCAAATAAACTCTGTCTTTATAAACTTAAGTATGTTAATATATTTGTATGTAAAGGATTCACTCCTAAATTTATTAACCGATTATTATGAATTTTGATGCACAGCTGTTAGGCATAAGGAGTCCAAAGGCTATATTTAGTTTAATTTACTTTTATACAAAGAGGGTTAATAGGGGGGGAGTTCTTCGTGACAATTTAGATAACTTCGATTTTTGTGAAATATTAACCATAGGTATTAGACATTAAGTTATAAATATTCCCCACATTTCATTTTCTTTTGTGTATTTTACTAAAATATGGATACAATAATACATATTATTTGCAATGGCTTCTATTTGAAAATTTAAATATTCCAGATTTGCACTTAAACTATTTTAGCTATTTGAATTTGATTTATAGGCATTAGAAATCAATGAAGCAAGATTCAATGAATTTTAATTTCTTCTTAAGACTCCTTAAACGTAAGCCTTAAACTATTTTAGCTATTTGAATTTGATTTATAGGCATTAGACATCAATGAAGCAAGATTCAATGAATTTTAATTTCTTCTTAAGACTATTTAAGCGTAAGCCTTAAACTATTTTAGCTATTTGAATTTGATTTATAGTCATTAGACATCAATAAAGCAAGATTCCATGAATTTTAATTTCTTCTTAAGACTCCTTAAGCGTAAGCATTAAACTATTTTAGCTATTTGAATTTGATTTATAGTCATTAGACATCAATGAAGCAAGATTCAATGAATTTTAATTTCTTCTTAAGACTCCTTAAGCGTAAGCCTTAAACTATTTTAGCTATATTTTATGATTCAAATCATGTAATAGATTTTGATCAAAATTAAAATAAGGATATCTAGATATAAGGTTTAATATCATTATATCTGAGTTCGCAAAAGAATGTAAAAGTGGTGCATAACTGTTCCATTCGGGGAATTTATTTTACCAGTCCTGGGACTGGTATTCTTTCTAGGTTAGTATAATGATAGATGTATCTAGGAGTGAAATGCAATTTCGAACTGAAGCATGACAGACCAATATAAATAGAATTCCTAAACGTAAACGAGGCAGACCCAGGAAAATAGTACTTCGAACTGAAGCCTAACAGACGGACAGTGCGCATTTAGCGATGGAAATGCTATTTCAAACTGAAGCGTGACAGACTGACAGACTGAGAGACCAACGAACAGAGCATCGTATAAAGATGTTGGACGCATCTAAAGACTTACTAAATCTGTAGCCAAGATGAGCAATATGTTCGAAAAATATATCCGAAAGACCTTCTAGGCTTCCGAGCTAGAATCAAGGTGTAGTATCTGTTCTATCTTCGATTGGAGGATGAGAAATTCTTCTTGACTGTTGTAATTTTTCTTTTCTCACTCAGTATATCCCTTTTGGGTGGAAGCTAGATATCCCCCATATAAAAAAGCCGAACTTGTGTCTAAATTTACCCTCGTTACGCGGCAAATAAAAAAGGAGCTTCTCGACTTTTTTTGATAGGATGAAAGTGCAGTATCTCTTCTGTTCTAAGTCAGTTAAGTAGAAATCTTATACTCAGTCATTTTTATATTCTTGTCCCAATCCAGACGGCCCCTTTTTCGGGAGCTGGATTCTCCCCGCATTAAAATCCGACCTTGTGTCTAAATCTGTAGTCGTCAGGGGAGGGGGAAATAGGAACCTTCAGGCCAAATAAATAGATATATTACATAATCTTTCTATTGGCTATTTGAATGACAAACATACAAGCCTCTCAGTTTAAGAGCGAACACTTTTTCACAACGGTTAGGCTTAGAATTTGCATGAAACGGAGGCATGTTTGGGAAAATAAGTGCTTTCCACTTGTGTTGCTTAAGTGAAATTGATTTTTGGTCAATAAGATCAGAAGAATAAAATGAGAAACGCATCTCGGGTTGACGCCCCTACACACAACCGCCCAAAATGGCAACCATCGATTCGTTGTTTGGAAGGTTCACTACCCTTTAAATGTAGACTGGAGTTTGTCGGTTAAATTATACAAAAACAAATCGAAGTAGAAAAGTTTAACTATTATACGTAAACATATATGGAGATAGATATATTGATTGGTCAAAAAATCTCTTGTTTTTGTTTTTCTCCTGCACTTTAACTTGTTTTCCGTTTGTCATTTTTTTTTCACACACTTTGTCCACCACGACATTTCATTTTCATGAATTATCGCGTACCTTACCCCATACATATATATATAAAGAGACGAAACGTATACGTCCATAGATAAATATACAATAACAAATATTTATATTTGAAGCTCCTCGTAAAAAAAAGTAGAGCACTGTAAATGGTAGTACTAACACAGCGTGACGTCACTTGCTTTATATGCATCATTCCTTCCCTTATAGAAGTAGAATGCCTGTATGTCTCGCCACTTTAAATGTGTTAAAATTATCATTGTTTATAAGCTATTCAGAATTGGCCGATCGGTTAACGACGTTGGATTTGGGTTGAAAAATACTTGTAATCAAGGGTTTCGAATCGTGTGACCGGTAGTGAATAGTCATACTTCTATGCTGATGAGTCTCGATTGAAAAGAGACGAAACGTATACGTCCATAGATAAATAAACAATAACAAATATTTATTTATATATATATATATATATATATATATATATATATATATATATATACGCATTCAAGCAAACTACAACATTCTTCTCATATATATATATATATATATATATATATATATATATATATATATATGAGAAGAATGTTGTAGTTTGCTTGAATGCGTAACATATAAGAAGTATTGTTTGAAGGCGATGACAGTGCATTGGTTAGGTATCAGCGGCGGCACGTGAAATGGTAAACAGGCTGTATTTTATTTTCTGAAGATGAGAGCTTCCCTTGTAAATAAAAAAGGAATTGTCTTAACGCATCGATCAGTTGAAATATGAATTCTTTTTCCAGACAAATAATCTTGAGGAAGTCTTACAATAAAAACGAAATGTTATTTTTTTTCATTTTCCATATGTATATTATATATTTATATGCGAAGTTAATTATGGAAGAAGAACATTAGAATTTAGGTCAATTTTAAACGAATGCAACAAATATTGTAGACGTTTGCGAATAACGGTCACATCGCTTCACCAGTTTATTAGTTTAGGAGTGAATCCTGTATATACAAATATATAAAGATATACACATACATACTTTTATTGATATTTGAGCCATAGGTAAGTATTAATAGATGATTTTCGTAAATACGTTCTTGAAGATATACTTATTAGATGGGGCTCACGTTTAGGAGAGGTGGAGAAACATTATTGCTTATTTAACCTATCCGTAACTATAAAAGTGTGATTTTCAAAAGTGAATGCTTGTGATTATTATTATTAGACTTAGTGAATGTTCAGAAATCATCGAAAACCATTATGGGTTATTTTAGCCATCGGTATCTATATAAGAATGAATTAATTTCTGTACTAATACGAATTGCAAATCTTTCTATATTTTTCTTTTCTGAACTTACATCGCTGAAATTTTGCATACTTGGGCTTGTTTTACAATTACTTTAATGGAATGTGCACCGATGAACCCCCTCGACGTAAATACACTCGACCAACCCGACAATCAGTTAAATCCCATCCATTCACTGTGGAGGTCCCCATATGCCGAAGAGCCTTCTACCCCAATAGCTTCTTTTCATCGTGCTGCCGGTCTTTGGAACTCCATTCCTGCTCCCTGCTTTCTCGATTGTACCGAGCAGAAATTAAAAACTAATATTAACAAGCATCTCGCTGCACCGCTCTCAATTTAAGATGACCCTCAAAACGTACACCTTTATTCCCTTTACGTCTACAGTGGTAACTTGCCTTGTTTGGGGTGAACTATGTTAAAAAAATTTTTTTAAAAACTAGGTATTAGAAGAACTGAATTTGACATACAGGACGAATGAAGTTTAATAATTTATGTAAAGTTGACCTAGAGACACCCGTAAGGTGATGATAGGTATACAAAATAAAAATGTTACATGAGCTGAGGGTGCCAGCAAGCTGACCCTAGGTTTTGACTCGTTTGATACTTGATGGTGATAATCGGCGTAGAAATGTTGCTTTCCACCATCTTTGATTCGAAGCGCATCAGTCATTCTAAAATAAACTGTTCTCGAAATAAAACAGAAGATAATATTAATATGGTTCACTGGTTTATTAAAGTTTTCAAAAAATAAAAGAACGAAAGCCGTTAACTATGATTGTTTTGAGTATTCCAAGGAGGGGTGACACCCTCACAAAGAGTACGAGCAAATCAAAAAACAAAAGTCATTCTGGTGTGGACAAATTATCAAACTGGTCAGAGGAGTAGCAATTACTGTTCAACGCAAGCAAGTGTAGTGTAATGCGTTTCTGGTGCGGCAACAACAGAACAGCATAAAGAATGAAGGACAGTAACGAAGGAATTAGAGACCTAAAGATATTCGAAAAAGAAAAAGACCTGGGATTGCACGTCGACAATAAACTCTCTTTTCACCGACATGTTGATGAAGCCGTCAAAAAAGCCAATTGTGTGTTAGGACTGATTAAAAGAACGTTTGTTAGTCGTGACAAGATCGTCATAAAGAAATTATACACAACCATGGTCAGGCCAATATGACAATATGGAAACGTCACAAGAATCCACCAATATGTCGGAGATAACGACAACATCGAAATAGTTCACCGAAGAGTAAGAGAGTTGTGTTTCTCAATCAAAGACCTGTCATATGACGAGAGACTTAAAGAGATGAGAACACCATCAATGCACTTCCGACGTGAAAGAGGTGACATGATAGAAGGGTACAAGATGTTTACAGGCAAGGTCAATATACACCAAAAACAGCTTCTACCACACAATACCAACTTCAGGACAAGGGGAAACAATTTCAAACTGGCGAAGAAGCACAACAGACTCAATATCAGAAAGCATTCGTTTTCATTTCGAGTAGTGAACAACTGGAATAAGCTTCCTAATTTAGTTCTAAGTGCAAAAGACACAAATGACTTTAAAAAAAACTAGACAAGTGCTGGTTCAGTAGGTAATACACTGTTCGACCCACGCATGCGTGTACTGAGACTATAATATCAACTATGGAAAGGAAGTTACAAGCTGGGTAGACTTTTTTTTCCTGAAGTAGAGTATCCAAGTATCCAAGTATCCAAGTATTCAAGTATCCAAGCATATCCGGCTATTACATCATCCTCATCCAACTCGGTCGTAGAAAGATGGACAAGTCGAACTCACTTCTCCCTTACATTATCTAAAAAGAATACAATTCTCGTAGAAGTCGATTTTGCACTATTCTTATTAACTCGTTACTTTCGCACTGTTTCGCTGTTCTTTTATTCTTTTGCTGAAGGCTTCTTCTTAATAATCATGTTTGCCCTGTTTGTCAATCTAACGTATATAAGGATACCTGCGTTTGCGTCTCTCTTATATAAAACTCTATTTTTATATTCTACGCCTATATCCTTATTGTCACTGCTGATTTAATATTATTAGATTCGATTAGTGTTCAGCGAAGATAAAAAATTGATACTTTGACCATTCATAAATATAAAAGTTTGATTTTAATTAGTAAATCCATGTAGGTAATATGTTATATTAACGAATTATGATACAAATCAGACGGATATTGCTTTGTTGGTGTCTGGATGAGGTAATATGTTGTATTAACGAATTATGATACAAATCAGACGGATATTGCTTTGTTGGTGTCTGGATGAGGTAATATGTTGTATTAACGAATTATGATACAAATGAGACGGATATTGCTTTGTTGCTGTCGGGATGAGGTAATATGTTGTATTAACGAATTATGATACAAATGAGACGGATATTGCTTTGTTGCTGTCGGGATGAGGTAATATGTTGTATTAACGAATTATGATACAAATCAGACGGATATTGCTTTGTTGCTGTCGGGATGAGGTAATATGTTGTATTAACGAATTATGATACAAATCAGACGGATATTGCTTTGTTGGTGTCTGGATGAGGTAATATGTTGTATTAACGAATTATGATACAAATGAGACGGATATTGCTTTGTTGCTGTCGGGATGAGGTAATATGTTGTATTAACGAATTATGATACAAATGAGACGGATATTGCTTTGTTGCTGTCGGGATGAGGTAATATGTTGTATTAACGAATTATGATACAAATCAGACGGATATTGCTTTGTTGCTGTCGGGATGAGGTAATATGTTGTATTAACGAATTATGATACAAATCAGACGGATATTGCTTTGTTGCTGTCGGGATGAGGTAATATGTTGTATTAACGAATTATGATACAAATCAGACGGATATTGCTTTGTCGCTGTCGGGATGAGGTATGTTTCTGTTCTGTCCTAAGAGGTCTACCCATCCAGGCTTTACATTCTCTCTGAGAAGGCGTTAGTTCATTGCTTATCGCATAAGGCGCATCTCACGGTGAATGCCGACGGGGCTGGTCGGGCATTTTTGTAGTGCGCTGGCTTCTCAAGTAAATAATATGCCCGTAGGTAAAACACTTAGAAGCATTTATTTTTCCTATAGTCGAGATTGATAATTTCAAGAGATGAACAAAAAACGTCTTTCTTCTATTCGCAGTATTTTCTTTTCAAGGCAATTTTTTTAGACTTTCGTAAAATTCTTTTCAAAATTCTGCCTGTAAATTCAAATTCTTTACCTTTTAAGAAAAAAAGATTCTTTATCTTTAAGGAAAAAAGATTCTTTATCTTTGACAAAACGCCCGCCAGAGAAAAAGAAACCCCAATAGAAAATGTTTGTGTTCGCCATCTCCTCCAGCCAAATTTATCACATGCCGAAACGAAATAAACTTTTGCTCGTTTATCAAGCGTGGCTTATTCAGTGCTATAACTTTATTACAATTATACGAACTTTTTTATGCTTTTCTTCCTTTGTTCGTTCAAAACTACTGTTTTTTGAACGGCGGAAGAGACTGTATTGAAAGCTTAATAAACGAGTTTGCTATTGGAAAATACGTATACGCCTGTGTACTATTTGTTTTATTCAGACTTGAGTGCTATTCTCACAAAATGTAGACCAATGTAACCTACGAGCTTCTTCGAGTGAATCTTGTCGAACTCGGGAATCTTTCTGTCGTACTCGGGAATCTCTATGGAATTGCGAACGGAAACCTTTACTTAATCCAAGGAGGTAGTTTGCTTTCGTTCAGTAAGCGATGGCCGGGTACAAGTCTTAAATAGTTCGTAATTGTATTCTTAGCATCGCCCGCACTGAGGATTGAACCTCTAACCTCCAGAAGAATGTCACTTAGAACGTTGATTAAATAAAGGGTTACGTTCGAAATTCCGTAGAAATTCTTAAGGTCGACAGAAATATGCATCTGAAGAAAGTCCGAGGTTACATCGGCCTAAACGCTGTGAGAATAACATCCAAGATGAGAACAGTAGTCCAAATAATACAAATAATACGAATTATAAATCCTCATCTAAAAAATTCCCCAAAACATTTAAGTTTATTCAAAAAGAAAAAACAATCAGTATTTATAGTACTACGTATACATTTTAATGGACTGCACATGTTTGAATTCAAAACTACAGATTCGGCTTTTTCCGTTGCTGAGTCAATAAACTTAGTTTAAATTTTAACGGACAACTATTATCATCTTGGTTCAATTTACTTGCTTCCCACAGAAGCAAGATGTGCCACAAAGCCAGTAGGTAGTGGAAAATTACCCCCCTCTTCCCCGATATTGGGAGCACGCTAATTCAGTACAAAACTAGGGGAGACCAGCTCCGTCGAGATTTCCAGGTAGAAGCGCCTTAGATAATCTGTAAAAAAACACCCCTCCTGAATAAGAAAAGGCCACCTCTTAAAATCGAACAAAACCATACCTTATAGTATGATCTGCTCAATAACGAAGCCGTGTTCCTTTTTCAGAATAGTGATGAAGACATATCCTGAGCTGGTGTGAAGCCAGCCCAGCCCAGCCCAGCCCGGCCCGGCCCAGCCCAGTCGACGAACCAGACATTGTGAATGCTGCAAACCATGACAGGATTTCGAACTTAACCCTTTATATAACTCATTTTTGTCGATTGTTCTACCCAGTCATGGATGACATAACGACAACAACGGTTCAGTTTGAAATTCCGTATAGATTCCCGAGTTTGACATTCAAGGCCCAAAGGCCACTCGAGGATAAAAGTCATTGAATGTCAGGTGGACGGCAAGACAACACCGTGATGATTGGTAACAATGGTTTAAATCGGGCAGGACGGCTCAACAAGAATTTGTTTACATTGGACTTGAACACGACCATGCTTTAGTCAGCTGGGAAGCAGCTTAACGGTATTGTGTTCCACAGACGGGTAGTTGTAGGAAAACAGTTTAGCTACACAGATGGAGAAAGGGAATTTATTGACAGTGGTTGAAGTTAGATTAGTTTTTGTTGTGATAATATATATACTAGAAAGATGTGCCTCGTTGGGTCACTTATTAAGCTGGGTTTTTATTGTTTGATTCTGAAAAGGTCGAAGATTTCATCGGCCGAACCGTTGTGAAAATAATAGCCAGGATGTGTATAGTAGTTCGAATGATCCAAATAATACAAATTATCTATCATGTTTTAACTATTACGCAATCTTCTCGATGGTTTACCACTTTTTCTGCATTCCTCCACCATTCCTTCTAGACATAGCTTGCTCACGCCAGCCGTTGCTCTTTGTTGTGTGTCCGTGTAGTCCTAACACTTTTCAGAAGACATAAGCGCAAGTTTCGTATTTACTGTAAATCACTTATTCTAATGTGGTTTGTTAATTTCCCTCAACCTATTATTGTCATTACATTATTTTAAAAGGCCGTGCGGCACTAATAAAAGAGTTAGACTCGTGACGGTGAAAACTATTGATGTTTGTTTTTTAACGTGCCGCCATCTTGGATGTTATCTTCGTAGTTGCTATCTGTATCTGGATAGAATGATGACAACGAAATACGTAGAATATTCAGAATATCATTTTTCCAACTGAATTCAACAAATAATAATCAGTAGTTAGCGTCTTTTGAACGGGTAGTCGTGGAGATCGAAGCTCCAGTCAACCACTCGTTTTTATGATAATATGAGTATACTTTCATGTGTACTATATTATCACCTTCCACCCCCATTAAAAATGAGTCCGTCTGATCGTTAAAAAATATGAAATGCAACATTGATAAATATCTGATGTTTGTGGTTGCCAAAAGATATGTAACGTATGTCCAAATTAATTGTTCTAAAATCGAATAAACCGTCATAAATAGAATGTTATTCTCCCTCGCAGACATTACCTCCTTTTTAAGGAAAGGGTGTTATTACCGATCGCATAAGGTGCCCCATACTGAGAAATGTAGCAACAAGTCCTGGGGGCATATACCAGAAAGAACAGTTGGAAATAATTTATACACCATCCACTATGACTATGCAATCCCTACAGCTACATATCTAGAAAACGGAGCTGTTAAACCTGACATCGTAATATGGGACAAAAGTGGAAAAGTAGCAACCCCAGTTGAAATCAGTGTCCCTAATGATGCAGGATTGAACAGAGCAGAAAGGGAAAAGATTACGAAATACCAGGGTCTTATGTACGACATGAAAAGAAACTGAAATCTTAGGAAAATCTCCATCATACCAGTAATTATAGGAGTAACAGGACTAATGAAGAAGAATTTCAAGAGCTATATGGCGAGTATACCCGGTGAACCGAGTGCAAGAGAAATACAAACAACTGCACTTAAAGGGACGGTTAGAATCTTAAAACGATCTCTAGGCTGGAGTGTCTGAAATAGTCGGTGAATGTCTTGCATCCGGTAGGATGCCCCATCTCCAGCAAAAACAGAAAGATAAGAAAAATAACAAAAAAAGGGAGAGAGATAATTTCGGATCTGTTCTTGCTTATTCTTGTGCCTCACCGGAGTGTCTCCTTCATGGGAGCCAGTTTATTCCATCTTTCGACCTTGTGCCACAGTTTTCTGAAGTGGGAGACAAGCAAATAATAATTAGTGTCTCGCGCAACTAGAATCTGTTTTTTTGCGAAATCCTCGGCAGCTCTACTCCAACAAAGATGATCTTTGACTTACTAAGAATTAGGTTTGTATCCGACAAAGAAATTAGTTTTTCAAAAGTGCATAAAAATTGCTGCGTTCTGTCAAGCTGCGTTTTATTACATGATATTTCCAAATGAAAGTATCGCGTCTGCGTTTTTCTTTAACATCATTGCGGTTCGTGCTTTTCTTTATTGATTAGGGCCACGTCTTGATATTGATCAATACAACGTTTTCTTATGATTGTTGATTCGGAAAGAGACTTTACTTGCAAATCGAATAAGCATCTTTCTTTTGAGACGAGACCGACAA
Source organism: Sepiola atlantica (assembly GCA_963556195.1). Classification (NCBI taxonomy): domain Eukaryota; kingdom Metazoa; phylum Mollusca; class Cephalopoda; order Sepiida; family Sepiolidae; genus Sepiola; species Sepiola atlantica. Next base: position 110,074,021 of record OY744531.1, read on the forward strand.
GAGCGGAGGGCAACAAAAGTTGAGATCTACTAGTCTCTCCACTGCAGCAAGGTTTGGCACAAGGTCGGAATGCGGGGATATCAGCTCCATCGAGTACATCGAGTATTGGTCGGGGTCAAGAATAACCATGAACAACCCCGTCGGCATTTTCTAATTAAGGCGTTCCAGGCGATCGGCAATATACGAACTCTCCTCCCGAAGGAAGAGAGATATACCTGGGAGGGTGCACCTCCTAGATCGAGCCAACGTATTCCTCCTTCCGGGTCATATGTTTCATGCCAGCTCCTTAGGTTGCCAGAATGATGCTAATGTAAACCTCGGCTGATATGACAACTGGCGATAAGTGCACAATGCCGAGACACCTTTCTACTCTTTTTTTGGCTAAGATCAAAGTGTAGTATCTGTTCCGATGGATACTACACCCCATAGAATGGTAGTGTCTTGGCCTTCGGGGCTTGATTTACGCCTGTCTATGAGTCTGTCCTGTGCAGTTCTAGGAGGTCCACCCTCCCAGGCTTTGCCTCCCCTCTTTAGGGAGGAGTAAGTTTATTGCTTACTGTCTGAGGCGCCCCTACCGGGGAATGCCGACGGGGCTGCGCAGGCAATTTTTAAATGGCCAGAGTGCTCACCTCTCGAGCGCTGGCTTATCTAATCCCACTTTCCCGACCTTGTGTCACATCTTACCTTGTGGGAGGTAGATAAATAATACTACACTTCATATTTTCTGTATTCGGGCAGTGAAAAAGAAATTCTTTTAGACTGGGGCATTTTTTAATTTTTAATTTCATTCCAGAGTGCCCTTTTTGAAGAGCTAAATTTTCCACACCTTACACCAGACTTTGTGTCTAACCTTGCTCCCGTGGGGAGAAAAATAAATAGGAACAAGTATGCGAGCGTTTGACTTTAAAATAATTCGAAGCAACTAGCAATAATATGCCCCCTCTAGTCGCATATTTTTGCTAGTATATATGATAAACGAACATATACTGCACTGCTCCCCAAAGAGGATGGAATGTCTAGAAAGATGGTATCATGACGAACGAACATATATTACACAACCTTCCGAAGGAAGGGCTAATATCTGGAGGGATGGTCTTATGACAACATAACAGAGACTACAGTGTCCTTTTACATGCGGAGGTTATGCTTGGGAGGATGGTATGATAACAGAAAATATACTACACTATATAATAATAATAATAATAATAATAATAATAATAATAATAATAATAATAATAATAATAATAATAATAATCTTGCTAAAGAACTGAAAATGATCTGGAGCATGAAGAAAATCAACATAATACCATTAATCGTAGGAGCACTAGGAACAGTCCCCAAAAAACTGGAGAAAAGACTGTGAGAAATTGGAATCAAAGAGATCACTGAGACAATACACAGAACGGCAATGGTCAATGCAGCTGCAATATTAAGGAAAATCTTCGAATGCGGAAACCAACCCGCATAAGATACGAACGGAAACCAATCACATGAAAGCTACAATAGGAAGAAAACAAAACCACAGGAAGAACACCACCGCACGAACCAATGGACACAAACTGCACATAATATCATAAGCTACCTCCCCCACCTAAAAAATGATTGCGCCGGCCTCGGCTGACACCACACAAAATAGTCGTAGAGGGTCAAGGAGAATGGAAAGATCGAGGAGCGAGAGCAGTAACCAGACCTCCTCTGGAAGAGTGCGGAAAGTGCTGGGACCCTGAGGAGGCTTATTTCGAAAAGCGGTGGAGAGTACTGGAAATCTAGCGATACTTGCTGTCACTCATACTCCAGAGAACACTACCGGTTGTTGTCGGTGATAAATCGCTGACGATGAGTTGTGTGATAATTTCTAGTGAGCACATCATCATCATCATCATCATCATCATCATCATCATGATTACCTATTATCACCGGAGCTCCTAGGGCAATATCAAAAAGCGCAAACAACTCAAGGCAGAATCCTGGAAGGCATGTCATTTATTTGAAATAAAGAAGAACACATCTCACAGTTTGCATAGATTCTGTTCGATTAAATGGTAACAAATGCGTTTGATCTGAATATATGGCCACAGCTTTGTAAGATCTCAAAATGTGAAATAAAAACCCACCAATGCACGCATGCGCGGATCAAATTCACCGACTATTTTTAAATGTCATTTTTAGGTTTCGGTAGCGATATTTTTAATGCAATCATGATTACGAGTCGATCTTTGCTGTTAGACAAGAAAGACATTGATTCCACAATAATTTGAATTTGTTATCAATTACATTTATTGTTGTGCGCTCGTCTATTTCCTATTTTATCGAATTCGATTTTTACCGATTGTTGCAGTTATCATTATGCATCGACAAAAATGTTTTTTGATTTGCTGTTCGTCGTTGTAATTACGAAATTATTGTATTCGCTTTCATCAGACCCTCGTTTCCTGACTCGCTGTTCGGAACGGACGATATGAACTATCCAGATCTCGGGTCAAAGAATCGGGCAAGGGAGCGAGACGGGTTGAGCGTTTCCAAAATGATGGCATCATCCCAACGAATATGCTTTAAATGGATTGCTGATTGAATAAGTCGGGTCGTGGGTGGCGGAAGGTGACAATCGATAAAACGTTCGACTGAAAGAAATTATTATCACTCATAAGTGATATTATGCGCGAAGGGGGCAACTTTGATCATTGGAGATGGTCCCACGACAGATGTTTATCTCAATTTTTTTCGGAAATGAAACGGACAAATCAATTTTCTCTGGAACAATGTCGGGTACATTTATTCCTCTGAGATCAGTAGATTAATATAAAATAGATTCGCTGTTGTATAAAAGGCCTATATATATATATATATATATATATATATATATATATATATATATATATATATATAGTCATCCACATACAGACTGTTTCGCTGTTTCACAGCTCATCAGTGCGGCTAGAAATTAAATTTGAATTCCTATTTTGGTCTGAGGAAGTTGACTCTCTATTGAAGAGGGCAACTGAAACAAGTATGCACATATGTAACCAATAGTGTTTGTATAAATAAAAATGTATACTAAAAACAGCTCTACTTTTATGTTCTATTTTTATATATTTATATATATATATATATATATATCATAAAATCTTATTCTCTAATAGCTTCTTATCTCGGACTGCTTGCCTTCGGAATACCCTCCCTGCTCTCTGTATCACCGACCGTACCAACATGCAAATGTAATGTGAACAAACATCAGAAAGGACACCCCCCAACGATTTCGATATTACTATGGGAGCTTCTGATTCTGCTCAGGTAACGGATCTAGTGGGTTTATTCCTCTTAGATGAAATGAAACATAGGTTTAAAAATATAAGAGGGGGCCTATATAGAGACGATGCCCTATTTGTATCGGATGAAAGACCTAGAAGATATAGCAAAACAATTGAAGAATTGCATGATTTTTTCAAAAATTTCGGCCTTTCCATAACTGTTGATCCTGAGAGAAAAACTTCTAACTTCCTTGATATCACCCTTAACCTCAATGACGGATCATATAGCCCTTTCCATAAACCCAATCTAACTCTTTTCTATGCACATAAACTATCTAACCACCCGAAAGCTATAATTAATTCAATAGTACTGTCTTTTTCCAATAGAATATCTAAGCTTTCTGCATATAAAAACATTTTCAACCAAAACGCACAATTTTATAACAATGCATTGCTCAGCTCTGGATATTCTAAAAAAATAACTTATAACCAAAACAAAGAGAATGATAGAACTGTAAATATTATTACACACAATATGACAACTAGCAATAGGAGCCGAACTAAAAGAAATGTAAATAACCAAATACATCTAAGGCACTCTATCATACCTGATGAAAATCACCAACATATATATAGCCCTACACTTACTGCACGTAAACGCCTTCGAAGGAAAAATAATATTTGGTTTAACCAACCTTTCAATAATAACGTTAAAACCAATATCCCGAAGGAATTCTTTAAAATATTGGAAAACTCCTTTAAATACCCACATAAATATAGCTCCATACTTAATAAGAATTCAATTAAGGTTTCATACACTACTATGCCAAATATAGCTCAAACAATAATCTCAGCAAATAGCAAAAAAATAAAAAATATCCAATCTAATTTTAATTATTCCAATCCTATAAATACATGCAACTGCAGACGCACCAGTGTTTGCCCATTGGACAATAGATGCACATATTCTGATATTGTATATGCTTGTACTGTAACTGAACAAAATAATTCTATAATGAATCCCAGAGACCACATAAATACAGCTCCTAATCAAATTCCACAATTGAGCACTACAACTAATTTGCACCATAACTCTAGACCTAGCAATTCTAATATCCATCCTCCACCTCAGCAAACCGATAATGAGTTCCCAATGGAAGGTAACGATAACAATAATATACAATCAATCAACCAACCTAATCCACATCATGAAAATACAGTAAATAGAAATAGACCTGTGAATAGGAATATAAATGGCGCGGGAATAATAGTAAATCCTAGGGTACACACATATATTGGGGCCACAGCAAATTTAATTAAATCCCACATCTCCATGCATAATTACCCCTTCAATAACGATGTCGGTAACAACAAAACATCCCTGACCACTTTAGTTAAAAATTTAAGATCAAATAATATTCCACACAATATAAAATGGTCCATCCTAAAAAAATTAAACTCCTACAGCTCAGGATCCAGATCTTGTGGTCTATGCAATTCTGAAGCCGTAATGATAGCTACTGCACCTAAACATTTAAATCTGATAAATTTTAGAAGTGAATTAGTCTCCAAATGTCGACATGGAAGGAAATTCAAATATGCAATATGGAAACCACCACCAGTCTTGCCGTAGCTGTTTGGGCGAGCAATGAAACCGGGGGTGTCCAGTCTTCGAGATGGGTCCTTTTTAATCTTCTTTGCCTAAAGGATTTAGACTCTGAGGTTGTAAAAGTTTATACACCTAAATTTTCAGTTTCTAAATATCTTTACAATATTTTTACAACCTCTTAATTAGGAAAAATTAAACCATAAATATATTTACAACTTCTTAATTAGGAAAAATTAAACCCTAATTTAGATTAAACTTCTTAGTTGGGCAAACCAAACCTTGACTTAAACTTCCTAATCTGATAAAATTAAATCTTAAATCAAACTATTAAATTATTAAGTTCTAATTATTTTGATAACTTCGTAATTAGGAAAATTAAATCTTAATTAGGAAAAATTAAACCTTAAGGCAAGTTAAACTTTTTGATTGGGGAAAGTTAAACCTTGAATTGGAATTCTTGGGTTGATAGGATTGAACTTTATTTAATAATTTCTAACCTGATAAAATTAAATCTTAAATTAAACTATGAAATTATTGGAATTTAATGACTTCGTAATTTTTAATTTCATAAATATTCTAGATTATTTGATAGGGCGAGATTTGTGAAATCGGGTTTTACTGTAAGCTAGACTTTAAGCAATAATCTTGGATGTGAACGTGATTGCATGATCTGACCTATATTCTCTTTTTCTTTTAACTTCTTACCCCCTTTCCCCTTTGAATATTCTCACTTGACCCAGACAGGGAACATCTAATCTGGGTGGGGTGGATGGCGGGACTGTATGTTGCTCTCTTGAGAGTCCATCAAATGGGCTTAAACAGGATGTAACACAGACATAATTTCAGTTATATTAAAATCATTCAGAGATGTAGACAATTTAATATCGCCTCCTGCTCGTTAAAGATTTGTCATGTCTGGTTGTATCGCTGGTGAGAGAAGATTACTTATTTTTTCGTTCTGCTAGCAAGATGAGATTGGGATTCAGTCTTTTTTTGCTCAATTCGGATTTAACGGGTTTTCTAATTAAACAACGAACTTTGATTTGACTTGGGTTGAACATTTCGGGATTTTGGAACTTTGATTGGACTTTCTATATTATTTGATTTATTTATCATTAACATTGAATATTGACACATTTCGAGACTGGATAACTTTGTCAGCCCCTTCAATTACACGTATTTGGACTGCTGTTTGTAACTTGGAGTAATGTCTTTCCTGATTATGATTCTCAATATGTATGACCTGGATGGACTGTATGTATTCAACAAAAAGTATGTTTTTGGGTTGATATGTTTGATGTTATGTATTTTTATGTATTTGTGTATATAATTTTATATATTTTCAAAGCGTAATTTTATTACCTGTAGTAGTATAACTGCGGTAATGGTCCTCTGAAGAGAATAATTATCTTTGAAAACTCATGAGCTAAGGACTTAAGGATACTTTGCTTGAACTTTGAATTCTAATAAAATTTGATTGACACCTTATTTTATTACTTCATTTTATATTATAATATTAATGCTCTATCCAGTATATTGAGCTTCAGTGTTTATCCGGATGTTTCACTAATTATAAGATATTAGTTGACGCTTATATCTTTTGTTGGATTGCTTTATATATATATATATATATATATATATATATATATATATATATAGAGAGAGAGAGAGAGAGAGAGAGACATCCACATACAGACTGTTTCGCTGTTTCACAGCTCATCAGTGCGGCTAGACCAGTTAGTGCCTCAAGCCGGAATAGTACATGTATTATATTTGTATCTATACATGTTAATCCATTGAAACCCCAGTGTTTATAAAAAGTGCTCAATAACAAGTAGAGCTCTATTTAGTATATATTTTTTTATTTATGCAAACATTATTGGTCACAGATGTGCATACATATTTCAGTTGTTCTCTGCAATAGAAAGTCAACTTCTTCAGACCGAAATAGAAATTCAAATTTGAATTTCTATTTTGGTCTGAGGAAGTTGACTCTCTATTGAAGAGGGCAACTGAAACAAGTATGCACATATGTAACCAATAATGGTTGTATTAATAAAAATGTATACTAAAAACAGCTCTACTTTTATGTTTTATTTTTATATATTTATATATATATATATAAATATATATATATATATATATCATAAAATATTCTTCTCTAATAGCTTCTTATCTCGGACTGCTTGCCTTCGGAATACCCTCCCTGCTCTCTGTATCACCGACCGTACCAACATGCAAATGTAATGTGAACAAACATCTTGCTGTACAACTTTCCGCCTATGTTTCCTCTCTTATACATCTGTCCGCTGTCATTGTAGCACGATACGCTTCTGTGGTAATATACCTTGTTCGGGAGGAACAACATTTTAAAAATGAAAAAAATAGCATTTTTAGGGGTGTGTAATGCTTACATTTCCGATAAAAATAATCGTTAGTAAGTCAGGTTTAAGTTACAAAAATTAATTCTCGCTTTTCCTGAGAAAGAATGCAATGTTTAAATGTGTGTAACATCTTCAATGAGTCAAGAGCAAAAATAGAGCTTTTCTTCCGCAATTATTCTCAGGTTGCATAACAAGTCAAATTTCAGTATTTTCTTTCTTTTAACTCTGAAACATTTATTTTATCAGAAGAAAATTATATTACCTACTCTAAGGGCCAATGAATACAACAGCTTAAACAACGGGATTCATCTCCGTAGTTGTTCCCAGTTTAAAGCATACCCCAACATGTGCACAAGGCTGACCAGAGACTTGACATGGTTGTTACAACATGATTACCTATTTATTTGAAATCTACACTATTTATAAATACTCTATCTAATTAATCGTACTACCAGGGCAAAAATAAACATTATCACGCATTGCATGTCTTCTATACACAACTGCATCATTGCACTATGGATGTTCAGACCACTCTTACATTAGGATGCTTCCGTATGAAGTAAACCCTGAACAATTATTAAAAGAAGAACTGATGCGTCGTCTCCTGAGCACATCCAACACGTACCTCGAGTATCACGTACCTCTATTAATTAATTAATTAATTAATTAATTCAGCTTTGAATGACCAATAAGAAGCCGTTGACAATGAGGAAATAATGAAAATGATGAACAAAAACAAGATTCAATACTGGCACGCCGGCACACAGTATCAAAGGGGCACCTAAACTCTTTTACACACCAGACGGGAACGAGTAAGCATTGATGTATACCTTCCTGCCTCTTGAAGTTGCCCTCCAGCCATGACAGAGGCCAACCAGGGACAGCCACCAGGCCTGAATAAAAGAGGTCATAGACCCCTATATACACCAGGAGCAACGAGAACAAAAAGAAATTCTAGTATCCTAATAACCCAACTATCATCAGTTGTACAGATTCTATTGTACAGACGCTATTCTAAGTTTGACAAGCGGAGCAAAACATCAAATGAGGTCCTAACATTCTCATAGTCATATTGCTGCAGATTCTGTTGTGTTTTTAGGGGAGATGGGTCACTGCCATCTTTAAACGTGCACACATATTGTTAGGCGTCGTAATTGTAGAAACAAAATAGAGGACTTTAAATGTTTCGTTTCGTCTGAGTCCAATGACATTTAGTAATAGTAAAAGAGTAGAAAGTGGACCGTGAGTTTAGTTTCGGCAGCCTCGTTACTCTCGCTTCCCTAATTGTGTCCTTTAGTCCTCACATTCAATGAGAAATGTTTTTTTACAAAGGGGGAAGAATTGCTGTTTTCTTATTGTTGGCTAGTTTTTGACCTTGAAGTAGTATTTTTTATAGCTCCTTACATCAAGTGGCTTCATGCCTTGTCTGGAGCGATTTCCATAAAAATATGTTAGTTTAGGTATCTTATACCCACACTCCACCCATCATCGAGTGTTAGTTATCCTTTGCCCGTCTAGTCCTGTTAATATTAACCACTGGAAAACAGACCTTCTACATATTGACGTCACACGGGTTCTTGTTAAGCCTCGTTAGCCCAACTTTCTTATATAGTGTATGAATTCGTCAAGCTAAACTCTACTTAAATTGTAATAGTTTGGTCTTTGTTGCCTGAAGATAAATCGCGGCGATTCACAGCTTAAAGCCAAGTGCAATATTGGCGATAAGTTCAGCTAAGCTTTGCTAAATGTATTTCTTAAGTTCATAAAACATGACAGATCTTCGTTTAATCTACTCAACTTATCATACAGCTCCACTTATCATAGAACTGTGTATCTATCTCTGTAGCCATTTGATACATTAGCGATGTCGTGATCAAACAACCAAGGTTCGTTTTATGCAGAAGGTCAATTGCTTTTTTCCGGATATTTGCTATCGGGCTGGTTGAAAGGAAACGGATTAGTCTTAATCATTTCTAGACTTTGTTCGAAATCAGATTGACATCTTCAACCGTCTGTGAATCAGACGTTATCGCTGAATATCGCGCGTAGAAGACAAGTCAATAATCGATAAATCTAGAGAATAACTCCGGTTCGAGTGACAGGCGTAGAGTGATTGATCATATTGATTGATTCGCGTTTCCTAAGTAGGCTGAACGTTTCAAATAACAGAGTGGCCCATTTCAAGGGATACAGTAAAAACAAACCAGAATGAATATTTTTAGGATACGTCCATTACACCATTTTCTGTAGCTTCTATATACGTTTCTCTTCATTATTGTTATACTTGTTATTTACAGTTGCTGTATTACATTAGGTCTTAAATAGTTATTATTTAATGGACAATTGTTTCTGATTCTGCAATTACATAAATTGCTTATTATTATTACCACTATTAATGCTATTTATATAATAATGCGCTAAAGCATTTCATCTGCGTGCGTACGTTATCACTTTTCACACACATAAAAATATGATTATCCGATAAACAAAGGAAATGATTGATGATTAATCTTATGTCGTAAAGGTAAAAAGAATCCGACTTTACCTATTTTATAATGAATTGTTCCAAAACGTCGTCCCGTCGACTACAGTACAATTTCAAATAAATACATTTAAAAAAATGACATTCGTTTTATTCATTTGAGGAATATTTAACTGACAATTGTATTTACGGTAAGAAGATAGAGAACATTTATTGTTTTAAAAAAAATTTCTAGTCGTCATTGTGGTCTAATCAATTCACTAACCCTAATCTTAACCGTAACCCTAACTCAGGGGTTCTTTTCCGTGGGGATTTATTGGCTTTAAGACAGAGTAACTGTTAGGAATAACTAAAGAAAAACGGAATTATGTCCCTTGGATCATTAACGAGTTATCGCCCCTGATCGAGTGGCACGGAGTGAAAAAGTAAACATTGAAAGTGAGCAGACTGGCAGAAATTACATCTCGCGTTACAGCGGCTAAATAACTCATTTCATTCTAATTACACTTTTAATAAATCTGTTAAACCTTTCTGTTGAAAAGTCATCCATTTTGTTTTACGAGTTATTAATTATTATAACCTAAATTACATGGTTTATAACAGTAACAAATATAATTACAGAGATCAGAAAGATATATACATCACGAGTGTCCGATAGGGAGATACGGAGACGGCTTGGGCAGCCATGCCATGCTAGCTCATATTGTTAACTCCCATTGATGTTTTTTGGGGGGTGAGCATATTTTTTATGACTGCTTAGGTCGATGGTTTAGCAGAGAAGAGACCAGAAATTACTTTTCTGGAAATGACGTCATATTATTAACGACCACTTATCCGCCGTTGGTCATCCTTTTCAACTCTGATCCGTCAATCTTTAAACCCGCTCAATCGCTCACTCCGTCCATCCATAGTGAGAGCTTTCATTATGTAACAGTGTTCTCTAAAGTGTTAGTGGCACCAACGTATTAATATTTGCACTCACTAGGAGTTCTAACACAAGTCATCGTCAGTTATTGCTCACTGATAATAACCGGGGGAGTTCCCTGGGGCCTGAGTGACAACAAGCCTCTCCACATTTCCAGTACTCTCCACCTCTTTTCGATAACCATTGAAAATGTATTTCCGGTAACGCAGAAGCCGCTTACCATTGTTTCTCGTTGGTAACGACCATTGGTCACCTATGGAATTTGTGTTTCAATAAGCCTTCTCAATGTCCCAGTATATTCCACACTCTGCCAGAGGAAGTCCGGCTAGTACTCCTCCCCTTGATCTTCCCATCCTCCTTGACCTTTGATTGTTATTATTATAATTATTATTAGTATTAGTAGTAGTAGTAGTAATAATAATAATAATAATAATAATAATAATAATAATAATAATAATAATAATAATAATTGTTTTTCTTTGAGTGGTGTTTATACAGTACCTGAGTATGTCAATTTCCATCTTTGCCTAGCTTATACTGTTTTATACTAAGTACGAAAAAAAAAACATTTGTGAAATTTCGTGGGAAAAATACTCTACTTAATATATTCATGAGAGATTAATTCACTACGATGATTATATTTACGAATGGGTTTATCAGCAAATAAAAAGTAATTATAATTTGAACCATTAAAACGACCGTCACTTATTTTGTTTAATAAGTTAACAGTGTGTTTAATCATAGATAATGATTCCTCCTAACACAACCATACAAAATCTATTTATTACGTTCTTAATAAACAATGATGTTTCTACTTTTCTATACCTAAACTCGCCATGTTTACAATAAATATTAAACTACTACTTTTTAAAACTTACTTTTATGTCCTCATAATTTAGAACATACTTTGCACATTTTATTTTACTGAAATGTGACAAACAGCATTGCCTGATTAAGATATGTCTCTACTCATATATTTGATAATATATCTTTATTCGTGCTAAGAAGTAATGCCTAAGAGGATCGTCTCGTGACAACAGAACGTATACTGCACCATCTCCTAATGGAAGAAGTAATGCCTAGGTGTATGGTATCATCACGAACCAATATAAACTACACTACATCTAAAGAAGGAGGTAATGCCTGGGATGATTGTCTCATGACGGACGAACATATATTACACTCCCTAGGAAAGAGTTCATGCCTGGGAGGATGGTCGCATGATAACAAAATGTATACTGCACCATTTCTAAAAGATGGGAAGTAATGCCTGGGAGTATGGTATCATGACGAACGAAAATAAACTATACTATCCCCAAAAGAAGGAGGTCATTCTCTTGGAGTATGGTATTCATGGTAAATATATTAAACACAAAGAAACGAATCCATTTGCTACTGGCCAGGATCAACATTGCTTAACTTCGGTGATGTAATGAGAACCATCGTGTCAACGTCATCATGCAATAATTTCTGTACGCAAGTCACTCAATTCTAACGACTTCAAACATACCCTATCTCCTACTCGTGATATTACTCTCAGCAAGTAGAATAAATACCCCCTTTTATCAATACAGATTGTTAAGATTTTTAAGAGAGGTGTTTATCTGAAGCAACGAAGTGTTCAGTTCCTTAATCATTGTCTGCGCTTAAAGAATTTATGGCGAATAATCAATCGAAAAAATCGTTTGTTTTAGTGTGTGTTTGTGCGGTAGGGGGGTCGTAAACGTTTTTGACTACTTTGATGTTGTCAGTGTTATTGTGTATGTTGATGTCTCTGTGCGTGTACGGGTGTGTGTTTGTAGGGAGAAGTGGTTCTGGCAAGGTGCAACAAAGGCTGGCCTTGTCTAGTCATTTTTATGACTGCGTTTTGTTCTTCTTCAAAGGGAATGGAGATGTGGTTATCAGTTCAACAAGCAGCTATAATTAACACGAAAATCAATGAGGCCCTCTGCAACACTCTCCAAGTCTCATCCCGGAATGTGTTTTTCTACGTAAGAACCACGATGTGTTTTGGCATACTATGGTCGAGTGAAGCAATCAACAATTCGAACCCTTTCTTGTGTCAGGGCGGAGCTGAACTGTAGACTGACCAATAAGGTTTAAATCACATTAATTATTTCGTGTCTTACTACAAATTTGCTTAACAATCAGTATCATCGATTTAAGAGACAAATCGGCATCTAATATATAAAGTTATCTTGTCGGATTTTCAGAGTGTGTGATCGATAGTAATTAAGCTGATGAGTCATTATTTTATTTTCTCTTGGGCCATTGATTTTATATAAAAGCTAAGAATAATAACCTAAAATTAATTCCCCGAGCAGAATATTTTTGCTCAAATATTATGGGTTGTCACGAAGAGTAAAATGAAGATATAATGATACTAGATCGAATTTAAGAATCTTTATTCTAATTTTGATCAATATCCATTATATAATTTAATTTCAGAATTGCCTCAAAATTAAAGATTAAGCTTAGTATGTCTTAAAAAAGATATTGATATCCTTAATTGGTTTATATTACAATGGATTAAATTCCTAATTAGTCTATATCACAATGGGTCAAATTTTTTATTGGTTTATATCACAATGAGTCAAATTCTTTATTGGTTTATATCACAATGGATCAAATTCTAAATTGGTCTATATCACAATGGATTAAATTCCTGATTGATCTATATACCACAATGGATCATATTCTTAATTGGTCTATATCACAATGGATCATATTCCTAATTGATCTATAGCACAATGGATCAAATTCTTAATTGGTGTATATCACAATGGATCAAATTCTTAATTTGCATATATCACAATGGATGAAATTCTTAATTGGTTTTATCTCAATGGATCATATTCATAATTGGTCTATATCACAATGGATCAAATTCCTAATTGGTATATATCACAATTGATCAAATTATTTGTGAATTTGATATATTAAAGTGTTCAAATGGGAGGTTGCGTCTATGTTAAACCCTTTAAAATACTAAATTCTTAATTTATCTATATCACAATGGATCATCTGTGAATTTGATATATTTAACTTTTCAAATAAGAGGTTGTGTTTATATGATTCACTGCAAAACCTTTTAAAATACTTCAAAAAAACTTAAATTTGGAGAATATTTATGAATTAATGTCTAATAGTTACCTATTGTTAAAAATTCTCTAAAACTGGAAGGTATCTGAATTTTAACGAAGGGCTACTACCATTTTTTCCTCATTTGCATAAAACTAAATTTACCTAAATGTAACTCACATTTGCCCCGCCCTCTGAAGTCTATCAGCCCTGATCTAAAATTCATAATAATCGGTGATTTAGTTATAAGTGAATCGTGTACATACAGATAGATAAACATATACATATACCTAACTTTATATAGATGGAGATGTATTTCGCTTCTGTACTTTTCAAATAAAATTAATTCAGTCGGAACTTTATAAATACGTAGCCATTTTTTGATAATCACCGTAACAGCTTTAGCTGCTTACGTTCTTAATAAACATTTATGTTTTTACATTTCTCTTCGTAGGATCGCTATGTTTACAATAAATATTAAGATACTTATTTCTAAAATGTATTTGTATATCCTCATAGTTTATTAAAAGAGTTCTTTTAAAACAAACTTTTCACATTTTATTTTGCTGAAATGTTACAAATGTCATCAACTTATTCAGATGTCTTTGTACTCATAGACTTAATAATACATTTTTATTCACGGTAAGTACATTGAAAAAGTTATTTTTATTTGTCTAAATAAATCGACCTTTTGGCTAAGATCAGTGTAGTATCTGTTCCGATGGATGCTCACTCTGTGGACTGGTACCGTCTTGATTCCGCCGGTCTGAAGCACTGTCCTGTGCAGTTCTAGGAGGTCCACCCTCTCAGGCTTTGCTTTCCCACCCTTTGAGAAGAGGTTAGTTTATTGCTAATCGCCTGAGGCGCGCCTACCGGGGAATGCCGACGAGGCTTCCTAGGCATTTTTTGACGGCCAGAGTACTCTTCTTCTTCTAGGGCGCTGACTTATCAAATCCCACTTTCCCGACCTTGTGTCACAGGTTATCGCTGTGTGAGGTAGATAAATATTAAGTGCATTGAAAACAAAGAAACCCCCAAGTGCGTATTACCCTTTGAGAAAATTAAAACAAAATCATCATATATTTTAAAATAAGTTTTTCTGGTATAGTTTTTCTTACAAAGATATAGTAAATATTTTTAAAATGATTCCATTAGCTCGTGGTAAAGACTTCGCATTCATGTTTGGATTTTCTTCGTAGGCGGCCGTAAAAATGGGGTTCCATATGATGTTGGTCGTGGAAGATTTCCTTGAGGTTAATGATGTAGTTTTTTCCTAACTAATTATTTAATCAATTATTTATTTTGACATCTTACACCAGCAGAATGCATTTCGGTTTATTCTTAAGCAATTCATCAACTTTTATAGTTGCTTAATAATTGACTAAATAAAAGGCTGCCTTACTTTGTGATAATTAGAAATTTTAAATTAATTTGGAAGCATTATAATTATACTTTCAATCATCAGAAAAGTAAAAAAATATATATCATTAAAGTTTACCAGGCAGCGCCCGGCATGGACAGCTAGTACTCTATATATTAACATTGACCGTAACGTACGTGCATCCCGCACATAAAGACGGGTAGGTTTGAGGAGAGGAAACGAATAAGAAGGTGACCAGAAGAAAGCGTAAAACAGAAGATCGGGGATGTGCATATGAGGGTAAGAATTTCTGTAAAATGTTAATCAAGAATAAAAAGTCCCATTCTTCCATGACATTTTAAAGAAACAGAACGCCGTCTGAACTAGACGTTATGTAGGTTCAGAAAGAATATTTCATTAAGCAAGTGAATTAATATTTTATTTACTTTTGAGAAGCTGAGAAAATGTTTCGAATTGGCTAAAAATACATTCGATGTTCGCTGATTTTAAACAACGCATTTAAAAGAGGAAATATTTCATCTTTATTATAAATTTCGTTTATTTTAAGTAAACATTTTAAAACATAGTTAGAAAAGAGAATAAAATATTAATAACACTAACCCAAACCCTAACACTATCTTGTCTTGACTGACTTTTCGTTGAAGGAATAATACTTTTTATTTTGTTATTTAATAAATTTTGTGATTTCTATTTTTAATTAAATCAATTTAATTTTTTGGGGGTGGGCTACACGATTATTCATGTCGTCTTATCGATTAGGGTTTTTTTTGTTTTCTTATCGATTAGATCCGTTTCAATGATTTTAAGTAGTGAATAGGGATTACATTGCGAAACGACAGCAAGCAAGCGAAGTAATTCATAAAATAGAAGGAAGAAGAATGGCGTCCAAGGTTGGTATGAAAAGTAAGAAGTACATACAACGTTTGTAATTCCCAAATGATCACCCATCTGGAAGTGGGCACGCTCAACGTTGTTTAACTCTGAGGATCTAACGGGAAGCAGTTTGTTAACGTGATTATGTCGTATGCAACACATACATGCAAAAACTAATGTCGTCAAAATCATCCTCTCTGACATGTATATATATGCGACTGTGGACCGCGTGTGCATTTAATATTCTCTAAAAACTTCTTCACTGAGGGAAGCAACCGGCTCAACCCGACTAATGTAAATGCTGTACAAGGAGAGGACAGGATGTCCATCCCGGAAGACTCCATAACTTAACGAAACAAGATAACACTAAATAACTTAGTCGCAATGACAAATAGCCCATCATCTCCTGTTTCTGAATGACATTAATCTTATTTGCCTGAAGACAGGACAGGAATACCTACTTCCTGAAGATCGGTTATCTAGGCAACGCCTTCATTTTATCTAAAAGAGTCGGGCCAATGAATATATGCTGCCTTTGGCAATACACTTTAATGGAGTACACGAAAATTGATAACTTTTTTAGAGCATTTCAAGCAGGGATAATCTTAAGATACGTCCATTTATTGAAGCAATAAAAATACTAGCGGGAGAGACCGACAAACAGGGCAATCGACGAACAGATCCTCTTTTAGATATTCGTTGACTCATGCGATTTCAAATTTAAAAGTAACGAACCGATAACAATGCTGTCTCTCTCTCTCTCTTTCTCTCTCTCTCTCTCTCTCTCTCTATATATATATATATATATATATATATATATATATAAATATGTGAGAAAGGAAGGATGAGAGTGATCCGACGTAATGGGAAATGAATAAGGAAAAACCAAGAGATATTTTTTATATATTCATCAAAGTTTCGTCTTTATTGTAAGACTTCCTCAAGATATAATTTTAAGAAAAATGTCATGCAAGTACATCGAAATATTGACATGATGGGTTGATGAGAAAAAGTAGTAGCCGTGGCTACTAAGAGCGCTGGACCAATTTCCGGGCTGAGAGAAATCAGTCAGTGGCAGAGAGTGAACAAAAAAACCCGGGAGCCTCTGTGTAGCTTAATTGGCATAAATATATTTTCATAGCTTACTATATATATATATATATATATATATATATATATATATATATATATATATATATATATATATATATAAAGTTGCCTATATGTGGGTATATGTCGCGGCATCACAGTTGATTTGAGGGCCAAACTAACCACATACTTGGAAGCAGCACCTTCTACCGAATGCAGAATTCTATCGATGTCAGAAGTTCTTGAAAGGTTTTCAAAACTCGTTATTCTAAATGAAATGTACGTAACAACAACATTAGAAACAAATGTTCCGACATTTTAGCGTTTCCCTTTTAGCCGACCGAACAGCAGACTAATAATTGTCCTTACTACTTTTCGCGTCAAATGATCGTACGTATTTGACGTATTGTTTACTTCGAAGAGAAAACATTCATTCGTTTTATTAGAAGAGTAGAAAGTGGACGTTGGGTTTACTTTCAGCAGCCTCGTAACTCTCGCTTCCCTTATTTTGTCCTTTACTTCTCACAATCTATAAGCGATGTTTCTGACAAAGGGGAAATAATTGCTGTTTTCTGGGTCGAACTCTTTCCATCTAACACTTGTCGTTGGCTAGTTTTTCACCTTGAAGTATTTTTTAGCTCCTTACATCAAGTGGCTTCATGCCTTGTCTGGAGCGACTGCTATAAAAAAATTTAAATCGATAAAAGATATTTGATAAATGTTCACTAATATTTTTATATTTATGTTTCTTTATTTGCGTTTTTTATTTATTTTTAGACAATCGAAGTATTTTTTATTCATGCGGAGGGGTAAAACAGATTTTGCCTTTTGGTATTCCCAGACCGAATTCATTTAAGTAAATTAAAAAGACAAACTATTTTAGTTTGATCAATGACCGTGTGGATGAAGCGTTCGCCTTCAGTTACAATATTTTATGACATCGTAGGTTCGAATCTCACACTAGACATTTGGGGGGGGGGATATAGCGTATCAGTTACCATCATAAACCTGCATTATTTGCTAAATAGAAAATGGATAAAAAAATATTTAATAAACGTTGTTTTTTTTTTTTTTTTTTATTCACTATTAAACCAGGCATATTGCTACTAAGACGTAGGGGGCACTCTGATTAGGAGCCTGATTTATATGGGCACATCCTTAGTGGGGAGTCGTGCATCAAGACTTTTGTTGACATTATATTTACATTTCTGCGTGTTGTTTTAGTCGAGTAAACATGGATCAGGAATGGAATTCCAAAGGTAAGCGGTATGATTAAACAAGCGATTAGAATAGAACGTTTTTCGGCATTTAGGGATATCTACAGTGAAGGGGTGGAATTTTGCTGCTAGTCGGGTCTGTTAGGATTATTTATGGATACAAGTGCAGTAAGTTCATCGGAGCACATTCCGTTGAAGTATTTGTAAAACAAGCGCAGGGTGATGGGATAAATCCAGGGGCTTGGCAGTGCGGGACATATTTGGTTAGAGACTCTGTTTGCACCCTGTCTAAGAGAGACGGAGAGAGAGAGAAAATGGGATTTATAGGTAGCCCCAAATAAAATAATTATAATAATATCAATTGGGGCTACCTATAAATCCCATTCACAATATTTCCCTATCTGATAGCCCCCCCCCCGCACTTAGACACCTTTCTTTCACCTAAAAATATAAGCAACTGAATCCCCCCACCCCACAGGTACACCCAACACAGCTTTAGCTGACAACTCAAACAAAAACTTGAATTTATAGACTTTACCAATCCCCCAACCCCACCCACTCCTTCACACGCACCCTTAAAACATTAGCTGTACGAATTATTCCTTTTGATTTCGGTGGATCCAGTTCTGTTCTCTTTAGTCGACAAAGCTTCCTACCAAAAGCAGAATATTTAAGATAATATATAAAACTTTTGAAACATCTTTCTACCCGGGAAGCCAGGTTTTGGAGGCATATATGAACCTTTCCACATAGTGCCTTTAAACAGACAATCTTCACCTCGGACCTGCCGAATTGGATATTTAAAATACCAGTCCAGGATGGTTACTTGTAACTTTACGGAACTATACACATAACGGAGTACGAATCCATACGGACTAAGTGAGATATTTTTGAACCCTCTACGTTTACTTGAAACCCTGTAAAAATTGTTAAAAATTTTCTCCAATTCTACAAACTTTTGCTATTTTGCTATCGGCACCATAGCGTCTCCTTTTGTCTTCGAAAATGGCTGGCTAAGATCAAAGTGTAGTATCTGTTCCGATGGATACTGCACCCCATACTGGTGTTGTCTTGGCCTTCGGGTCTTGATTTACGCCGGTCAATGGGCATGTTCTATGCAGTTCTGGGAGGTTCACCTTCTCAGGCTTTCCTCCCCTCTTTGGGGACGAGTAAGTTTATTGCTTACTGCCTGAGGCGATTCCGACGGGGCTGCCCAAGCAATTTTTAAACCCCACTTTCCCGACACGACCTTGGGTCACATCTTACTTGTGGGAGTAAGATAAAAACTGGCCTTGTGCCAAACTCCTGGAGAGGAATAAATCAATACTCAATACTGCTAATTTTTCCTTCCCGGCCATTTCATTCCTTTTTTCAACCCGGCCATTTATTTCTTTATTTCTTTATCCCCAACCTCTCTAGTTTTATTCTTCAATTTTTCAAAGTGAAATGGAACTAGGTAATATTTATTTATTATAAATACCACATTACCAAATTTTATCCTCTGACGAGAAGAGTTTTATCTTTGAAAAATCATGGCTTAAGGATTAATGTAACTCCTTGCATCTGAACTTTCGATGTAATAAAATTTATAGTAATTTTATGTCATTTTATGCAATTTTATGCAATTTTTTATCTTCATCTTTCCTTCTTTAAAATGGATTGCTCTACTCAACGTATTGAGCTTTACGATACTTCACTTATCGATAGATAGATCACTTTACGATACTTCACTTATCGCTAATTCTATTATCATTAGTATATATATATATATATATATATATATATATATATATATATATATATATATAAGCAAGCGTTGTTGAACGTCACGGAACTTTCTCGTTTGTAAATCTTCTTCGTGAGGTTCTCAAACCGTCGAGCTATCCTTCTGGTTTTGTGTGGCAGTCCGTAGAGTATTTCCCCGATTGTTCTTAATTTGGTCTTTTTCTTTCGAGCCCTTTCGGCTCAACAACGCTTGCTTGGATAATGACTTGCTACCTATATATATATATATATATATATATATATATATATATATATATATATATATATATATATATATATATATATATATATATAAAGAAAAGTGCGGATTAAATTATCCGACATAATGTAAAATGAAAAAGGGAAAGCCAAAAACTATGTGATTTATGTATTCATTAACGTTTCATCTTTATTCAAAGACTTCCTCAGTATGAATAGAGCAATGCAGTAAAATAAAACAGAATATCAATTTTGATTTGTCAGAAAGTGTCCAGATTTGTTGACGTGAACAAGCAGAGAATGAAAAACATGAGTTTGGTAGTAACGTTATTAGCAGTGGCCTGCCGAAGTCTGGATACTTTTTGACACATCAAAATTAATATTCTGTATGAATGTTCTACATTGCTGTGTTAATCCTGAGGAAGTCTTTCAATAAAGACGAAACGTTGGTGAAGAAATCACATAGTTTTTAGCTTTCCTTTTTTCATTTTACATATATATATATATATAATTATACATATTTGTTTGTATCTGTATACGTATACGTTTCATCCTGAATCATCAGTGTAGAGAGTATTAATACCGGTCGGCGGACTCAAAACCCGGAACACGTGTCATGTTTCAAACTCAAATTTAGACGTCTTAGCTCACACGGATAAATGACACCAGACTGTTCCAGGTAAAGATTACGTACCCCCAAATTTACCATGTATAGACAAGCGAAAATTGTGCATGTAGCTTAGTAAAATAAAGAACAATGATTTGCATGTAACTCTTACCCTAATTAGAATTCGAACCTAGTTGGGATTATGGGTTAGAGTTAGAGTTATGGTTAGGGTTATGGTTAGGGTTAGGGTTAGGATTGGGGTTAGGATCATGGTTATGATTAGAGTTCAAAAAAGATATAAGAAACTCTAAAGTTTTTCAGGTAAACATCAGTGACTCCATAGCTGCCATGTAAAGCATCTCCAGACTTTACCAACGATTTTATAAGCGATTTTAAAGCGATGTGGGTTGCTGACCAATTTCTTATCAATGTTCCAACAACGTTCGTTGAACAATCTCTTGATAGTCCAATGTCTGTGCCTGTCTGGCATAAATAGAATTTAATTCCCTTTCTTTACGTGATAATTTCTAGTCGTAATTTAGTTAGAGCGCTTGCTTGCGAAGTCTAGGGTGATTCTGTAACTTTGTGTGAGGCTTGCGACCGTCTAGAAATTATTATCTCCTATACTGATGATAATGGAAGCTTGAAACACCGGCGTACGCAGGTAAAAATAATGTAATATTTACTTAAATAAATATTGTTTTAATAAATTGAAGTTGAGCCATATTTGGGGAGTTGAAAATAGACTGTCATGTAGCTATATGGCATGTTCCGACAACGTTCGTTGAACACAATCTTGATAGTCTACTGTCTGTGTCTGTTTGGCATAAACAGTATTTAATCCCCTTTTTTCGCGCCCCACCAACTTTATAACAAATTAAGATAACTCTGTTGTACACTATAAATATACAAACGGAAAAGGGAATCGTGTCATCTTACGCATCTGTTAGTTATCCCCTTGAATTAAACCATTACATTAGGTACAATGTTTTGACCTCTTATTTCTATTATCCCCACCGAATGCCGGATATCCCTGCTGGTATTTCATATTTCAAACATACGGTTTATATACCATCAAATGTAATAAAATACAAAGCTTTTTTTTCTCTCGTTCTCATGGTTGTTTTTTTATTACTTTCTTCATCACTTTTCCGTTCAATATTTTATGAACAACGTTTTTTATTTTATTTCTATCCTTCTTGGGTCGTATATAAGTACTTATCGTTCGAACGAGAAACTCGAGCTGTGAACAACGCATCACCCCCAGGGACGAATTTCAATTCGCGTTTTTATTCATCACACACTTATAAATCTCTAGTGTTTAGATTAGTATGCGATATCAACGTGTTTCTCTTTACTTAACACGTTTTTTTTTATTCAGTCCTGTTAACTTCGTTCGCGCTCTTTTTTTAATATTATTCTTTCTATTCCTCCATCTTCTTCTTCTTCTTCTTCTTCTTCTTCTTCTTCTTCTTCTTCTTCTTCTCCTTCCACATCCTCTTTCCCTCATCCTTCCTCTTCCATTCTTCTTCTCCATCTTTTTCTACCGTTTCCTTCCCCCCCCTCTTTTTTTCTTCCCCTTCTTCTCTACAACTTATTCCCCTTTTTTCTTCCTCTACCTTTTCCTCTTCCCCTTCTCTTCTTTTACTTCTCCTTTTTCTTCTTTTTCTTCTTCTTCTATTTCTTCTTCTTCTTCTATTTCTTCTTCTTCTTATATTTCTTCTTTTTCTAATTCTTCTTCTTCTATTTCTTTTATTTCTTCTTCTTCTTCTTCTTCTTCTCTCTCTACTTTTCTTCTATCCCCTTTCTCCCCACTCTTTATTTCCTTTTTCCTCTTCTTCTTCCTCTACCTCATTTTCTTTCTTCTTTCTTCTTTTTCCTCTCTACTTTTATCTCCTCTTTCTTCCTCCTGTTCTCTTCTTCATCTTCTTCTCCTTCTCCCCTTTTTGTTCCCCTTCTTCTTATTGGTATTTTACTTCATGTAATTCTTCCTCTTTCTTACATCTTCTTCCTTATCTACCCCTTTCTTCTATCCTTATTTCTTTCAATTCTTTATGTCTTCTTTATCTTTCGCTTTTCCCAATTTATTCACATTCTTCTTCCATTTTTCGGATTCTTTTCCCTTTCCCTCTGCCTCTCTCTCTATCTCTCTCTATATTTCTTTGCGTCTAAATGTCTTAATCTCTCTCTTTCTTTTTTCCCATTGTTTTCGTTTACATCCATCATTCTTTTTAATATTCCTGTCTTTTACGTTCTCTCACACATGCACCAATTCCCTTTCTCTCTCTCTCTCTCTCTCTCTCTCTCTCTCTCTCTCTCTCTCTCTCTCTCTCTATTTATTTATTACTTCGTACTTTCCTTCCAATCTGTCTGTTCCCTTTCTTTCCAATATCTTTATTTAACTCTTTTAAATCTTAATTCTGTCTTTTTAATACATGTTTCTTTCTCTTCAGATGCGTTTTTTTTATCTTTATATCTATCTGTTTCCATCCATTTTCGTATTTATTTGTTTTACTTGTCCAATTCTTCATCTTTTATTTTGTAATATTCTTAACTCTCTCTTTTTATCAGTCATCATCTCCATTTTTCTTTTCCATCTGATTTCTACCATATTTCACTTCTTGTCACTTTTTCTTTCTGTATTCGCCATTTTTTCTTCCGAACATATAAATACCGTCTGCAATTATCTCTGCTCATTTCTCGTGCGTTCAGCCCCCTCCTTCCCTCTGTTTCCCTCGAGCGGCTTTCACTTCCTAAACATCCGCAGCGTACTATTACGCGTGCGAAACCATTTAATGCAAAACTATTTTAACCAAGGATCACAATGTTCTTCAATGCAAGCGCCCTGGAAACTGTATACTTTCTCCTGTGTCTATTTAAGTCGTCTCTTTTCATAGGTTTTCACCCCACGTCTAACATTTTCAACGCATACATATTTGTCTATATAGATTCATATATATGTTTGTGTGTGTGTGTGTGTATAAATAAATTAAGTTCAAATATATTGATATAGTGAACTATTGTTTTCCAGCCGTCAATGTGCGCTAGCACAGAAACGCAGGGTAATTTACATAGGCTGACTTAATGTCTTTATATATATATATAAAATAGATAATAAATGAAAAATAATTATTTTTAAAACCTGTACAAATAATATATCTAAATATTGCATTATGAGCTGCACACAAATATATATATATATATATATATATATATATATATATATATATATATATATATATATATATATATATTACCATATAGCTAAAGCTAAACGATGTATAATAAAAAAGTTCAGATTTAAAATTTAAACTTGTTTTATATATATATATATATATATATATATATATATATATATATATATATATAATAAGCTTTGAAAATATATTTATGACAGTTAACTACACAGATGCTTCCGCGTTTCATATCCGGGGGGAATCTTACGGCTAAAAGGCATGGAGTTATTTTTGCCGGGTGTTTTTATATACACGGCTAGCTAGTTAACCAATCAGATTCTTTGTTGTTCTCTCAGCCAATCGTTGGGCTTCCCCCGAACAAAGTTCCTGTTTGTAATGAAATGCGGGATCCTCTGTGTAATTTAATTGCCATAAATATATTTCTATAGCGTACTACCTAGCTCTACTTACGTATCGAGAACTGTTGAAATAAATACTGAAAATTGATACATAAAATATTATATCTCCTTATAAAATGTTATGTGGATACATAAAAAACTAATATATATATATATATATATATATATATATATATATATATATATATATATATATATATTGTTTTAATGTATGAGAGAAAAGTGCGTTCAGAGAATTGCTATTTTGTATATCTATTTTATATTCACCAAGCCCTTTCTTCAGTTTTCGTTGAGTTACCCGTACATATATCTGCTGACAATTACTACACATGACAGTGTATATACCAGCATTATATGTGTTTTTTTTTAATTTATAGTTTTGCTGTTTTGATGTTTGTTTTATAGTGTGTAATGTCTCCCATCTTTATGAGCCCATAACTTATCTTTTTCATAAGCGACCTTTTTAGACTCCTATCACGCAAGCTCACTCCTCCTCCCTAATGTTTTAATAACTCCAACCGCTACCATTTTCCCCTTACACTTTACAATGTTAACTCAACTTTTTCCACTTCTAACATCTATTTGTAGCTACTAATTTATTTAGCTGTTTGTTTAAGCTTGTATCCTCTTACTACCATTGTTTCAAATATCTTGTACTTTGTGCGTTATTTTATTTACAGAAATTATCCTAAGGAAGTCTTGAATTAAAAACGAAACGTTGATGAATACTTAATTTTTTTTTAATTCTCCATATATATATATAATATTTATAAATAAATATTAATCATTTATTACCAACAGACATCGATGTTTCATCCTTACGCAATCTTCGATCACAAATCGCCACTGATTCGCAGTCAAGAGACTTACCAGTACGCCGCCAGAAATTAGCTTGGAATTTTAGGAGGAATTTAACTTTGTAAATACCAAGTTAGCGAGTATTCACAGCAAGCGACGAAGAGTGATCAACAACAACAAACCGTGTTGGACTCACAATGAAGCTAGTAGTACTGCTTGTTATCAAATTCACTCAGAGTGCCCAGCCTTAGTAAAGGGGGCTATATAATAATATTTATAAATAAATATTCATTATTTATTGCCTACAGATATCGATATTTTATGCTTACACAATCTTCAGTGCAAGAAGTTAATTCCCGACGGTCGACGGGCGCGATATATATATATATATATATATATATATATATATATATATATATATATATATATATATATATATATATATAAATATGCCTGGACGTCAAGCCGCTTTAAAAAGTGTTTAAATTATCATTGTTTATCAGCTATTCAGAATTGGCCGAGCGGTTGGCGACGTTGGATTTGAGTTGAAAAATACTTGTAATCAAGGGTTTCGAATCGCATGACCGGTAGTGAATAGTCATTTCTCTACGCTGATGATCCGCGGTTTAAGGACGAAACGTATACGTACATAGATAATAAACAATAACATATATATATATATATATATATATATATATATATATATATATATGTATAGATTGATTGAGCTAAACATCTTTCTATTGTATTTTCTTCATTCTGGAACATTTTCAATGCTGCCTTCACGAAACCCCTCCTTTTCCATCTTTAAATCTCCTTTCACTGGACACCTTATCAACTGACATTTACCAACTGGACGGACCCCATATCTTTTTACACGCATATTCTCACTCTATATATATTTTTAATTTTGGCTTTTCCACTGACAACTTATCTATCTATGTAATTCCTCGGATGATAAGATTTTAATCTTTGAAACTTTGACTTAAGGAAAGCATAATAAACATGTTTTTATCGAGTACACCTTTCATTGAACAATCGAAGTTGAAATAGATTTGTCATTCGTACATGTTTATCCCTCTTCTTTCATCTATCTTTATATATATATATATATATATATATATATATATATATATATATATATATATATAAAGATATTTAAAAAAACAATCAATCTTGGTACAATTTAACGATTTCATTTCGTTCGTCAGCAGACCAACCAACACTTGTCTGTCAATTATGAGTCTCTAAAATCACCACCTTAGGCAGGCAACCATGTTTTAATTGAAAGACACTGAGGATTGAAGGGATTCGATGAGAGTTTGTTTTGATTTTCAGTTTTTATTTTGGTCGAATCACAATGTATAATTTTTTTGAATTGAGAACTTTTGTATGATTCTTATTAGTTCGGAGGGTAAAGATCCGATATCGAGGTACAAATATTGGTTGGTCAACTGCTGAACAAAACAGAACCGTACATTGTACCAAAAGTGATTTTTTGGAAAAAAAATGTTTCGTAAGATAAATGAAATGTATGGCGGTAGAATGTAACAAAATATTCTTTATTTATATATGCTTTATCGTTACTGGTTGACAATCATCGAGTATTCAATTGGAAGGGGGTGGTATGCATAAAGAATAGAAAGTATATGCTAACACATATATTTTCGCACCCCTGTATTTATATATATATATATATATATATATATATATATATATATATATATATATATATATATATATGTGTGTGTGTGTGTGTGTGTATATATATATATATATATAGATAGATAGATATATGTGTATATATATACATATACATATATATATATGTGTGTGTGTGTGTATGTATGTGTGTCTGTATGTGTGTGTTGCATGTTTAATTAGATTAGTGGGGTACGTGATATTTTATAGTTAATGCCAATTATCCTCAGTATGTGACGCTTCTCATTAAAGCAATGACTATTATGTTGTTATATCAAAATCGTGAACGAATACAAACAATAAACAAGAGTGGAAGGAGAATAAAGAATATAAGAAGTAGAATAAGAAGGAAGATGATGATGATGATGAGGAGGAGGAGGAGGAGGAGGGGAGGAAAGAAAAGAAGAAAAGGAAAGGGGTTAGGAGGCAGCGAATGAATAGAAGAAGAAGAAAGTAGAGGAGGAGGAGGGGGGAAGGAAAAAAAGAAAAGAGGATTAGGAGGCAGCAAATGAATAGAAGAAGAAGAAAGTAGAGGAGGAGGCAGGAGGAAAGAAAAAGAAGAAAAGAAAATGGGATTAGGAGGCAGCGAATGAATAGAAGAAGAAGAAAGTAGAGGAGGAGGCGGGAGGAAAGAAAAAGAAGAAAAGAAAATGGGATTAGGAGGCAGCGAATGAATAAAAGAAGAAAGTAGAAGATGAGGAGGAGGGGAGGAAGGAGGAAAGAAAACGAAGAAAAGGACAGGGGATTAGGAGGCAGCGAATGAATAGAAGAAGAAGAAGAAGAAGAAGAAGAAGAAGAAGAAGAAGAAGAAGAAGAAGAAGAAGAAGAAACAACGACACTAACAAAAAATAGACAACAAAAAGAACGAGGGGAACATGGAAGGTGATTAAATAAGACGAAAACATGAAAAAAAAAAGACAGAAAAGAAATAAAATAAGCACAAATAAGTTTACATGATAGAAAGAAAGAATGATATCAACATAAAACGAATAGCAGGTTCGCGTTATCAGGAAATGGGGGGGTAAACAAAAAGTAGAATACATTAAAGAACAGAATTTAAGAATAAAAAAGAAAAAACAACAAAAATATGAAAGAAAGAAAACAAAACGAAGAAAATAGAAGAATATAGAGGAATTGAAAAATCTTTATATTAGTGAAAAATAAATGATAAATGAATTTTGTTCATGTATTTCAAATTTTTCCACCCAGCTGTCATTTAGAGTTTTCAAAATAAATATTATTTCTTGTTTTCTGACGCCTGAAGTAAATGAAAACGACATTTCGTTCAAATTTACTGAGTTGGGTAGTTTGCTGGCAATTTTCAAGAACTTAAGAATTAAAGATTCGTCTGCTTGCCTGGAGATACGAAAT
This sequence comes from Sepiola atlantica, assembly GCA_963556195.1. Lineage (NCBI taxonomy): Eukaryota > Metazoa > Mollusca > Cephalopoda > Sepiida > Sepiolidae > Sepiola > Sepiola atlantica. Next base: position 110,102,365 of record OY744531.1, read on the forward strand.
CCAACCCAGAGTCTAGACATTCGAATTAGAATTTAATATAACTTTCAAAAGTGTAAATATAAATAATGACATTGATCAAATACTGGCTTCGAACCCGGTTACAGGCGACAAAAAAGACACTTCTAAATATCTCGCATCACTGTTCCTAGAGATAAAGAAACCTTGTTATTGCGGGTTTTTATATGAGTGAATCGGATTGAAGAAACTGCTTGCTATGTAGGCTGCTACCGGGTTTCAGATTGTTATTTGATCATTTGAGCAATAGCAATTGGGTTGAAATATAAAGTGCAAGGAAGTAATTTGATAAAGAAATAAAGAAAGAAAGACTTAATGACAGAAATAAGAGAAATGACGAATAAAGAAAGTGTAGTAATATTTGATCATAGGGAGTCTTAGAAATTGAATCTTCCACGTAAAATTAGATGAAGTAGTAAAGCGGAAAATTCCAATGGAAATCTATATAATAGGAATTTAAGGTGACGTGTTTAGGATGTTGTGTTACATAGAAGAAGTCTCCAGTGACACGTAGCTGATAAGCCAATAAAATATTTCTCTTGGTTTCGAACCGTGAAGGAGAATGGACGTGTTTGAGACACGTTATCCATCCCATTAATTAGGATTAGTTAAGGGACACCCCATGGGTATTATATACCAGCAAAGTATACATCTATACATTAAAGGAAAAGGAAAAGAAAAAATGCCAAATAATTTAAAAACCTAAAATGAGTGTGTGCTCTTATCGTTAATAACTTTTACAGCTTCTGCTATTAAAAAGGGGGTGTTGGCTACCAAAACCAACATGATAGACGTGCATACGGCTGCAACAAAAAAAACGAGAAAAAGAAGGAGATAAATATCACGGTGACAGATATGATGACTACTACTGCCACGGTTACATCACGACTACTACAGAGAGACGTCACAACTGATTGAGCTGACTACCTACGACGTGTCAACAAGTCGTCGCCCACATAATGTGGTGAAGACAAATAATTGGTTTACCTAATTGCTACAGAAAGGACAATTACATCAACGATAAAAACAGAAATAAACAAGTTAAGCGTTGTGGTTGCAAGGTTGAACAATAATTAGTGAGGAATACAATGAAGACGCAAACAACAAGGAGAATGCAATAATAAGTGTATTAAAGAAAAGGTATAGTTACAGTATGTACAAATGAAGGTGTCGAGTCAGAGAGTCTTGGTGGGAGGACATGTACGCTCTTCGGCGTCACTTCCGGTGGCATTTAGGTAACACACACTAAGGCCAACCTAGGCTTGCCATTTATAGTGTAACGTTATTCGTATATGCAAATGAGTGATTGCCACCACAACACCCCCCTCTCAAGATTTGAAGTCACACAGATTTCAATATCTTTTTCTTTTTGGGTTTACCATCAATGGTTCATTAAATTTTCTTTTCCTACCTGATCTTCGGGGTTCAGGTGTATATTGAGGCGGTTCCAAATTAAAGGATTCGTATATGATATCTATGGTTTCCTCCTCTTCGACTGTTGTCGTATAATCATCATCTTGGATATGACGTTTTTTTTATCTGATTTAGGTGCCTTTTATGTATACTCTGTGGACTTTTAATCATATATGTACAATCACCAATGCGTTTATCCACTACTCCACATTCCCAGTAAGATGTGTTATTCTTGTAGCACTTAAAATATACTCGATCTCCCGAGTTATATTTCTTTCTTCTCGTGTGTGTAGTGTTTCGGATAATTGCCTGTCTTGGCAACAGTTTATCAAACACTGATTTCACCTTTCTGGCAAACATTAGATCAGCTGGTGATATGTTTGATGGTGTACTAGGATGTGGTGTGATCCTATAAACTTGCAAGAATTGTTGCAAAGCTTTTTCTGTTGGTGTTCCAATGGATTTCTTTAACGCTCGTTTTAGCGTGTCCACGAACCTTTCCGCAAGGCCGTTCGACCTTGGATGATACGGCGGAGCCGTGATGTGCTTCACTCGGAACGTGTCGCAAAATTCCTTAAACTCTGCGGATGTGAACTGCGTTCCGTTGTCAGTGACCAGTGTGTCTGGTACACCGAATCTTGCAAACAACTCGTGTAGGAACCCTATTGAGTTGTTCGTTGTTGGATTCCTGCAACGCATTACCTCCGGCCATTTTGTGTAACTATCCACTACAATTAAATAATAGTTTTCTCCTACTCGACCAGCGAAGTCCATGTGGATTCTCGACCATGGTTGGTCGGTTTTCGGCCAAGGTTTGTGTACTATAGGTGGGGATTTTGCTGCTAACTGGCATCCTTTACATTTATTTATTGTTGCTGCTATGTCAGTGTCCATGTTACGCCAGTACACGTAGCTTCTCATTAACGACTTCATTCGATTTATCCCCGGATGTCCCGTATGGAAATCTCTTAACATCCTATTCTGCAATGTTTTGGGTATTACCACTCTCTCACTGTACAGTAACACATCGTTACATATGGAGAAAACTTCCTGCACCTTTGTGTCCGTTATAATTTTCTCTTTTATGTCCTTTATGTATTCGTCTTTCTCGGCTTCCCTTTTAATGTCCGACAAAGTTACGGGTAGTTCCTTAATGATGTTTGCTACCATATTTTTTACTTCAACAATTGTCCGAATTGCTGCAATGACTGATTCTTCCAGATTGTGTTTCTGTGGTATCAGTCTTGACAGTCCATCCGCATGGCAAATCTTTTTTGATGCTAGATGTTGTAGCTGGAAATCGTAATTAAGTAAGAGTGTACCCCAGCGCAGCAATCTATTTGCGGTGTATACCGGCAATCCTTTTTTTGATCCATAGATCGTGACTAACGGTTTATGGTCGGTTTCAAGTAAGAATTGTCTACCATATAAATATCGGTGAAATTTAGTCACGGAAAAGATTATGCTCAATGCTTCTTTTTCGATTTGTGAATATGCCCTCTCGGCTGGTATCAGCGTTCTCGAAGCGTGCGCTATTGGTTTTCTAGACCCATCCGGCATAATATGTTGAATGCATGCTCCTAAGCCGTAGGAACTAGCGTCACTAGCGACGACTATTTTTAATTTTGTGTCAAAGTGCGTTAAGAATAATTCGGATGTTAGTGCGCTCTTTATTTTGTCAAAAGCGGTTTGACATTCTTGCGTCCAGTTCCAAGGTGTTTCCTTTTTAAGTAGATTATTTAAAGGGGCTCGCAAGTTATGCATTCCTTCAATAAAAGATTGATAATAATTTGCGAGTCCTAAGAAACTCTGCAAGGTTGTTACGTTATCAGGTGCTGGCATATTTTTTATTGCCGCAGATCTGTCTGGGTCTGGACGTCGTCCATGTTTGTTTATTATGTGTCCAAGATACTTAATCTCGCTCATACAAAAGTCACATTTACTTTCTTTTACTTTAAAGCCGAATTCTTGTATTCGAGTAAATACTTGTTTCAAATGTTCCTTATGTTCTTGTAGGGATTTGCTCCTGACAACAATGTCGTCCAGGTATGCACATGCGCACTCAATACCACTTAGCATGGTGTCCATCGCTTGCTGAAAAATGGCAGGCGCTACTTTGATGCCAAAGGGCAATCGGTTGTATTTGTACAATCCCTTATGCGTATTGATGCATAGTATTTTTGAGCAATTTTCCTCGACCGGTATTTGCAAATATGCATCGCTCAAGTCTATCTTGGAGAAGATATTACCACCATTTAACTTCGTGAATATTTCCTCTGGGCTTGGTAGAGGGTAATGGTGATCTTTTAATAGGGAGTTGACCCCGGTCGAAAAATCTGCGCACACTCTAACTTCGTCATTCTTTTTCTTTACGTATACGGTGGGGGCTGCCCACTCGCTGTGTTCTATTTTTGATAGAATTCCTGTCTGTTCCAATCTATCTAATTCTTTATTAATCTTTTCCAACCCAGCGAACGGAACGTTTCGCTTTTTTCTAAAAATTGGGCTGGCGTTTTCTTTAAGTTCAAACGAGGCCTTGAATTTATTACAGCCACCTAAGTTAGTCGTGAATGCTTCAGAAAATAATTCTTTTAAATCGTCTTTTATATTTACTGTTGTTGGAGAAGAACATTCTATTTTTTTACAGAATGTATTGATTGGCTTATCCCATAGTCCAAATTTCTCAATTAAATCTATTCCAAACAGATTTTCACTATTTTTCAGTACGAATATTTTTAATTTCTTCGTAATCCCTTTTAATTTTATCAGAAGGACAACTTCTCCTTCAAATTTTATACCACCACCAGTTACCGTCCGGGCTGATTTACTCGTTTTCATCATGGTTGGTTTTTTACCCAACTTTTTCCATGTATTCAGGTTTATAATAGAAATATCGGAGCCGGAGTCGAGTTGTAACTTTATTGGTATTTTAAATATTTCCACTTTTACGTATTTTCGCCGATCTTTGTCTAATTTTGTATTTGATTTTGTTTGCTGTACTCTCTTTCTGGTGTAATCTTTATATCTGCAGCAATCGCTTTTGTGTCCCACCTTCTTACAAATGTAGCATTTTTTCTTTTTATAAGGACAATCTGATTCCCAATGCTTTTCTGTACATCTCTTACAGTTATATCTAGGAAGAGGCTTGTTATATTCTGTCCTATATTTATGGTTATTAGGATTGTAATATCCCGTTCCATTTCGATTGCTTTTCTTTGTAAAGTTCTTGGTTGGTGTGTATGGTTTTCTAACTTTTCTTACATATGCCACTCCGGATTCTTCTATATTTTTTAAATCCTTTTTTAGTGTAATGGCCCTTTCACAGTCCTCTGCTAGTTTCTGGAGGGTTAAATCTTGCTCAGATTCCAGCTTAGACAACACTCGTCTGCGTATTTCTGCATTTTTCGTGGAAACTAACCCTTGTGCGAAGATTAGACATTTAAAATCTTCTACCGTTAGTTCCGCAAGCTTAAAATTATCGCAGTTTTTATTGACAACTGATGCGTATGTCAAATAATCTTGGTTGTCCATCTTTCTTAGATTCATGCACAGCCATCTTTTATGAAAAAGAGATATATTTGGATTAAATAATTCTTTTAGTAATTTCACAACTTCCATGAACTCTAATTCCGTAGTTTTTTTAGGTAATATGTAACTTATGAATTTGCTGTGTTCTGATGTACCCAATTTCCTGAGTAAGAGGCTCACTTTCTGGCTATTTGGCCAATTTTTGCAGTCCAGTTGAAAGACATCCTCGTATCTTGTATAGTATGCTTCAAAAGTCTTTCCTTCCTCCGGCACATAATTAAATGTGTCCATACTATTAAAGATAGTTGTATGGGAGAAATTAACACTGTCGACATTTTCTCGATTACTCTTTAGTAGTTCCAGTGTTTTAGCAAAACGTTCATTTTGTCTTTCCTCGCGGTCAGCTTGTGCCTGTAAAAATTGCATGAACATTTTTGATAAGTCTTCCATTTTTTTTTTTTTTTTTTTCGTGACGTTTTACTGTATTATCCGTTATCCAGTGACAACTTAGAAAAAAATCCTTTCCTTGAGCTTTAATTTCTAGCTATGGTATTTCCTTTTAGTACCGCCGCCAAACAAATTATTAATTAAAAGATTCCTTTAGTTGTTGTTTTGCTAACGGGGAGCAGTAATTAGAATCCACTGGTGAACTTTTTTTTTTCGTAGGTTACTTCCTTGCTTTTCGTAATACGAGTCTGACCTGTCGTTTTGCGACAGAACAAAATCCGCTTTTCGTTTGCAAGTTGGTCCTTTAGTAATACAAAACAGATTTGTCGTTTAGCGACAAAAGAAAAATTCACTTTTACATTCGTTTGCAAGTCGGATTCCAAGAAAACGGCGTAAATTGTCGATTTTACCACGTTCGAGTTTGTTTTTTTTTGTTTTTTTCACTTAAGTTGAAACTTTTCTTTAAATCCGTTTGCTCGTCAACACTTTGCATTGTACTCTTTTTTTTTTTTAAATAGTTCTTCGTCAAACTGTTATATTTGACGCTTCATATCTCGTCGCCAACTGTTGTGGTTGCAAGGTTGAACAATAATTAGTGAGGAATACAATGAAAACGCAAACAACAAGGAGAATGCAATAATAAGTGTATTAAAGAAAAGGTATAGTTACAGTATGTACAAATGAAGGTGTCGAGTCAGAGAGTCTTGGTGGGAGGACATGTACGCTCTTCGGCGTCACTTCCGGTAGCATTTAGGTAACACACACTAAGGCCAACCTAGGCTTGCCATTTATAGTGTAACGTTATTCGTATATGCAAATGAGTGGTTGCCACCACAACATTAAGAATAAATGTAAATGGCTGCAGTGGGGTGCTGTAGCGTTATAAGATAGGGCCAACACGAAAAATAAAGATAACTATTTTAAATACGATAATGATAATGGGGGAATAGGAATTTGAAACTATGTACTTGATTATAAAGTCCTGACACAAATAACTTCAGAATGAAATTATTTAACTCAAAATATAGGGCAAATGTTTAACGGAATTTGCTGATCGACAAAAAGAATTAGGTTAGAGAGAAATTGACAAAACAATATATTGTCAGTGTCTGCAAAAGTTTAAGGGATGTAAGGACAAAGATAAGAACATGTTTATACAGGAAAGAAATAGATACCCAGTTAGACAGGGAGTTAGATAAAGAGTTAGTTTTTTGTCACAGGTCGAGACAAACCAATCAACGAATTAAGCGACCGAAGTATTACAGAAAAGAACATTATACGAACGATAAAAACAAATACATAAATAAATGACAACTTTTTCCATGTTAAGAGCAAGTTAATAAAGAAAGCTTTAGGTTTATAGTGGGGTATAGTATGAGTGAATCTGGCTACATCAATATATTAAACTGCTATATGCCTGATAATTATGGGTTTTTCCATCGCCTGCTACTGGTTTGCAAGCTAGTATTCGATCAATATCAGTTGATATCTAAACTATCTAATATCTAAACTATAATTCCTGAATCTATTATTTTATTTCTTATATTTATACTTATCAAACTTATATTAGCGTCTTCTTTTATTGTCTATGCTTTGGGTTCGAACACAAAAAGTGCATTTTTTATTCGTACGAGAATCGCGATAATTCCTACTTTCTCCTGTTGGATAATATTAATCAAACAGTTCGAATGCGGTTATAGGCACCAGCTACCAAATATATATTTAAATAAGTAGTAATCAGGAAAGCGTCTGAAAAAAAAAACGAGAGTCTTCTAAGTTTTTCTTATTCTTAAGTGTTCACTTTATTACATGTAAAAGAGGTCGTGTCATATAATACGACGTCACAGTCACACGTGCTCTCTGATTACCGTAGGTTAATCTCTCCTTGCGATATAACATAAGTACGGACGTGTTGGTAGAGGCAATAGGTGGATATTTTTACCAGCCTGACTACAACGCATCTCTATTTTCTGCAAATACACATTGTTACTGTCTTGTGAAGCTGAACTTCGGCTTCTAAGAAAAAAATGGTCTTCTGGTGTTGTTTTCCCTCTTTTTTATCTGTTTTTTCTGTTGCCGTGTTTCATCAGTATCTGTAGATTCTTTGATTGATCGATTCTAGCCAAGTGTCTTCGCACTTGAAGGGTGATGGAGACCGCAGATTGGTTTTAAAGGCCACCTACGCGGTTAGCGAAAGAGAACAGGTGTGAAGTAAGAGAGTACAGGAAGTCCGAAAAACCAAATTAGTAAAAGGGGTAGACGGGAGAGGAACAAATAGTAAATTGTAAACAAAGTGCGGGAGTAAGAATATAAAGGGAATGGAAGAAGAAGAAGAAGAAGAAGAAGAAGAAGAAGAAGAAGAAGAAGAAGAAGAAGAAGAAGAAGAAGAAGAAGAAGAAATTGGGGTAAGAAAAAAGGCAAGACTATTAAGAGGGAGTGGGCGAATGAATAGGAGAGAGGGTAAAGAAGAACAAGAACAACAACGAAAAAAACAACGAAAACAACAACAACAACAAAGATAACAAGTATGGAAAATAAAATAGCAAGAAAACAACAAAAGCACAAAAAAAGGAAATTATACAATTTAAAATGTAAAGATGATATAATAAAGATATAATACAAATTAACGATATCAACATGATACAAATAAACGATATCAACATAATACAAAAAGAACGATATCAAGATAATACAAATCAATGATATCAAGATGATACAAATAAACGATTTTGAGATGATACAAATAAACGATATTAACATAATATAAATAAACGATGTTACTTTAATACAAATAAGCGATATCAACATAATACACAAGAATGATATCAACATGATACAAATAAACGATATTTACATAAATTAATAATCGATATCAACATAGTACAAATAAACGATATTAACATAATACAAATAAACAATATCAACATAATACAAATAAACGATATCAACATAATACAAGTAAACGATATTTACATAATACAAATACACAATATTAACATTATACAAGTAAACGATATCAACATAATACAAATAAACGATATCAACATAATACAAATAAACGATATCAACATGATACAAATAAACGATATCAACATAATACAAATAAACGATATCAACATAATACAAATAAACGATATCAACACGATACAAATGAACGATATCAACATAATACAAGTAAACGATATTTACATAATACAAATACACAATATTAACATTATACAAGTAAACGATATCAACATAATACAAATAAACGATATCAACATAATACAAATAAACGATATTAAAATAATACAAGTAAACGATATTAACATAATATAAATAAACAATATCAACATGATACAAATAAACGATATCAACCTGATACAAATAAACGATATCAACACGATACAAATAAACAATATCAACATAATATAAATAAACGATATCATCATGATACAAATAAACGATATTAACATAATACAAATAAACGATATCAACATAATATAAATAAACAATATCAACACGATACAAATAAACGATATCAACATGATACAAATAAACGATATAAACCTGATACAAATACACGATATTAACATAATACAAATAAACGATATCAACATGAGACAAATAAACGATATTAACATAATATAAATAAACGATATCAATATAATAAAAATAAACGATATCAACATGATACAAATAAACGATATCAACCTGATACAAATATCACGTTCGCGTAATAAACGGGCAATAAGTAAGAATTAGAAACTAGGGTACCTGAAAGAACAGAAGAAAAGAAAGGAAAAACAGAAAAAAATAGAAAGGAAATTACTTCACACTTGACGGAATCTCATACTTGTATAAGAGTCAGATACGTCCTAAAATTGAGTACTGCTATGTTAGGCAGGTTCCGCTTGGGTCACTGTATCTTGCCTTGACAGGGTACAAAACCGACTTCGCAGTCAAGGGGATGATATATTCTCTTCTCTGCAGTCCATTTCGCACAGAAGAGATGTAGCTAGCCCCCGTCTCTTCTGTATCAATATTTACATGGTAGGAAATCGACTGAGCTCCAATTCCTCGTTCTCCCCTTGTAAAACATTCACATCAAGAACCCGACTCGCTACAACCATAGCAGATTACTTTCTTTTCTATCTCTCTGTACCAAAAACCAAGCGAAACTTCCATGAACAAAGTTTTATTGCTAGAGTATGTGGAACAAAATACCAGTTAGCTGCTTCCCAGCCGACTCCCACATGGTCATCTTCAAGTCTAATGTAGACAAATACTTGTTGAGCCATCATTTTGGATAATGAATTTCTCTTAAGAACTATTCTGCCCATTCCAATGTTGTTTCATGGTGGCATTCAACGTTCAATCGAAGATCTTCTTAACACTTATTCTTGGGTAGCCTTCAGCCTTGATAAGCAGTAACCAAATAGTATTTAAAAATGACAAAAAAGGAGAGCGATGAAATATAAATGAGGAAAAAAGAAAAGACGGACAAAAGAAAGTGTTAGAAAAAAATGAAAAGATAGAAAACTATGTGAAAATTAGAAAATAGCAAATTAATAAAAAATGGTGGCTACATGAAAAAATAAGGAGAAAATCAAAGGAGAGAAGAGAAAATCGATACTCTGGAATTAATTAGTTATATAGAGAATTACAAATTACAAAACTAGTAAATCGATAAGCAAAAACGTTTTGTTTAGAAAGAAAAGAAATAGAAAGAAAGAAAATAGAAAGAAAGAAAGAAAAAAGAAAGAAAGGCGAACAATGAAAGTGATAAAATGGAGGAAAGAAACAGGAAAAATAGCAAGTGACAAAAAAAAAAAATAGAAGAAAGAAAACGACAATGGAAAAAAAAAGATGACACAAAGGAAAGAATAAAAGTTACCAACGTTGAGAGCACGGAAGAAAGACGGAAAGAAAGAAAGAATATTGTATCAACATTAAAAACAAAGAAAGAACAAAAGAGAACGGGCGATAATCGGGACAAAGGCAGGGAAAAGAAAGAAAGATTATGCCAACATTAAGTATAAAGAAAGATTGAAAGAAATAAAGAAAGAAAAAAACACTTCGATACAAAAAGAAAAAAAGAACAATAATATAAATGAAAAGGATGAAGTTAGAAAGAAAAAGGAAACAAAGAAAGAAAAAAGAAAGAAAGAGAGAAAGAAAAAAAGAAAGAAACTAAAAAAGAAAGAAAGAAAGGAAAATAATATAAATGATAAGGATGAAGGAAAGAAAGAGAGAAATAAAAGAAAGAGAGAAAGAAAAAAGGAAGAAAGAAAAGGAAAGAAAGGAAAATACTATAAATGATAAGAGTAAAGGCAGAAAGAAAGAAAGAAATAAAGAAAGAATGAAAAAAACGAAAGAAATAAAAAAAACAAGAAAGATAGAAAAAAGAAAGATGGAAAAAAGAAAGAAAGGAGGAAAGAAAATATGAAAGAAAGAAAGAAAAAAAGAGAGTAAGTAAACAGAAAGAAAGAAAGAAAGAAAAAAGAAAAAAGTAAAAAGAAAGAAAAAGATAGAAAAAAAGAAAAAAAGACAGAAAGAAAGAAAAACGGAAGGAAAGAAAGGACAAAGATATAAACGTTAAGAAAAAAGAAAGAAAGAAAGAAAGAAAGAAAGAAAAAAAGAAAAAAGTAAATAGAAAGAAAAAGATAGAAAAAAAGAAAAAAGACAGAAAGAAAGAAAAACGGAAGGAAAGAAAGGACAAGGATATAAACGTTAAGAAAAAAGAAAGAAAGAAAGAAGGAAAGAAAGACAGAAAGAAAGAAAGAAAGAAAGAAAGAAAGAAAGAAAGAAAAAGGGGGGAATAAATCATGTCGACGTAAATGAAGACAAAAAAGAAGAAATAGAGCAAATATTTTCGTCGGATCGGCAAACGCCAAAAGAAAAAGAAAAAAGATGTTTTCTCATCAGAGATTACATTACAAAATAATCCCCGATGTGAAAACGGTGTCTTTTTGCTTTTGCTTATCTCAAGTGGCGTTTCATATACCGAAACGTCATCTAGAATAAATAGATCATTTTTCACATGAAAATATCTTCTAGTCATTTTGATATCATATACATGCAGAAACACCTGAATTGAATGAGGAACTCGCTGTTCTTTTGTACCAGCCCATAAAACCATATCACTTTATGTTCTTAGTTTTATAGCGTATAATATTCAATTCGTAATGTTTGCAACGCATTTATAACTTACCGGTAACTGTAAATTCCGCTTACTTTAATTCATGTAGCTGTACAATATATACATATATATATATATATATATATATATATATATATATATATATATATATATACTTAATATTTATTTTTTCTTAAAATCTTACATGACAGCAAATGTGGTGTTGGCTGTTTGTGTGTTGTCCGGGTGATTATTAAAAATCATTTATTTAATATTTCGGGAAAATCTTCCCTTTTTCAAAAATAATAAACACCAAAGGAAAAATCCGTCTGTGTAGAGAATTCACCAAAATGGATGCCAGAAATTAAAAATTAAAAATTAAAAATTAATTTTTAGAAAAAAAAAATAGTAAGTCCCACTTCGATTTTTTATTTTTGTTCCTTCCAGTTTACAACCTACCCGGCACTTTGCATTGCCCTCAACCTTTTTAAACATACTATATATATATATATATATATATATATATATATATATATATATATATATATATATATATGTATATATGTATATATATATATATATATATATATATATATATATATATATATATATATATATATATGGCTGGACTAAGACGCCGAAATTTAAGTTTGAAACATGACTCGGCGACCGGTATGAATAATTCTTCTCTACACTGACGATGCCCGAAAGGATGAAACGTAAATGTATGTAGATATATACAAGTATTTATAATTATTAGTCGCCCCCAAATCTAGGCTGGGCTCTGTAATGAGTAGTATTAACACAGCCGTTATCGTGGTTTCAATGCATATTCCTTTCAGTAGTCGAATACTTTGACGATGGCTGCCTTTAAATAGGATTGATCTCTCGCTGATTTAACGGGTTGTTGATAACGGCGGTTTTTGAGTTTGAAATATAACTTATGTTCCGGAGTTTAAGTGCGGCGACCCGTATGAATAATTCCGAGGTCAGAGAAAAGCTTGATATTTCGTCATAGTAAAGGAAAGTAAAAACAACATATAGTAGCTAATAATTTATATATTCTCACAATTCGAAATGCATCTCTAAAGGTGTTTTTCTTCCGAATACAGCTCACTCGAAAACGCCGCTCTTAGCATCCACAACGGTTTTATTAGCACACAGGCTTCAAGGATTCTTTCTGGCAACAAGATCGTCCTTGGTGTTTCAAGCGGTATGGTTGGTGTCTTTCCCAGACATAAGAATCCATGGGATTGCAATCAGGCTAGTTGGGAGGGGGGTTTATATTGAGACTGGTGATATCATATAGTTGAGAGCCATACTGGTGAAGTTGTGGAAGTTTTTCTGCAGGTGTGATACGGCGCTTAGTCCTGCAGCTACCTTCTCCACCTTGCGATTGAGAACAGTAGGCAGCAACTCAATATAGTCATCTGAATTGGGTCTGAATCCCTTTTTGATGATGTGGGACGGTATTAGATGGCCTTCGTTTAAAAATCACAGTTTGAGGAAAATTGGTATTTGTGACGTAAAGGCTTCGTCCAGACGGTATAATATCCACCTGTATGTATGTGCATTGTGTAACTGGTCTTGACAAGAACCAAGATATCCACAGTTCGACTGAGGTCTTGATCTTGCTGAAACGTTTATTGGCTTTCTTAACTCAGTTCTCTTAGGCTTGGCGATAAGCATAAGATCCTCGTTAAGCGCTTTCTTCACATGGACCACCCTACCCTAACCCCACATACCCTAACCCTAACCACACTAACCCTAACCACACTAACCCTAACCATACTAACCCTAATCCTAACCGTAATCCTAACCACACTAACTCTAACCATAATTATAACCATACCCCTAACCTTATCTCTCTCGTTAAGTTCCGCATTGCCTTGCCTGGATCTTACCGCACTTTTTCGACGAATTACGTTGTGTGGACACAGTCAGCACCCAAGCTATAGTTATTCCTACTAACCACTGATTTCACGTATCCATCGAAATGCTTCAGCTCACGTCTCATGGCTGTCTAAAGCACGGGGCTGCAGCTAAAATTTCCGAAGTTTTAATTTCGCCGCGAATCGCAATGATGCAGGTCACACTTTTTTCAATAGTTCAGTGCTTTCCTCTGTGAGAGCTTCACCACAGCCAATAGTACACAGAAACAGTTCTCCGTTGCACTTCATTTTTTTCTGAAATGAATTATCAAATTTATCACCCTATATAATTTGTACTTTTAATCATTCTTGACTAGTTATGATATTATAATGTAGCTACGGTGTACTTTAATCCACACCGTGTGTCCTTCTCGATCCCCACGGGGTGTCTATTTCGTCGATAGAATTAGTTGTAGTCGCAGTTATGATGTGGCAGCAGAGGTTTTCATTTTTCTCTCCCGCCTAGTAGCTGCAATTTTGCACAACATAAAAGTAAAAACTTCAACAATAATGTTGCTCAATGTCTCATGTCACTTGACTTTTTATTCTTTCATTCTCTTACAGCAATGTAAGGTTACATATGATATAAGCTTATCCATCTCCCTCCGTACTAAACAATGATGGAACTTCGAAAAAACTGCCACTGAACACAACTAGCTTACATGCCAAAGATGAAAACTCTCCTTACTTACTTCCTCCCTACGTGTCATTTCGTACTTCCGTCCATGATTCAACTTCCTGTACACGTATCTTTATTTCTACTTTTAACTTCTAATGACATTTTCCATACACTTACTTATTTCTTAACCTATGTGGAAATTTTCCGATTCTAACTTTACTTTTCCACACCCGCATCTATATATTATAAAACTATGAAGACTACCCTACTATTTCATCATAGCTCTATGAGGATAGACGAGGTTATACATTTCTCTGTCGCTCCAAACACTTTTTTACACCTGAGGCAATTTTCTATCTATACCAATCTACAATCAAACCATGTATAAAGTACTATTGTAATATTTCGGCTGGTGAATCTCTGTCCCATTTGAGGGTTCTTGGTAAGGTGCAGAAACGTATCTGTGATTTGATTGGGCCTACCCTTTCTTTTTCTCTGCACCCTCTCTCTCACAGACGTGATGTTGCTAGTCTCAGTCTTTTCTGTAAATACAATTATGGCATGTGTTCTTCAGAATTATGTGATCTATTCTTTGCTTCTTTTGTTCCAGATCGTTTGACTCGTTGGTCTAGTGGTCTCCATTAATTTGCTGTGTTGATACCTCATTGTAATACGGCTTCCTATTCCGGTGACTTCTTTACAAGAACTGCAGGCTTATGGAACTCTCTTCCTGCTGACTGTTTCCTCCTACCTATAACCTTGGTCTTTTAAAAACTAAGGCCAATAGGTATCTCCTGTCTTTGCGATGATCCTATTTGTTCTTGTTAGCTCATTAAATCAATTGAGAACGGGAATTGGGCGATCAACAGTTGCTATGAATAGATGGGGCTACAAAACTGACCCAACCATCTGTGAATGTGGAAAGGAAGACTATATGATGCAACATTGCCTGGTCTGCCCCCTACTGCCCAACTGGTGTTGCTTGAAAGATCTTGCAGAGTACAACACTATTGCAAAGGACTGCATAAAAGTGTGGGAAACTGTCATATGACCACATGCTTCAAAGATACGCAAAGAAGAAGATCAAGTGGCTTCATGTCTTGTCTGGAGCGATTTCAATAAATAGAAAAAATAGCTCCAACTTAACATGAACACGGACAACAATCCAAAGTATCAGCAACGTCTCTTTACGAATAATCGCTGGTAATCCAAAAAAATTCACCAACTGATATTTTAGAGGAATATAACCTGAATTGAACTGAAAGAGAACAGATGTGTGGGCGTATTTAAGAGACAAACGAGAGGAATTTGGTAAATGATGTCGAAAATGTACAAGTCTTGCAATAGATAAAATATACTTCACGCTCAATAACACTTGAGGCGTAATGAAATCTAATGCGATATTTCCTCCGAGTATGTCATGGAATGTTTGATTTCCGATTGATTGCCTCCTCAGGGTACAGGCGCCAATCTAGCTGTGTCCAATATTCTTGGATAATAGCATCCTTCTATTAAAAATCAGTCTGGGTTGACATTTGAGAATACTTTGAATAACAAGGCTGACTAAATATCGGCTTGTAAAATAGAATGACCCTTTAGGGACGAAGAAACAAATAGTAGTTATCTATTATTCTACAATTAAATAAATATTGATATAAGAATATGTAATAGTTCCAGCGGAAAACGTATTCATTTAAACATTATATATATATATATATATATATATATATATATATATATATATAAGGTAACGGTCGCAAAGCCTGGACGCGCACGAGTGTCGTTGCCGACATCGCACACTGTCCATGGCCGTAGCGGCGGTGATTTGTTAAGAATCACCGTGTCTAGGGCACAGCATATGGAAGGCGGAGCCCATCCCTCTCCTTCCGCTGCCTTGAACCTTCCCTGAGTTTTAGTAAGGTACCCATTTTACTGCTGGGTGGACAGGGGGAGTTTTTAGACCCAAAAATTCGCATGCCGTGAGGGTGATCGAACCCGGGTCGTCCAGCCCAAAGACAAGTGCTATAACCACTCGTCCCCAGGCCCTCCCTATATATATATTCCATGATAAATGCCAGTATACTGAAATCATGTTCCCTTAATAGGGTGAAAGTGAAAATTAATATACACTAAATGTACAAAAGCAAGGAAATTCCCAAATTTTGACACTTTTATTGTCATTAAGGGTATGCGAGCACAACAGGGCTATGTATTTTACTGGTAGGAAATTTTCTTCAGCGCACCTCACACACTTCATCCACTCATGCATAGAGATTTATACTGTAGTGATGTGATAATGAAATGGCTTGGTTGATATGTAGTCATACCCTTAATGACAATAAAAGTGTAAAAATTTGGGAATTTCCTTGCTTTTGTACATTTAGTGTATATGAATTTTCATCTTCACCCTATTAAGGGCACATGGTTTCAGTATACTGGCATTTATCATGGAATGTCACTACTTTTGTAAAGGCTATGCCTCAAGACAATGCTAATTTTTAATTTTTTTTTTAATTTTCTGGAAAACTAAGGTATATGGTAAACTGAAATTAAAATGCCATCAACTAGACCCTAGAACCCCTATCTCTGCCAAAAATCAGCTGAATCCATCAAATAGTTGATAAGATACGGGGTGGCACACACGTACGTACGTACACACGGATAACACAAACTAACTCCTGACCTTTCTGGATCTCTGGGTTGCCTTGACTAATGATGCTGAAA
This sequence comes from Sepiola atlantica, assembly GCA_963556195.1. Lineage (NCBI taxonomy): Eukaryota > Metazoa > Mollusca > Cephalopoda > Sepiida > Sepiolidae > Sepiola > Sepiola atlantica. The sequence continues at coordinate 110,119,163 of OY744531.1, forward strand.
TTCTACACACTTATAGAACCTATCAAATGAAAATTCTGTGCAAAGTTTTAAATAATTTGGTTTATTGGTTTATTAGTTATGACTGATCAAAGAAATGTGATTTCTAGCATAGGTCGTTTTTGAAGTCTATTAAGGGATAGAGCGCTATCGCGCCTCCATTGATATATATATATATATATATATATATATATATATATATATATATATATATATATATATATGTATATAATAATATGATATATATGATATATATAATATATATATAATGTATATATGTATATAATAATATGATATATATATAATATATATAATATATACATAATATATATATAATATATATATAATATATATAATATATATATAATATATATATAAAATATATATATAAATATATATATATATATATATATATATATAATATATATATATATATAAATATATATATATAAATATACTATATATATATATAAATATATATATATATATACCTTATCAACGGACATTCACCAACTGGACAGACTCCATATTTTTACACGCAAACTCTCACTCTCTATTACTTAATATTTTTTCAAATTTTGAATTTTGGCTTTTCCACTGCCAACTTATTTATCTATGTAATTCCTCTGATGATAAGATTTTAATCTTTGAAAAGCCTTGGCTTAGGGAAAGAATAATTAACATGTTTTACCGAGTACACCTTGCATTGAACAATTGAAGTTGAAATAGATTTGTCATTCGTACATGTTTATCTCTCTTCTTTCATTTATCTTTATAATAGCTCTATCTCGTATAGTGAGCTTAAACATTTCTCTATAGGTTCTATCTACTAAAAGTATACTTTTAGTTTCGTATCTTATATATATATATATATATATATATATATATATATATATATATATATATATATATATATATATATGAGATCTGTTGGGGGCTTCCTTAAGAAGCACCGACTAGCTTAAAAGCAATCAGATATTTTTTAAAAAAAACAGATAAAGCGATGCGAGAATTTTAATAAATGAAACATTGATTTTTTTATATATAAGATATTTCGTCATACGCATGTCTTCCTCAACGGTTACAGTGATTTGTGTTTTTTCATCTTTTTATGCCATTGTCGGCAACCCAGGTCGGCACAGTCGACCTGAGAGCACGAAGTCCCGGTGTCAAATGGGAGAGTATTCTTCGTGTCAGAGTAGTACTAGTAGCAAGCACGCTGGTTCGCGGTAGTTTTAGGAGATCCGTTGGGGCCTACCTTAAAAAGCATTGACTAAAAATAATAACTCTCCCATTTGACATCGGGACTTCGTACTCATAGGTCGACTCTGCCGACCTGGGTTGCCGACAATGGAATAAAAAGATGAAAAAACACAAATCACTGTAACCGTTGAGGAAGACATGCGTATGACGAAATATATATAAAAAAAAATCAATGTTTCATTTATTAAAATTCTCGCATCGCTTTATCTGTTTTTTTTTATCTGATTGCTTCTTAAGATGATTTCAAAAGAAAGTGAAAATCAGCGAATGTTGCTTAATTGTTTTTTACTGACGCTTTATCAAATTCAATACAAATATGAAATATTTGAATTTTCAAATGGAAGGTTGTACCCATATAGGTTTATAGATAATAGGGACCATAGGTGTCTTCTATCACAGCCAAGTTTAATTATAATGGAGAACCGATACACTTACCTCCATCATTATAATCTCATTTCCGTCAGTATGTCTAGCTTAATGTTTAAAATTAAATTTGTGTTGGTCTGTCACGAATAAGTTATAAATAGCATTTATCAACATGTTCTTTTTTTTTTTTAGATAGAACAAGTTTTCGGCGTGACGTAGGTAGGTGCATATAGGTAGTGTCGACGGTATTTATAGATAGAGATTCCACTGCATTTTATGACCAGAAACAGATGAAGGTAGCGTAAAATGTTGACATTCCATTATCTTCTCGGTTAGGTTTGTAAAACAGTAACACATGGACTTGCCAACTGTTACACGTAATCGCACCTGCAACATGTTGTCAGGAGTTGTACTTTGTTAACGCCCTCTATCAACCCTAACCCTAACCCTAACCCTAACCCTAACCCTTACTCTAGCTCTAAACCATCCTGACAACCCGAAGCGCCACTCATCATTTTATGTGCTTTCTGGGTTCTAGCATGTTGAAATACGCGTTTCTCGTAAGGTGTGAAAGGTTTGAAAAACAAAACAAACAAAAATTAGGATGAACAAAATTCTTGGTTTCATCTCTGAAATGGAAACACCCTTCGGAATCTATACTATATTATCATTTTTTGTCTGTCTGTCTCTCTGTCTCTCTGTCTTTCTACTTGTTTTTTTCTCTACACGGGGAGGGGTAATTGAAAACAACACATTATACCAAGATCAATCAAAAAATGTTCAAGTAAAGGTTTACAAAGAATGTTTATGTCTATCTGTCTTTCTGTCTTTCTGTCTTTCTGCATGTCTGACTGTTTGTCTGTAGATATGTTTGTCTGTCTGTTTATTTTTATGTTTGTTTGTTTCATTACACGGGGATCGAATTGAAAACAATGCCCTATACAAAGATCGCTCCGAAAATATTTTCAAGTAAAGTTTTACGAGAAATTCAATGTGTGTATTGATTTTGCATTAGGAGTTTCACAATAAAATCGTAGGTTTGTTTTTTGCATATGTTTTTTGTTTTTGTTTTTTGTTGTTCCGGGCATCCGTATACAGTGTCCGCCATAAGTAACTACATATTTTCTTTTGTGTGTAACTTTGCTGACCCTTACGCATTTATTCGAAAGCTAAAATCGTGTATTTTAATAACCTAGTTTACTTAAGTAACACACTCGAGCTGCCATTGCTCAAGTACCGTTGAATATGTACGTCAAAATATGCCGCGCAGTCGCTGAAAGATTAGATTGATAAATATACAAATACATACAATAACTAATCAAATTACACTTTACTTTTTCTCCCGCCAAAACTGAAGACCCCAAAAATAAAACACCCTAAAACAACAACAATACAACTACCGACCCAAGATCGCAACGAGATAGAAAAAAAACAACTCTCCGACCCATAGTCCACCACTTGAAATCAGAGATACAAAATCTAGCTCGCAGAGTCGAGTAAACAATTAAGAAAGAAAAAAAGGAAAAACTTCGTCACTAATCACTCTTGCATGATATATACATATGTACTAGAAGAATACCCGTCCCAGGACAATTACTATTAATTTCGCGAACGGAAGAGTTTTGCACCACTTTTATATGCCCTTACGAAGATTTAGAATCCAGATATCTAATCCTTATATCTAGAATACTTTTTCTAATTTTAATCAAAATCTATTACATGATATTGATTCTAGAAACTGTCTAAAATTTTAGGCTAAAGCTTAAGGGATCTTAAGAAGAAATTAAAATTCAGGGAATCTTGTTTAATTGGTGTCTATGAATCAAATTCATTGAAATCTTAAATATTTGAAGTGGGGATGGGTTTTACCATATTATTCCCCCTAAAACCCCTTTAAAATATTCTAAGGAAACTAAAATTTGGAGAGTATTAATATTTAATAGATAACATTGTAAAAATTAACAAAAAATCAGAAAATATCGTAATTTTCACGAAGGGTTTCCACACTTTATTTACCGCCTTTGCAATAAACCTAAATTAAACTAAATATAGCCCACATTACTACTAATGTGTTGCAAAAATTCATAATGATCGGTTGATTAGTTCAGGAGTGAATCTTGTACATACAAATATATAAATATATACACATACCTAACTTTATATTATACATATAGTATGAAAGTATCTCTATGACAAGTAAGCTACGTAGAGGCGTCCATGTTTCATTCTCGCAGGAGATCGTTTAATAGTCCAAACGAATTTATTTTGCCATAACTCTACGTATTGGCGTTAAAAACTATTTAATATGTAATATATACTAGAATTTGGGCTCGTATATATATATATATATATATATATATATATATATATATATATATATATATATGTTTTTTTGGGTACAGAAAAATTAGTACAGCATTCGTACCGTCGGTTTCAAGCACAGAAGGACTTAGCCATCCGGCTCTTTTAAGCTTCTCTTGTCATCTGTTTCGGAAATGTGAAGTCACGTGTCACTCTCGTTTTTACGCGTCATTTGCTTAGAGTGTTATGTATGTTTGTTTAAATTTAATGTAAGGAAGGTTTAATAAGGTTTGAATAAAAGGGAGGGGTGAAAAGTAACAGTTGAGATTTAAAACCAGAGAAGTGAAACGTGTCACATTTCCGAAACAGATGACAAGAGAAGCTGAAGAGAGCCGGATAGCGAAGTCCTTCTGTGCTTGAAATCGACGGTACGAATGGTGTACTAATTCTTCTGTACCAAAATGAATAAATATCACAGTCTTAATTTTTTAAATTTTAATTCTCAATTAATTTTTCTGCTATATTACAAAGAAGTTATATATATATATATATATATATATATATATATATATATATATATATATATATAGCATAATAATTTGTTAGATTTACTTCACATATATATATATATATATGTACATATATATAATGTATATATATATATATATGTATATATGTATATATATACATACATATATATACATATATATATTTATTTATATGTATATATATACATATATATATATATACATACATATACATATATAAATATATATATATATATATATATATGTATATATGTATATATACATATATATATATATATACATTATATATATGTATTGATTTATCTACATCCCACAAGGTAAGATGTGACACAAAGTCATGAAAGTAGGATTAGATACGCCAGCGCTCGAGAGGTGAGCACTCTGGCCATTTGACCGTTGACATTTCCCGGTAGGGGCGCCTCAGGTGATTAGCAATAAACTAACCCCTTCTCAAAGGGTGAGAAGGCAAAGACTGGGAGGGTGGACCTCCTAGAACTGCACAAGACAGCGTGCAGTATCCATCGGAACAGATACTACACTTTGATCTTGGCCAAATAGTCAAATGTATATACATGTATATACATACATATATATATATATATATATATATATATATACATATATATATACATATATATGTATATATATACATATATATACATATATATGTATATATACATATATATATACATATATATAAGTATATATACATATATATACATATATATATATGTATATATATACATATATATGTATATATATGTATATATATACATATATATATACATATATATACATATATATATGTATAAATATATACATATATATATACATATATATTTATATATATATATACATATATATACATATATATATATATATATATATATATATATATATATATATATATATATATATATATACTAGCCAAACTGTCTAAACCCGGAGGGTCTAGTCATAATAAGTAAAGGACAAGATTAAAGACAGACACCGAATCTGCAAACAACTACCGAATCCAGCTGTCAATGTATCACACATTATTTTCTCTTTCAACTCAAACGAATCTTCTTTTTAGAAGGTTTTTCGTATAATTAACTCGGTGCCAATTATAATGCGTAATCTTATTTTTAGTAGCTCTAAGGAATTTGGTATATGATGCAACATAGTTGGCATGGAGCCATAACCATTTCTAGCCCTAATGTTGTTCCTAGAAAGTTTCATTTAAATAACACAGTTCTTGGTGAGTGAGAAAGCTTTCTATCAAGAGGAAAGAAAAAAAGCGTATATTTTTAGATGCGTCAATTCAACTTACGCGCTTAGCGATAACATTTTTATTTCAAATGGGACAGACCAACAGACAGGTGGAAAGAGAGATCGACAAATCCTATATTGAATCCTGATTGTAAACTGAATCCTATACAAACCGTAAGTCGACAAAACGTATATTCTTAAGATGCGTCCATTCAATCTGCGCGTTTATCACTAAAAAATATATATTTCAAAATTAAGCCTTACATGACAAGAAAATGCATGTTTAAACTTAATCGTGACAGACCGACAAACATACTATTACAAAGTTGAGTGTGACAGACACACTGTACATTATTTTATGACCTATAATATTTATTGTATATTCTAAGTAATATCAACATAAATAGTAGGTGTATTATTAGCCTTTGCAGTAATATAACAATAGCATAACTACTGTTATCCCCCATGATACACCTGGCATTTCAAGAATGGTATTTTCAACATTGGTACAATTCTTTCGGGTAGTTTAGGACAGGCCCAAAAAACTACACACATATAATATAGAGTAACACAATCCTAATATATAAAGAAAAAGTCAGTCCAATTCTCGTATTTAGAACGCTATAGCATTGCATCTGATGAATCGATATTCTATTCTGCCTCGAAAATTTTTATTTTCTGCCTCTCACCATGTTCTTTGCAAATAATTACTGTATTACGATGACTTCTTTTCCAAAATACTTATTACGGCTAGGAATAGTGTTACAAAAGAAGACTTTCTCACTGATAACTGAAATAGCTGCTACTGCCTTAGTCATTAATAAAAAGAAAATCGACATTGCCACGTCTTTCAGGAAAGTCACATTAAAAATTACATTTCCTAAAATTGAATATTAAACTATTCCTTTTCTTCATTTTTCTAGCATATCATAACAGACTATACAAAAATATATTTGGGAAATAAATTCATAACGTTGTATTTGTTTTACAAACACATTTATTCTGGCTAGGAAGATATTAAAATAAAAAGAAATTTGTTGATGACTGAAAAAAGCTGCTGCTTACATCGTTAATAAATAAAATCTACATAGCTCCATCTTTCATTGCTTTCAAATAAAAAATTACATTGTTTATTTCTTATTATTAGTTGCATATTATAATAGGTGGTTGCCTTCGAGGAATTCTTTAGAATGTTGTCTTTGTTTAACAAATCCCAGATGTGACAACAATACTCCATATAGAACTCAATAGTAACATTTTATTCTTATTTTTTTAAATTTCCGTGATATTCAATTCCTAAATAAAAAAGGTAAACGTCACCATTGCTTTTTTGTAGATGTCGAACCCTAAACCTAAACCTAATCTTAACCCTAACCCTAACCGTAAACCTAACCCTAACCCTAATCCTAACCCAAACCCTAATATTTACCCTAAACTTAACCCTAACCCCTACAATGTTATTATACAAAAACAATCTATAATAGGCAATTAATACCATCAGTGAATTTATAGTACAGTTTTACTTAAGAAAAGTTATTTTACCTTGGTCCATAGCTTTGTTTACAATTAAATCCCAATACAGAAAGACAGAGACATAGCATTTATATTATACATCTCCTTTTACCATACTTATGTTGACACTCGCCGAATAAACAGTACTCCATCCGAGAGTCTTAACTGATAGTCACAATTGCATCCGCATATATATTCAACGTTACTTATGACCTATACACAGACCAGTAACCATACATAACCATACACGACCCTATGCTATATCATCTCCTAAAACACTGTACTTGACGCCCTCCACAATCCCCTTCCGTCCCAATCACACCTCAGTAACGCGACATATTCACTCCGATACTAGAACCTTATAACCCGTATCCCACACTCCTAGACATGACTAGGAATCAAAAGAAGTCTCTTAAAACTCACATCAAGTAATAAGTAATAATATAAGCCAATGCTAATTCTTAACAGCAATCATCACGGGATAAGAAGGTCAACATTCTCATCGTCCACCTTTTACCTTCTACGTATACACTACCTTAACACCGTCTGTCCCTTCGCCGAAACAGTTCTTAACATCCTTAACCCCCACTTTGTGTAAATGTATTTATAAATTCCCTCACTCCGTTACCCGGAGTAAACTAGTCATTATCTGCCTTTCAACACCCACACACTTAAAAATAGAAAAAACGTAAACATTTCCATGATAAAGACAATTAATTTGGTCTCATCTACTCCATTGAAGATTCCAATTACCCAAGGGAAATAACACAAGTTACAAGACTACACGACTGCTATCCCCTTAGAAACAGATTCAAAAAGGTGGATTACTAGGGTTTTTTTCCGTTTATCGTAGAGGTGACAAGTCAAAGTTGGGTACTCTTACTTCCCGACGAATATATATATATATATATATATATATATATAGTATAAATTTTTATTTATTATCCGTTAAAACTTCAGTGTTTATAAAAAGTGGTCAATAACAAGTACACATTTTTATTCATACAAAAATTATTGGTTACATATGTGCATACATGTTTCGGTTGTACTCTTCACAGAGAGTCGACCTCTTAAGACCAAAGAGGTGGACTCTCTGTGAAGAGTACAACCGAAACATGTATGCACATATGTAACCAATAATGTTTGTATAAATAAAAAAAATTATACTACAGAACAGCTTTACTTGTTATTGAGCACTTTTTATAAACACTGGAGTTTCAACCGATTTACATTTGCAGAAATTAATACAATACGTGTATATATATATATATATATATATATATATATATATATATATATATATATATATATATATATATATATATATATATAAGTGTAAGAAGTTTGAAATCCGAGGCAGGAGCAATTAATTAATATTTCACGTTAAATAGATTAAAAAGTAAAAAATTGGTTACTGTCAGGCAATTAAAAGTTTCGGAATAATGGAAACTTAAATTTTCGAGAGCGTTCCGTCTCATTATCAAAAGATCCTCTTTTTTTATTTACTGTTCTGGTATTTAATCTGTTTTACGTGAAATATTAATAAATTGATTTGAGATTCCATTCTTATTTTCTCTTCTCATTTATTTTTGTTCATCTGTTCCACCTTCTTGTATCTATTTCACATTGCTCCTGCCTCGGATTTCAAACTTACACTTATATTTACCAGCAATGCTTCAAGCAAATTACAATTTCCTTTTATTTATTTATATATATATATATATACATATATATATATATATATATATATATATATATATATATATGTTTGTGTGTGTGTGTACTTTTATTTATATTTAGAATTGTTTATATATATCCAAATATAAATGTCATAAAATATACTAATTATAATAGCTCAATAGTGTAAGGCCAGAGCTCTGTTATATTCAATATTTTTTATGTAATTTTATACCATATCAACTTGTTTTTTATTCAGTATACAATTGTTTCGGATGGCACCAAGATATTTTTTAAATGTTCCTGTAAATTTATTTCTTGGTGTGACTATCTTCAGTAATAACATAGGCTCTGTGTAGCTTGATTGACATATATATTTTCATTGCTTACTACCTAGCTCTACTTACGTATCGAGCACTGTTGACGTAAATACTGAAAATTGACACATAAAAAATTATATCTCCTTATAATATTTTATGTAGATACATGAAGTACTAATATATATATATATATATATATATATATATATATATATATATGTTGTGTGTGTATAGTATTGATTTCTATCAGTATATACGCATATATATATAAACGTATACATGCACAAAGGTATAATATATAATCTTGATTTCCATCGATATAAATATGAAAATATATATATCTATATATATGTACAGTGTATTGTATATATATATATATATATATATATATATATATATATATATATATATATATATATATATATATAAAACCTAAGAATAGTTATCTTTCCTGAGTAATGAAGAATAATTTCCGATACAATCTGAAGAATCGATTACGTCTGGTTAATATCGATCTAAAATTCAGACGTTTGTATCTGTCTGTGATCGCTGATGACATGTGGAATTTTTCTATGAGTAAAAAAGCTCAAAGAACATTTTATACTCATATGCTTTTCTTGTTATTAAACTTTTGTTTAAAAGTTCTATTAATTTTATTTTGACTTACTTTATGAAAATTTACTGATGGATTCTTCGCTGTATAATGCATATATTATAGATATAATCTCAACTACACGCATGGATAAAGATTTCTAATAATCTTTATCTTTTTATAATTTTTTTTAACTGAGTAAACGCCAAGGGGCTACTGAGAATTATGGTGAAAGTTTTGGGGTTCATCCTAAATTGGAAGCAGATAGAAGTTTGTTGATACATTAGTTTTAAATTTCTGCATGTCGGTACAGTTGGGGAAACATGGAACAGGGAGGGATTTCCAAAGACCGGCAGATCGAGGAAACAAGCTATTAGAGTAGAAGGCATCTGGAGATCTCCACAGTGAATAGATGAGATTTAGCTGATTGTCAAGTTGGCCGAGTGTATTTACGTCCAGGGGGCACTAGAGCAGCGAGTTAATCGGAGCATATTCTATTGAAGTACTTGTAAAACAAGCACAATATATATATATATATATATATATATATATATATATATATCGTTGCACAACAAAAACTCTAAACAGAAATTGACAAGTCTCCTGCTATGCCAGCAATCAACATTCAGACATTAGCTGTATGTGTATTTTTTAACTCTTTCTTCCCTACTCCCTTTCTTTGCTTTATCACCTCTCCCTTTCTTTACCTCTCACTTCATTCTTCCCTCGCTTTCTATACCATTAATGAATTTATTTTTAATTGTCTTGGAAACGATCGTACGCCAAAAATTGTTGTGTTTGAGTTCTTGGAACTAATATAGATAATGTTCTAATTTTGTTGATCTCAACTCACTTAATATATACACACACATATAAATATATATATATATATATATATATATATATATATATATATATATAATCCATGTAAAACATCCACAGGGTAGTAATCCAAAGAATTTTAACCGGGTTTATAAAAAGTGCTCAATATCCAATAGAGCTTTTATATATGATTATTTTTATTTACACAGACATGTACAAAATCTGCGACACTGGCATGTCGATGTTATCGATCAACAGCTATTACAAACTGAGATCTCATCAGGCAGAGTTAGAATCCGATCTTTTAAAATATGATCTAGGGTTAAGATCAGATTCTAACTCTGCCTGATGAGATCTCAGTTTGTAATAGCTGTTGATCGATAACATCGACATGCCAGTGTCGCAGATTTTGTCCATGTCTGTGTAAATAAAAATAATCATATATATATATATATATATATATATATATATATATATATATATATATATATATATATATAATTATTTCCACAATCAAACAACGCCACATACAAGAATTTACACAGATCAAGCAAATCGCGGCGAAGGCCGACCGTGGCAGAGTACTCGCTTGGCATGCAAGTGACTCGGGTTTCGAATCCTCAGTTCGGATGTGTTCTACTGATGAGCCCAAAGGAGGGCGAAACTAGAGTCTAAGACTTCCGGTTTGTTTCTTCCATGGGTTATAGGTTGCGGCTGATTGTGGAAATAATTATATATATCATCTCACATTCAGAAATCTTATATATATATATATATATATATATATATATATATATATATATATATATATATATATATATATATATATATATATATATATAGGGTTGTCCATATGTCTCACTGAAGATACTTGCTTATTGGATACTTCATCCGTTGTCATGGAGTTTCTTCTTCAATGCATCTATAGAACTAACTCTATTTTACAGAAGAAAGATTAGAAATGTTTCTGTGTGCTCTTTTTCAATTTTTACTTATATTGTGTGTTGTAACTATTATGAAACCGTAAAAAATATCAACTACCTGAATAAAATTTAAAAGAATATTTAGCGACATCAGACATGAATTTTACATTAATTTTTACATGTGGACAAGTCTAAAGAGTAGAAATTGAGTGGGTAGGGACGACAAAGTTTCACTCCCTTCAAGACTATTTCTTTAGGGGAGTGTTTTATTCAGAATTGTTCCCCTTAGAAAAAGGGCCAAGTCCAAAAATTGTGTGCGAACACGTGGCCTCGCCCCGGCACTCGTTAAATACCCGAGGCCCGAGAAGAGACCAACTTTCTTTCTTTAGGGCTCGCTCATCACCGAACAAAGCGGACCTACTGGGTCTCGGACCAGATCCTATTAAGAACTCTTATGTTTCTTCTGTAAGTAATTACTTGTGTGTTTCAACCATCCCCGTTTGTCGTGTTTTTTGTTGTTGTTGCCGACGGGTGCATCCTGGGTTAGGGTTTATGAAATTTTCTTGCATTTACTGATCATACCTTTCCCAGAATCCGATATTCTCATTCTTCAGGTGTAACAACTAATAGTCGTAGTACTAACGTACGAACAAGGCTACTTTTATATACTTGACCGCCCGTGATCCGTTAGGTGAGTATTTGTTCCTATTTACTTGCCTCCCCAAAATGGCTAAGTTAGACACAAGGTCTGTTTTTAATGTGGGGAAAATCCAGCTCCCTAAAAGAGGGCATTCGGATTGGAACAAAAATAAAAATTACCCAAGTCTAGAAGGATTTCTCCTTTACTGAACAAAGACAGAAAAGACTAAGTGCCACATATGAACAAATACTACACTTTGCTCCTAACCAAAATGACAAGGTAGTATATATTATTAAATATGATGAAAAATGGAAATAATATTCCAACGTAATGGAAAATGAAAAAAGGAAAATAAAAATTATTTCTGTATTCGTCAGTCCTGTCGACATTCCCCAGAATTCCAATAAATAATTTTGGTTTTCTTTTTTTTATTTTCCATATTATAAAATATATATTTTATTAACTTTAAAATTTGGCTGATAATCATGTTTTTACAAAGATAAGAAAATAAAAGGATTTCACAAAGTCAGAATACATTGTGATTTCATAATAGATCCTCTTTCTTTCTCTTCCTCCCTTCTCGCATTCTCTCTCTTTCCTCCTTCTAAATCTCCTCTGTCACTTTTCCACTCCCATCTCTCTCTTGTAATTATTTACATCATTCAACTATCATTAGCCGCTTATAAACGCTATACGACATTCCTCACACTCTTAAAGGCATCCGTGTACACGTGCACGGTGACAAGTAATAAAGAAAGAACATCGTCAGTTTTAGTAGTGCGTTGATATAAAATATTGATTGTTACGTTAATGAGGCAGTAGTTTATTCAAGATTTAATCTCTTGTATTGGTCCCCCGATTTATAAAATCGGGAGACCTATGTTTTGAGGCATTTCCGTCCGTCCGTCCGTCCGTCCGTCCGTCTGGACTTTTCTCCGCAACCATCCATTGAATTTCTCTGAAATTTTGCATGAAGTTGTAACTTTTGTCAGGTTAGAAAGTGACATTCTCCGATTTTTGAAAAAATATCTGGTTAGCCCCCTAGGGGGTCAAAATGCCCCAAAATGGCAAAAAATGAAATTTTTTGCCCCATAACTTTACATCCATCCATCCAATTTCTCTGAAACCTGGCCAAAATATGGAGACAATTGTTCCTAATAGAAAATAAGTATCGCTGACCTTGGAAAAAATCTGGTTCGCGCCCCCAGGGGGTCAAAAGCCCCCAAAATGGCAAAAAAATGACCCTTTTCTCCCATAACGTTTGATCCATCCATTCAATTTTTCTGAAACTTGGCCAAAATGTAGAGGCAATTGTTCTGAATATAAAATGAGCATCCTTGACCTCAGAAAAATTTTGGTTTGCACCCCAAGGGGGCCAAAGGGGGGGTCAAAAAATGCCCCAAATTGCCCAAATTTATTGCATTTTACACTCGCCACATCGAGTCACATACAGAGGGGGACCACGCATGCACGGCTTGTTTTATTTGTAAACGGATCAAAACGTTGCATATAATTAACAATTATTAAATTTGTGAAAGTAAAAGTAAAATAATTGTCTCCCTTGATTTCTTTGATCTTGGATTATAAAATATTTTATTTTCATAATCTTGCTTTCCCTAGAGTTATTACAACACGCCGGTTAAAGACTTCAAACCGCAATTGATAACCATGCCGATCAGAAGAAAATGTGTTTGAAATACTTGTTTTGTTTTTGATCAATCAAAACTTGACATGTAAGCTGAATCGAACTGAAGATTCTCACTGAACGGAAACGCATTGATGAGTTGCTATGAATATTGGAAATGTTCTCTAATGAAATCACGCGTACATTCCAGTCTCACTGAAGCTGTTGTTTCCATTGCTGTACTGATCGTGCGAACTATACTTTTAAACATTTCTCAAGTGTTCATTTTTCGTTGTTTTTTTTTAAACTTACTCCTCCCCAAACAAGGCAATTTGCCACTGTAGACGTAAGAGGCTACTGAGAATTAGGAAGTAAGTTTAGGGCGTCATTCTAAATTGGCAGCTGTGCAGCGAGATGCTTGTTCACATTAGTTTTACTTTTCTGCATGTCGGTACTGTCGGTGAAACAGGGGGCAGGAGGGAGTTCCAGAGGCCAGCAGCACGAGAAAAGAAGCTATTGGAGTAGAAGGTTCTCCGGCATCTGGGGACCTCCACAGTGTATAGATGGGATTTAGCTGATTGTCGGATTGGTCTAGTCTATTTACGTCGAGGGGCACCAGAGCAGCAAGTTCATTGGAGCACATTCTATTGAAGTACTTGTAAAACAAGCACAAGAGTGCTACATTGCGACACTGAGACAAGGGCTGGAGCTTGGTTGATAGTGAGTGACCTATCAGATTATCAATACTTTTTTGGACCTTGTCTAAAGGGGAGAGACTATTAGATGGTGCATCAGCCCATATGTGACAATAATACTCCATGCGTGGGCGGATGGTGGTTTTGTAGAGATATAGGATACTGTCAGGTGTGAGAAGTTTTCTAGCATGGTAGTGAGAGCCCACTTTCTTTGCAGTAGTCTTGGCAATGTTTTTTATGTATTTGTTCCAATTCATGTTACCTGTGAATGTTAGGCCGTGGAGTTATAACGTTGGACTCTCGGGTAGGGTGTTATTTGCCATGGCAATCGGTGGTTGAAGAGGGTTCTTGTAGTTGTTGAAGAAAAAGAAGCTCTGTCTTAGCAGAATCAAATGTTACCATCCATTTATGACCCCATTCGACTACAGACTGGAGGTCACTTTCTAAGGATTCGGCCACTGCCTCGGATATGTGCGCGTCCGTTCTACTCACATGACAAGAGTAGAGCGTTGTGTCGTCATCAAATATACCCAGCTTAGACACAATGTCATCAGAGAGGTCGATAAAGAAAATCATGAACAATAAAGGTTCAATGATCGATCCCTGCGGTACACCTTCATTTATGCCCTGTTGTTTGGCGGAATGGCCATCGAGGATAACTTGGATATTTCTTTTAGAGAGGAAGGATCTACTTATATTAAATATTCGTACGCCTTATTCCGATAAATCGCATTATAATGATGAGGGAAGTTATCTGTTCTCGATTGTAATTAAAGTAACTTTTAATAGAAGGTTCATCTGAGTCCAAATATGAATAAACAGACGACATCGAAGTTTTACCTAAAATAGCTTTCATTGGGCTCTGCTGAAAAGGAAATTAAAACAGCTAACAGTTAGACATACGCTGGGCGGTTACTCGGTTCAATTGCGTGAGCAAATAACGAAATCGCGCCTGTGCTGTAAGAAATAATCCGATGATTTGTATTCTTATGCGAAAGCTTCTGATTGGCTGGGATGGTAGGAAGGGGCAATAACTCCAGTAGTACATCTGTCTATTTACATCAAAGGAAAGTAGTATATAAAACAATTAGAATATGTGACTGCTACAACATTGTGGTACTTGTGTTTCAATATCAAAGCGATTATTTTGCGTTGTTCATTGCCCTTGGATTCAAACACTGAATATTTAACTTTCGTTGTTCAGCTTCAAGAAGATGAGGAAGATTAACCTGGAAACAGTCTGAGCTGATTTGTTCAGAAATCTCTCTCTAGACCAAGAAATAACATATTAAAAGTACAAATATTTTTTCACCGTCAAATCTACGACAGTGGCGTAGAAAACCGTCCCTTTCTCACACCTTTCCTTTCTATGTTTTTTTTCTAAAAAGAAAGCAAAAAAGGAGTGAACCCTGTACATATGAATATATAAACATATACGCATACCTAACTTTATAAATATATATATATATATATATATATATATATATATATATATATATATATATATATAACTATAGCTGAAAGAAGAGGGATAAACATGTACGAATGCCAGATTTATGTCAACTTCGATTGTTTAATGCAAGGTATACTCGGTAATAAAATTATGTTTATTATTCTTTCCTTAAGCCTAGGCTTTTCAAAGATCAAAATCTTATCATCAGAGGAATTACATAGATATAGGCTCTATCTACTAAAAGTATACTTTTAGTTTCATATTTTATTATATATATATAGATATATTCAATCACATTCGACGTTCAAAATCTGTAAAAAATTATCCACATCCTTACTCTATTATTATTTGCTCTTCACCCCCTCCCCTGTCCCCCTTTTCTCTTTTTTCTTTTTTTCTCTTTGTCCCATTCCAAGTTTAGAATAAACAGCAGACTCATACTTCCACACCCCCCGTCCCCCTACCTACTGCAGCCATGCTTGGCTATAACATATGTTGACCCCAGTTACACTTCCTAGCTAAAATAGTCATAAACTGACAAATCCCATTCATCTCGCGTCTTTTGAAGGAGACTGACCACGGCTGATAACGCTACAACCAAAATCATGTTTTTCGTTCTCTGCTTGTTCACGCCAACAGCCATACCGAAGTCTGAACACTTTCTGACATATCAAAAGTAATATTCTGTATGAATTTTTAAATTGTTTGATTCATCCTGAGGAAGTCTTTCAATAAAGACGTAAATCACATAGGTGTTGACTTTCTTATTTTTGACTTTCCTATTTTATATATATATATATATATATATATATATATATATATATATATATATATATATATATATATATATTTATTTCAATATATGGACATACGACGAAACAACTGTCTATGGATAACTATATATATATATATATATATATATATATATATATATATATATATAAAGTATAAGGGTATACTCAAAAAAGAATAAAAGGGAAATACCAGCAGAGTTCTCAATTAAATTAAATTAAGAGCGTAATATTTATTATTTTTAAATACAGATTTTAATCAGACATGAACCAGTGGTTTCTGACAAGAAAAGGGTTTAATCCCCAATTCCGTCTTCGTCAGCACTGTCTGAAATGGTAAAATGATGGAATTTCTTCAAAAAACAGTTTTTTGAAGAAATTCCATCATTTTACCATTTCAGACAGTGCTGACGAAGACGGAATTGGGGATTAAACCCTTTTCTTGTCAGAAACCACTGGTTCATGTCTGATTAAAATCTGTATTTAAAAATAATAAATATTACGCTCTTAATTTAATTTAATTGAGCACTCTGCTGGTATTTCCCCTTTATTCTTTTTTGAGTATACCCTTATACTTTATATATATATATATATATATAGTTATCCATAGACAGTTGTTTCGTCGTATGTCCATATATTAAAATATAGGTCAGCTGTCAATCACTGTGGTATTATTCGAGGTAACTACAAAGCAAACATTGGTGAAGGAACTCATGAACTTAAATTTGATTTTCGTTATTTTTTCCTTTTTTCTTTTTCTTTTTGCTTGTGTTCCTTTTCTTCTTTTTTCTTTTCTTTTTTTTTCTATTTTTATATGTTTATTCTTTTCTAGAAAAAAAACTCAAACCATTCGCTACAAAATGTTTCTTCCGACAAAGAATCAAAGCTTAACAGTAATTAGTTTTCCAATAAATAAATAACTTCTCTGATCAATTTAACAGCACGGCAACATCTTTTTTTTAAGAGATGATCGATCTGTTTATGAAGATATCGGACATCTTCTGGCTTGGAGGCAAATTAGTTTTTTTTATTTAATTTTCTAACTCCATATCTCACCAAATTCAATTTATATACAGTACGTACATGACGTAAGTAATACGTGCGCACATCCTAGTAATTATTTTGTTTCTGCGCATGATGACCGGTTTTATTTGTAACCATTAGCATACTTGTCCCAGGACTAGTATCAGCAATAAATATAGCATTAGTTTTAAATTTTAATGTGTTTTCATACTTTGAGGTGTATTGTACCTATTCGGTGGCACGCCCCCCCCCCCAAATGATAAAGTTTAACCATCTCTCTCTCTCTCTCTAATATATATATATATATATATATATATATATATATATGTGTGTGTGTGTGTGTGTGTGTGTGTGTGTATATATATATCTTTTCTCATTCACCCACTCACTCTTTTACTTATTTGCATCATTCCATTCCTCTCACTACTTCTCTGATTGTTTTACCGTATTTCTGTAGGAGAAAGAGCCGATCACACTCAGCTGTCGAAAGTTTTGTTTTATATGCTTGTGATCAGCTAATCGTTGGCGATATGTATTGCATTTCTGTGTTAAATAACCGCAAAGGGTTTGATATGCCACAAAACATAGAAACCAAATAAGTAAAAGAAAAAAAACAACGTCAGTTTGTTTTAGTGCCGGAAGACAGCATCAACCTCCAAATCACGGGAGCTTTAAAGACTGACCCGGTAAACCTGACTGCACAAATAAGGCGCCTAATCAGCATACAAAAAAATAATCGGCAGGCTGTTAAGTTGAGCGGTTTTTCGCCGGAAAAAAACACGATAGAAAGGCGTTTATTGTTACGCGTGACACTATCTCGACAACATCTATCGTTTAGTCATTAACATGTCGAGGTTATTTAGATGCGAATAACTTACAGCGTTTCGGTAGAAGTGAGTTCTGCCTCTCAATGGTCTAAAACTGATACAATAAAAAGTTGCCCTGGGTTAGCTGGGTAAGTCTTGGCAATTATTCGGTACATCTCTTCCTGCTAATGTCTGTTAATACGGTCAGCAGGATATTGCATAGCGTCTCGCTTAGTTCACTGCCAGGAAGTACGAAGCTGTAAACGTGAAGAAATAAAAATAAAATAAAAACCTACAAAGTGGATCTTATAAGGAATACGTTATATATATATATAGAGAGAGAGAGGGAGAGTGAGAGAGAGAGAGAGGGAAAGAGAGAAAGAGAGAGAGAGTAGAGTTTATTCCGTACAAAGCCTTCCCTCGCAAAAAACATTTACGCACGAGTATTGCTTGAAAACATTAAGATCTTACAGTGGCAAATATTCAAGAAATGTCAATGTTCGAACACGTGTTTGCAACCATCATATCTCTCTCTCTCTCTCTATTTATATATATATATATATATATATATATATATATATATATATATGCCCAACGACCGTCTGAAATTGTCACTTCTTACACTGATGATAGAAAAAGCTTGAAACAGCGGCGTATGCAGGTTAAATAATCTTATACTTATTTAATAATATATATATATATATATGTATATATATATATGTATATATATATATATGTATATATATATATATATATGTATATATATATATATATATATATATGTATATATATATATATGTATATATATATATATATATATATATATATATATATATATATATATATATATATATATATATATATATATGTGTGTGTTTGTTTTCACCAAAAATAAACTACTGTATAGTGTAGGTTATTTCAAGACACTTTAACCCAAGAACTTTTTATTCTTTGTGAATTTTTTCTGATGATTTTGTAGTGTTGCAGAGACGATATTGACATAAAAATGTTGATTGGCACAAGACAAATGAAAGTGACCGTAAAAAATATATCTTACAGAAATGTTATGTTTTTGGGAAATGTGAAAAAATAAAAATAATAAAATAAAACCATGGTTATTGGAATATAATATTATATATATATATATATATATATATATATATATATATATATATATATATATATATATACCCGACAACCGTCTGAAATTGTCACTTTCTACACTGATGATAGAAAAAGCTTGAAACATCGGCGTATGTAGGTTAAAATAATCTAATACTTATTTAATAAAATATACATATATATATATATATATATATATATATATATATATATATATATATAGTCTCGGAAGTGTCTCAACCATTAAAACTATATAAAAAAAAAAAGATTATATAAAAAAAACTAAAAAATAAAAAAAACTTATAGTCTCAAGTCTTCCAGTGGAAAATCACTCATGTAAGTCAATTTATTTTTTACAGTTATTATACTAGTTAGTTTCTAACACTATTTTAAGGGATCATCAGTTGTTTACCATGAAAAACTGTTTCGGGAATTTATATATTATATTTATATATAAAAAGGTTAGTGGGAGAGAACTAGCGAATATTTCTGTCGAACTCGGGAATCTGGACGGCATTTCGAACGGAACCTTTTATTTAATCCACGGGTATAATATGCTCTTGTTTCGTCAGCCATGACTGAGACAAGTCTTTAGTAATTCGCCATTCTTCTCAATCATGGCTGGCCGAACGAGGACATGCTACTCTCGTGGATTAGATAAAGGCTTCCGTTCGAAATTCTGTCCAGATTAACGAGTTCGAAAAAATACACCTGAAGAAGGCCGGAGGTTACAGCGGCCGAAACGTTGTGAGTTTAACAGTAGTGCGAATAATCCAAATTATATAAATTATCAATCCTCATCTAAAAAAATCCAGACACATTGAATCGCATGTTTGTTTCTCACAGTTTAAATGAACTCGGACATTTGAAGTGTAGGATGTGTACTTTGAACTTGTATATTGAAATAAAGAACAAGTAACACTTGCATTAGAGACTGGATTGACATTCGTGGCGGAAGTGTAGTGGCGCCGTGTCGAAACGAAATAACCTCACGTGAAAATGTTTTTTATAGGTCACGAGGCAAGAGAGCGGGAAATTCTCTTTTGTGAGAGCAACAAAAAACGAAAGAAAATTATCCGTGCATTTACAGCATGGCTTCCAATGATCACGAAGCCAATTAGTACTTGCGCCAGGAAAAGTGTGGGTACGTGACCTGGTTAGCCTCAAAAGCCAACTGAACCACTTACCTATAATATATATATATATATATATATATATATATATATATATATATATATATATATAATCTTTTCCATTTTTAAATCTCAACTGTTACATTTCACCCCGCCCTTTTTTCAAATCTTATTAAACCTCCCTAACACTAAATTTAAACAAATATACATACCACTCTAAGCAAATAACGCGTCCAAACGAGAGTGACACGTGACCTCTACATTTCTGAAATAGAGGACAACATAAGCTGAAGAGAGCCGGATGGTTAAGTCCTTCTGGGCTTGAAACCGATGGTACTAATGTTGTACTAATTTTTCTGTACCAAAAATAAATAAATATTACGCTCTTAATTTTAATTTTCAATTAATCGAGCACTCTGCTGGGATTTTTCCTACTATATTACATAAGAAGTTATATATATATATATATATATATATATGTGTGTGTGTGTGTGTGTGTGTGTGTGTGTGTGTGTGTATTGACCTATACATACATATATGGAAATTGAAAGAGGAAAAAGAATAATATTATTAATGTATTCATCAATGTTTCGTCTTTATTCAGGATGATTCTCTGAAGAAAAAACAAACATATGTCCCAAAAATGTTGAACAACAGGTGGTAGCTGGTGTTAGCTTAGAATTTGGGCCTATTATGAAATAAATAAATTATGAGATAAAATAGATGGTGGCAGAAGAAAATTGAGTTGACAGTGGAGAGTGGGGGATAGTTACAGTTGGTGCTATAAGATCATTAAGTATGTGGAGACACATTACAATAATTGTTGAAAGAGTGGAGGCGGACATTGGAATCGGTTAGACCTAATATATAATATATAAATGTGTGTGTGTGTATATATATATATATATATATATATGTGTGTGTGTGTGTGTGTGTGTGTGTGTGTGTGTGTGTGTGTGTGTAGAAAATATATTCATGGCAACTTAGCAACACGGAAAAACGATTAGGTTCCATTCTTGAGGGGTATTATCAGAAAATCATTAACCGTATGATTTTCTTCGAGAATAAAACATGAACGTTTCTGTGTAGCTTACTTCATGAGTATAATTTTATACTTCATTACTTATATTTTATACTTCACATATATGCATATATATGTGTGTGTATATATATGTATATGTATATATATATATATATATATATATATATATATATGTATATATATATATGTATGCGTGTGTGTATTTATATGTGTGTGATTAGACGGCAAGCTGTTATCGATACAAGTATATATATATATATATATATGTATATATATATATATATAAAAATTATAGCTTTTGAATAAATAATTCATATATATATATATATATATATATATATATAACTTATAGCTTTTGAATAAATAATTCATATATATATATATATATATATATATATATATATATATATATAGTAGAGAATGGTAGTTTGCTTGAAGCATTGCTGGGTATAGTAGTAGTAAGTTTTTGAAAGGCTGTGGGCAATGCAATTCCGGGTAAGATGCAAGTTGAAAGGAAAGGAACAAAAACAATAACAATAAATCGAATACGATATAAGACTTACTATTTATTTTTCCTTTTTTTTCCTTTTTTTTTTTTTTTTCTTACATAACAGCAAGAGTGTTTTAGCTGTTCGTGTGGTGTCCGGGTGATTAAAAATCACTATTTGATATTTCGGGAAAAGACATCCCTTTTTCAAAAATAATTAGACCAGAAGAAGAATAATATTTTATTCTTCTCCGACTGTGTAGAGAATAATACAAAACAAAATGGCTGCCAGATATAGACCGCAGCAAAAAAGCAGTTTGCTTGAGGCATCTTTTGAGGAAGCAGATCTGGCAGCTGGCTTTGGCACGTAAGAAAAAAAAAAAAAAAAAGGAAAAAAAAAGGAAAAATAAATAGTAAGTCTTATATCGTATTCGATTTATTGTTATTGTTTTTGTTCCTTTCCTTTCAACTTGCATCTTACCCGGAATTGCATTGCCCACAGCCTTTCAAAAACTTACTACTACTATACCCAGAAATGCTTCAAGCAAACTACCATTCTCTACTAACACTTCGTCTAGGCCAGACACAGTTTGCATACGCCAGAGAATTATTCCGACTCTCGGAGAAACGTGCCAAAGCCAGCTGCCAGATCCACTTCCTCAAAAGATGCCTCAAGCAAACTGCTTTTTTGCTGCGGTCTATATCTGGCAGCCATTTTGTTTTGTATTATTCTCTACACAGTCGGAGAAGAATAAAATATTATTCTTCTTCTGGTCTAATTATTTTTGAAAAAGGGATGTCTTTTCCCGAAATATCAAATAGTGATTTTTAATCACCCGGACACCACACGAACAGCTAAAACACTCTTGCTGTTATGTAAGAAAAAAAAAAAAAAAAAAGGAAAAAAAAGGAAAAATAAATAGTAAGTCTTATATCGTATTCGATTTATTGTTATTGTTTTTGTTCCTTTCCTTTCAACTTGCATCTTACCCGGAATTGCATTGCCCACAGCCTTTCAAAAACTTACTAATATATATATATATATATATATATATATATATATATATATATATATATATATATATATATATATATATATATATATATTCTTGCAGGGAATACGGTGTTCGAGTGTGGGATAGCATCATGTGCAACAATATAAAAAAAGAGTTTACTTTAACCGCAACCTTGATATTGTCAGCCGTATATCTTACTCACTGAGCTATTCAGATAGATGTTAATACTATTCAGATAGATGTTAATACTATTCAGATAGATGTTAATACTATTCAGATAGATGTTAATACTCTTAAACTAACGCTTACAAATGATGCAATAGTAGTTTGCACTTTTTTAAAAAAGGTCATTAGGGTCTTGAGGGGGGAATTAGTAACGTAGAACTACTTCCATTGTGTTCACATGTGAATACACTTATATTTAAGGTACACTCCCTAGTTTGTCTACGTATTAAGAGACAAGCAGACAGACAGACCAAAAGACAGACAGACTGAAATGCGTTGCGTACTAAATATACCAAAATTATTAACTTACATTATTCTATTTTAATTAAAAGAAAAATGCACTTTTAGAAGAAGTAATCGGAGGGCAGAATCGAAACCGCACATTCAATGCTGTTAATCTGATTTTATACCAACTGAGCAATTAAAATACAGCATTGCGGTAGTACGACAGGGCCGGAGCTTGGCAGACAGTCTATTAGTTCAGATGTTTTTAATTGCCCTGTTTAACGAGGGAGAAGCTAGTGGTTAGTCCACCAACCTAGATGCGACAGCAATACTTCAAGTTTACGGAAAAAAGATAGAATTAGGGTTTATAATGCATAAATGGTTTTGAAAAGGGTGAGGCTTTCGTAAAGTGGAAACGTGTAAAGTGATCTCTACCTGTAGACTAAAGGTTCGTTCATCTGAATGTAAGTAAAATCGTTCGTGTGTAAAAAGTTAAAAAAGAAAAGAAACGAAATGATTTCTAGCACGACAGTTCGTCGCTGAATGTCAATGATTTTGGAGGGTTTTTTTTTCCTTGTGTTTTGTATTTTTGTTCATGTTTTTGTTTGTTCCTTCATTTTTCGCCCATTAAACTTGTTTCATCGACTGCTGGCTTGAACGTATGCCAGAGGAACGAATTTACATCCAGCATGTTTCGCGTGTAATCGGGACACACATATAAAACCGAAGAAATTATCAGCAAAGAATGTCTTGGTAAGCAGCGCCGAAATGATTCAAGTATAAAGTGCATATCATTAGAATAACGTTGGTATATACTACTACTGCTGCTACTATTACTACTACTACTTGTAGTAGTAGTAGTAGTAGTAGTATTGCTGTCCTTGCTGCTACTACTTTATATTTGGCAATGTGAAAGCTGATAACTATAAAATACGAGAGATGGCTTTTTTATCATAGTTAACCCCAAACAAGGCCGGACGCCACTGTAGACGTAAGGGGCTACTGATAATTAGGGAGTAAGTTTTGAGGGGTCATCCTAAGTTGCGAGCTAGGAATAAAATGATACCACGTAATAAAAAATGAAAACCTATATTATTTATGTATTCATCAACGTTTCGTCTTTATTGTAAGACTTCCTCAGGATGAAAGAAAAATGCAGAAAAAATTATCAAACAATAAGCAATTTGATTTGCCTGAAAGCGACGAGTTTCGGCTGGACTGTGAGTGAAAGAATCAAAAATTGAGAAAGGCAATTTGGTCCCATGTCAGCAGCAGCAGCAGTCAATGGAGTTTTTTTATGAGGGATGAGTTAGTTGAAAATGAGTTTATTATTTTTACCCTTGAAAGAAAGTTATTGTCTGGGTCATCGTGTCATAACGAGCGTAGGGGCTGATAGTTGATGAGGCGGACGTCTGAACTCATTGACACATTTCGAATTATCCACATAGTTTTATTACATATATATATATATATATATATATATATATATATATATATATATGTATATATTACTAAAACTATGTCGATAACAATGCACATTGGATGATATCACTAAAGGATGATACTTATTGAAAGCAAATAGATTAGCGATAACCGTGCAAAGTGGATGTCGTCATTAAATGATGCTGTTATCTATTAGAACAGAGATTGGATAACCGTGCACAGTGTATGTCGTCATGATTTTGTGATGTAATTCGTTTAAACTGCGATTTGAATATCCATGTACAGTAGATGACGTCACTAAAATGACGTCATCAATTAAAACCAGGATTACCGCGGTCTTTGAAAGAGTTATTTTTATCTTAACCATTTTGCTTAGTCTCGACTGTCATTTGTTGTGTCCTCTTTTTTTTCACAATACGTTATGGTCTGTATCCTGCGGTTATGACAAGCTTCTAATTTTAGGAGGTTATCTTATCCACCTCTGTACACAAGAGGTTATGGTCTCTTAGCTATCTTGAATGCTTGTACCCATTCACCAACCTCCGGACCGGATGCGACACAAGGTCAGACCGCAATATTGTCATGAGTCATATGGTCATGAGTACTGTAAGTACGTCCAAAGCCGTTCTGGAACATCCCTGAAAAAACACCTGTATCGGATGTTTGCTTGCGAGTCAAACTGCTTGAAGATGAAAAAAACAAATAGTTATCTCAAGAAACATATGTTGTTATTTCCCTGCACTTATGAGAGCCATGAGCTCGAAACGACGTCATACGTAAGTAAAATATTAAAAAAGTATTTAATATTATTAGAAGTCCCTTTCAATTAAATTTGAAAGTCGAGCACTGTCGAAAAGATTAAAAATAAGCATTCACCTAAAAGTCTCGAGTACTATCGAATGTTTAGATATCATTTAATTTCTCCGTTATTACGTAACAATCTCTCGTGGCATAATGGGACTAGGTAGACGGTTACAGATTCAAGTGGTCTTTGTGAACCGGGTTCGCGGTCTATGACCGTCTGAGATTGTTAGTTCCCTGCGCTGATGAGAGCCATCAGCTCGAAATGACGTCGTACGTATGTAATATATATAAAAAAAATAATGTTATATATATATATATATATATATATATATATATATATATATAAAATATAAAATATTATAGTCTCCCCTCTTTGGCGTTGAGTAAGTTTATCGCTTACTGCTTGAGGCAACCCTACCGGGGAATGCCGACGGGGCTGCCCAGGCACTTTTGTAGGCCAGAGTTCTCATCTTCTCTTGGCTTTTCAAATCCCCTTTTTCCGACCTTGTGTCACATCTTACCGCTGTGGAAGGAAGATAAATCAAATAAAAACCATCCTAGATAGAGGAAGGGAGAGTGTGTAGATTATGACATCACAATATATTTTCATAAATATTTAGGCTTCTTTGTTTGTACTTCTGATGTATCTAGCTAAATGTATATATTATTAAAACTCTGTAGATCTGGTCATTTTGTTTAGTTGTTTGTTTGTCCCAGTTCAGAATCGATGATGTCATCCATTACTGACGTCACCCATTAAAACAGAGAAAGATTATTTACGACGTCATATATCGCTTTCATATGTGTTCGTTTTTTTAAATGGTAAATTTCTTGATTTTATTTAATGGAAACCAAACAAAAATTGCAACCAAAATAAAAACCATCTTTAAAAATGTTTTGTTTAAAAAATATTTTCAGCATCTTAAATTTAACAAAAATCTTTTTAGCATCCCAAATATTTTGAAAAAAGAAAAGTTATGTTTTTAATTCTAATATAATTTCAGATAATAATAATAATAATAATAATAATAATAATAATAATAATAATAATAATAATAATAATAATAATAATAATAATAATAATAATAATAATAATAATAATGATATTAAAGAAACAGATACAGACATAGGTAGATAGAGAGGGAGAAAAAAGAAAGAGAGAGTCAACAGATTACGATTAGAACGGAAGTGACGCCGCCGTTACTAACATAGCGTTGCCACGAACGATAGCCAGGGAGATGCGTTGGAACAACCAGGCTGACTTGTGGGAGGTAGATCAAGTTGGTTGCTAGGTTATTTAAGGCACACTATTGACAGATCATTTGACCAAAAATAACAGGTTTTTTTATGACGTCAATTACGTCGCTGTTGGTACACAACGTTTCGACTTTATTTCTCCAGTAGAAAGATATGAATTGAAAATGTAAGTATAAACTGTGTTTATTAATAAGATTTTTTAAAGAGTGTTCGGATGCTTTCGTTGGCCTTTTGGCTAAGATCAGGGTGTGGTGTCTGTTCCGATGGATGCTGCGCCCCATACTGGTGTTGTCTGGATCTTCGGGTCTGGATTTGCGCCGGTCGGTGGGTCTGTCCTGTGCAGTTCTGGGAGGTGGCGCTCCCGGGCTTTGCCTCCCCTCTTTGGGGGGGATTGAGTTTGGTGCTTAATGTCTGAGGCACTCTGCCCAGGCAATTTTTTAAAAGCCCCTAGCACTCCTCCTCTGGAGTGCATTCCCACTTTCCGACCTTGTGTCACATTCTACTGTGTGGGACGTAGATAAATAGGGCTTTCGTTGGCCTTTTGGCTAAGATCAAAGTGTAGTATCTGTTCCGATGGATACTGCACCCCATACTGGTATTGTCTGGATCTTCGGGTCTGGATTTACGCCGGTCAATGGGTCTGTCCTGTGCAGTTCTGGGAAGTGGCGCTCCCAGGCTTTGCCTCCCCTCTTTGGGGAGGATTGAGTTTAGTGCTTAATGTCTGAGGCACTCTGCCCAGGCAATTTTTTAAAAGCCCCTAGCACTCCTCCTCTGGAGTGCATTCCCACTTTCCGACCTTGTGTCACATTCTACTCTGTGGGACGTAGATAAATAGGGCTTTCTTGGTCTTTTGGCTAAGATCAAAGTGTAGTATCTGTTCCCACTGTCCTGTGCAGTTATGGGAGGTTAACCCCCTCCCAGGCTTTGCCTCCCCTCTTTGGGGAGGAGTAAGTTTATTGCTTACTGTCTGAGGCGCCCTGCCCAGGCAATTTTTTAAGAAACTCCGTACTCTTCCTCTAGAGTACAAATTCCCACCTTCCGACCTTGTGTCACATTCTACTTTGTGGGACGTAGATAAATAGGAGTGTTTCACCTTCCTTTTGCTGACACTTACTCGAGAATTGGAGTGTGGTTGGTGTAGTGGTTCAGCTCAGTTCTCAGGGGGTCATACAGGTATTACCTCCTTCTTTTTGGATGGCGGCGAGAAAGCTTACTTCATCGTTTCCCTCATTAGGATGGGGTGGGTTATTGTCGATCGCCAGGCAATCATTTATGGATACTAAATATCGAACATAGGAACCCTCGTGGTTTTAATGGCCTACCCCACATTAAGTTCGACTTTGTTTCACATCCTGCCCTCGCAGGAAATATGATTAATAAGACTTTCTCTTCTTTGTAAAAGAAATTCGTTGCTTAAGTTTTTTTGTATTTTTTGACTAATGAGTAACCATTTATAAAGTTCAAAAGCTACTCGAGGACAAGGGTTCATGAGATTGATAGATTGTCAGTTGAATGATAAAGAATATTATGAGAAGGCTAAAAACAGTTAATTGAACGAACAGAATGTACTTATAACGAAGATTTATAACAAGTATTTGTTGGCATTGGATTTGAAGATGACCATGTTTTAGTCTGTGGAGAAGAAGTCCCGTGGTAATGTGTTCTAAAGACGGGAAAAGAATTCCCATAAAATGAACTTGAATTCTTCAATAGTTCTAATTAATGTATTGGTAGCATCACTGGGGAATGGTTCACCATACTTGTATGATCCAGTATGTAGCTATTACGTGGGGATCTTATTTGGGCCTCGAATACTATGTTATTTTGAATATTTGGCCAGGGTTCACTTGTAGGGAAAAGATCCTCATGTACCACTGTATAGAGAGAGTGAAGTTACTCAATGATTGCGTCTAGTCGGAATTCAAACTCTTTAAAAGGTGAGTAATTAAATGTTCGAGGCTTATACAGAATACGAACTAAACTAAACAGACTTTTGTCGAATGAGATTTACGTAAACAACCGGAAAAAAACGAGTCTGTAGCAGTCATAGATTAGATTTACTTTGTAATGCGTATCAGTGTCCCTGTGAGTTGAATTGGCCAATCAGCTCGCAAGGCGCATTGATATCATTAATTCCCTAAGGGATAACTTGAGCTCCCTTAGGATATTGCAGACGATGATCAGACGTTACCCTGGCACCAGCCAGGAAGGGTCGCCTCAGCATCTCTCCTGCTCCTTGTCTACTGGATGCTCACGGCATCTGCTATCTTCGCCTGAAAATTTGTGAACTAAAAGCTTATTTTCTTCTTCTTTCGGACACTGTCGAAAGTTTATTCCACCTATAGCAAAGGTTTCGTTATTTCGTTAATTCATTTCGTGTGTTGAATTCCTCTATTCTTACAAGTCAAACCGAGCCGTCTTAAAAAAATGTTTAATCATAAAAAAACACTCACATAAATGTATTTTTCTTCATGAAGAAGGATTTATTTTGATGCAGTTAAACATTTAATGGTCTTTTCCATCTTCATTTTGTATACGGCACTGACGATAACTTCACCAGGGAATAGGTCCACTGGAATTTTAAGAGTATTTTATGAATATTTGATAATTCCTGGTATCAGCCGAAACAATTGTATGCCGAAAATAATAAAATCAATTTACTGAAAAGATGTGGATTGGCAATTTGTTGTGGTTTAAAACTAAATAAAAAATATTTTATACCATAGTTCTAGTCTCGCAATATTGAGCTATAAAACTAATTTATGTTATTAAAACTTTACATTTGAAATATCAACATTTTTAAATGTTAATACAAATACATATATATATATATATATATATATATATATATATATATATATATATATATATATGAAATGAAGGAGAATGGAAAGGAATTAGAGAAAGCAAAAGCCAAATCAAAATTCAATTCAAAAGTTCAAAGCAAGGTATATTCCGCAAAAAGGCAATTTATTCAAGTTAAATTTTCCTTAAGCCAGGCTTTTCAAAGATCAAAATCTTATCATCAGAGGAAGTCGCTGGGATAGATAAGTTGGCAATGGCCAAGATTTAAAATTTGAAAAAATAAAATAAAAGTTGTAGGGAAAGAAACGCAGGGCAAAACTGTGCCAGGCTGCAAGCAAATTGTTAAAGATAACAGAATTCGTCTGTTTAATTGTACTTTTTTTTCTTTTTTTTTTCTGATGGTCTTTTTTGTATTAAAATCAAAAAATAAAATTGATAAATATTCTATAGGTTTCACGAACGTTTTCGATTCTCTGTCGAATCATCCTCAGGTATCCAAAGCAAATGAACAAAAAAGCTGTGGAAAGAAGAGAATTTTTAGTATATAGCGGAGAAACGCGCAGAGAACCTTTTCGCAATTATTCCAGGAAGTCGTTGATGATTTAAATTCGGCATCACAGAACAAAATCGCATTACGTTAAGCATTTTAAAATGTTTCCACTGGTTTCATATGTGATGTTATTAATTTTAGGTTGTTGTGTTTTTATGTAGTTAGCTTCGAGTATTTTTTTTTTAATTCGTTTCAGAATGTATAATTTTAGTTTTATTAACTATAATTTGTCTGAAATCAGAGGGAGAGCAGTTATGTTTTTGTAGATGTTGGTGAATTGATCTAGAGTTTACAAGATGCATGGTGAGGCGGCGGGATAGGGTAGTGTTTGTAAAACCAATGTTGCTATTAGCTTTATTCATTTGCTGTTGATAACTGAGGATGATTTCACGAAGAATCGAAAGCGTTCGTGAAACCTGTGAAACCTATGGAACATTTTTTATTATTTTAATACAAAAAAGATCATGGAAAAAAAAAATTTAATTAAAAAAGGGATAATTAAACAGACGAATTCTGTTATTTTTAACAACGTTTGCATAAATGATAAAATGCTGCCTAAATACACACGATATATATATATATATATATATATATATATATATATATATATATATATATATATATATATATATATATATATATATATGTGTGTGTATATATATATACTCTTTATCATAGAGTGGAGGATTCTTACTGTTTATTTCCATAGCAACGAATCCGTGCAGCAAGCAGCATCTTCAAAAGAACGTAAAAAAAGCAATTAGTCTGGGAGAATAATTGGCCACCAATGCAGAAATGACTGCGAATAAACTTTACTTACTTCATGACGTCATTTCCGTTCCGTTTCTTGGCTCTCCTAGTAGTGGGTTTACGTGCACCCGCCGCCCAGGTACCACGTAGCTGACGTGGCCGGTTAGATTCTCCCGCTTCAGCTGTAAATATATCGTAGAAAAACTAATAAATAAATAAACAAATAAATAAATAAACAAATAAATAAATAAATAAAGAACGAAACGAAACGAACAGATTTGCTAACTTTGTGTTCGTTAAGTTTCTTCAAAAAGCAGAACTATATAAATTCATAGCCGATAAATCCCCCCTTTTTTTTCGTCAGATAAACGTTTGCATCTCGTAAAACTACGGAGAAGTCCACATATGACATTTCGTTTAACAGTATGACATCATCTTCTTTGAAAGTATTTATTTACCTCCTCTCCAGGGGGTTAAGCACACGGCCAGGTTTATCTTACTCCCACAAGGTAAAGTGTGACCCAAAGTCGGGTCGGGAAAGTGGGATTGAAAAGCAAGCGCTCGAGAAGGTGAGCACTCTGGCCATTAAAAATTGCCTGGGCAGCCCCGTCGGCATTCCTCGGTAGGGGCGCCTCAGGCAGTAAGCAATAAATTTACTTCTCCCCAAAGAGGGAGCGCAAAGCCTGGGAGGGTGGACCTCCTAGAATTGCACAGGACAGACCCTAGACCGGCGTAAATCAAGCCCCGAAGGCCAAGACGATACCAGTTTATGGTGTGCAGTATCCATCGGAACAGATACTACACCTTGATCTTCTTTGAAAGTATTTATTTACTCCTTTCCAGGAGTTAGGCACAAGGCCAGTTTTATATTACTCCCACAAGTAAGGTGTGACCCCAGGTCGGGTCGGGAAAGTGTGGTTTGAAAAGCCAGCACCCGAGAGGTGAGCACTCTGGCCATTAAAAATTGCCTGGGCAGCCCCGTCGGCATACCCCAGTAGGGGCGCCTCGGGCAGTAAGCAATAAACTTACTCCTCCCCAAAGAGGGGAGGCGAAGCCTGGGAGGGTGGACCTCCTAGAACTGCACAGGACAGACCCCTAGATCGGCGTAAATCAAGCCCCGAAGGCCAAGACAATACCAGTTTATGGTGTGCAGTATCCATCGGAACAGATACTACACTTTGATCTTCTTTGAAAGTATTGATTTACTCCTCTCCAGGAGTTAGGCACAAGGCAAGTTTTTATCTTACTCCCACAAGTAAGATGTGACCCAAGGTCGGGTCGGGAAAGTGGGGTTTAAAAATTGCCTGGGTAGCACCGTCGGCATTCCCCGGTAGGGGCGCCTCAGGCAGTAAGCAATAAACTTACTCCTCCCCAAAGAGGGGAGGCGAAGCCTGGGTGGGTGGACCTCCTAGAACTGCACAGGACAGACCCATAGACCGGCGGAATCAAGCCCCGAAGGCCAAGACAATACCGGTCTATAGGGTGCAGTATCCATCGGAACAGATACTACACTTTGATCTTCTTTGAAAGTAAGTTTTTCGAGGTGTCCTTCCATCTATATATTCTTCATCCGCTGCTAGGTCTGTCAAGCTGAAGTTTGAAACAGTATTGTTGTCGGTCTGTCACCCCAGTTTCAAATTACATGTTCGTCGGTCTGTTACACAAACTTGAAGTATCATTTTATCCGTTAACTGCGCAAATTCAATAATAACATCTTATTTAAGATGCATCCATCCGTCTCTATAATAAAAAGGGAATTAATACATTTACTCCACGATTATTGTGCTAATGTACTATCTTCCCTTGTCTATAAAATTAATAATTGTATTCTTAAATAACCCATTTGAGTGGGAAAGCCTTTATTTGTTTTGTTAATAGATTTGGGTTTTTTTTAACATAATTCCAAACAAGGCAAGCCGCCATTGTAGACGTAAGGGCCCACCGAGTGTAGGTTTTGGGTGTCATCCTAACTTGGGAGCTATGCAGCGAGATGTCTGTTTACATTAGTTTTAAACATCTGCATGCCAATACAGTCGGGGAAACAGGGAGCAGGGAGGGAGTTCCAGGGGCCGGAAGCACGAGGAAATAAGCTATTGAAGTAGAAGACTCTCCGGCATCTGGGGACCTCCACAAGGATAGGACTTTGCTGATTGTCGAGTTGGTCTGGTGTATTTACGTCGAGGGGGCACCAGAGCAGCAAGTTCATCGGAGCACAGTCCATTGAAGTATTTGTAAAACAAGCCCAAGGATTCAACATTGCAGCGATAGGACAGGGTCTGGAGCTTGGTGGTTAGTGAGAGACCTATTAAGATGGCAACTCACTTGTTTTCTAAAATATCCTTATTTGATTGGGCAAAACAATTCTCTTTGGTCAATGACCAGAGACTGATTTTTGACGGAATAAAGGCGAAAATCTTTTATTCATTTTATTAATAAATTATCTCCCTTGTCTTCTAAAATAGCCCCAAATAATTATATAAAATAGCATAATAATTATATCGCTAACTTGTCTTTTCGTTAGATTTCATTAAAACATTTTTACTTATTGAGAGATCGATGCAACTGCAAGAAATTGTTAATCAACACCACATTGAATAATATATATTAAAGATATTACTAAATGAAGTTACTCGTGGTAAACTTGATAAAGAGTATGTGTTGATATGCTGCATTTTACCCACTAGAGCTTTTATTATTGCAATAATAGTATTTCATATGGTTTACATCGACATATAAACGTTTCGACTAAACGGATTCTTCAGCGCAAAATGCTGAAATATTGACATGTCGATGTTAGCCACATATTACTACTACTACTACTACTACTACTACTACTACTAATACAACAAAAACATAACAATAACAATAATAATAATAATAATAATAATAATAATAATAATAATAATAATAATAATAATAATAATCGTAGCAGCACTAGGAACCATCCCAAAAAACCTGGAAAAAAGCCTGGGAGAAATTGGAATCAAAGGGATCATTTAAACTATACAAAGGACGGCAATGATCCAAACAGCTACAATCTTAAGAAAAATCATTGAATGCAGAAACCAACCCGCATAAGCTACGAAGAGTCACATGGAATCTACTAAACGAAGAAAAGAAACCACAGAAAGAACACATCACAAACAAAGGAACAGAAAATGCAAGAAGCATCACTTTATAAGCTCCCCCCCCCCCAATAAATTACACCGGCCTCAACTGTCACGACAATGAACAATGAACAGAAATAGCAAGAAACACCATCAGCTCCCCGCCTAGGCTGACACCACACAAAATATTTGGATAGGGTCAAGGAGGATGAGAAGACTGAGGAGGGACAGCACTAACCAGACCGCCACTGGAAGTGCAGAGACTGCTGGGACATTGGGGAGGCTTATTGTCACCCAAATCCCAGAGAAGACCAATGATCCTTACCAGCAAGAAATCAATGGTAAACGGCTGTTGCGATATTGCAAGTTTATTTGCGGTGGCTATCGAAAAGAGGTGGAGAATACTGGAAATCTGGGGAGACTTGTTGTCACTCAGACTCCAGGGAATGCCACCGGTTGACGGTGAGCAATCACTGGTGACCTGTGTGAGAACTCCTAGTGAGTAAATAATGATAATCTGTTTGTATTTCATTTTCTAGTACTGCCTCCGATTTATGTCTGAACCATATGTTTGAATGTTCAAAATATAGTTGTTTGCATAGTTCCCCGTGTACTGCTTTCCCCACACAGTCGTATCTGTTCTTGTATACTTTTTGGTGCAAGTTCGCTGCATTCACTTATATGATTTACTGTTTCATCTCTTTGTCCACAGAGTCTATATTTGTTGTTTTCCCGAAGTTTGTTGATCTTAGCTCTGGGTAGAAACAGATAAAATCATGCAAGCAAGAAGACAGAAAAAACATCCTGCCAAATCTTAGATTTTGCCGTCCCAGCAGGCCACAGGGTGAAGACTAAGGAGACAGAAAAATGAAGCAAATACACGGAACTTGCCAGAGAACTAAAAAGGATATGGAACATGAAGAAAGTCAATAAAATACCAATATTCATAGGAACACTAGGAAAAGCTTGGAAAAAAGACTGGCAGAAATTGGAAGCAAAGGGAAGACTGAGACTATATAATGGACGGCAATGATGAACACAGCTTAAATAGTCGAATGCGGAAACCAACCCACATAAACAGCGAACGCTAACCAGTAATATTGAAGTCGCAATAGAAATGAAACGAAGATATAGGATAAACACCACAACATGATCTACATGGAACTAAAACTGCATGACATTTTATAAACTGTACCCCCCCCCCCCACAAGAAAAATGTGATGGCACCAGCCTCGGCTGTGATACCTCACAAGATAGTCGTGAAGGGTCAAGGAGGATGAAAGACCAAGGATACAGAGAATTCACTAGGCCTCCACCGGAAGAGTGCGGAGAGTACTGGGACTTTGAGGAGACTTATTGCCATCCAACTCCTAAGTAAAACCAACCGTCGTTGCCAACAAGAAATCAATGGTACACAGCTGTTGCGATGACGCAAAGTCATTTACAATGGTTATCGAAAGATGTGGAGAGTACTGAAAATCTGGGTAGTTGTATTCACTCAGATTCTAAGGAACACTACCGATTATTTTCAGGAAGCAAACACTGATGATGTCTTGTGTGAGAACTCCTAGTGAGTACATGAATCATAATGATTCAGAAAGTATGCTTTAGTATATTGATTTACCACATTTGCAAGAGGTTAGAGACAAGGTCAGGTGGGGGTTTGAAAAGCCAGCGTACTAGGTGAAGTGCTCTCTGCCCTATAAAAATGCCTGAGCATCCCCGTCGTCATTCACCGATAGAAGCGCCTCAGACGATTAGAAATAAACTAATCCCTTTTCAGGATAGAGGTAGAGCCTGAATAGAACTATACACTGTCGAACTGATTGTCGAGGACGTACTCTCAACTGGTACGAACACATCTACTCAGCCTGTGCCAGGTAAGAATCTGATAAAGATATGTGAAATATAGGCGCGCATAGAGGCATAGAAACAGATAGACACATCTAATACCAATAGCATGTTTATATTAGCGTGTCTTCATAAAAACTCTCCAAATAAAAGACAGGAAATTCCGTTTCCTTTACATTTTTCGGCTCGTTTTTATTTCGACTGTGGAAATCTGGAAAAGAAAAAATATAAACAATTTATCCATTTTTCAGACATAAATCTTCATTTTTGCCATTTTCGTTGTAATTTAAGAAAATTTCAATGAATAATGGACGTCTCTCCCCACTGTTTCTCGAATTTACTTTTGCGCATGCGTGGGTTTGCGTATGTGTCACGTGTGTTTTTGTGTGCGTGTGTTGCCGCGCTTATCAGTGTTGGTGCTTCTCAATAGGCATGTAAAATATGTATTTC
Source organism: Sepiola atlantica (assembly GCA_963556195.1). Lineage (NCBI taxonomy): Eukaryota > Metazoa > Mollusca > Cephalopoda > Sepiida > Sepiolidae > Sepiola > Sepiola atlantica. The sequence continues at coordinate 110,156,034 of OY744531.1, forward strand.
AGTGAAGAACGACAATGGCGCGCAGAACTGTTATCGCATTTTCATAGGCTTCACGGACTAGGAAATGTCATTTAGATACAAAAAAAAATTCGGAGATCAGTCGTAAAACAAATATAACCTCGTTTCATTATTTGGCGTTTAAAAAAGTAACTAAATCGTATTTCGGATTTTTTCAGTTTAATGCCCGTCAATGATGGAAATTGTGTTACGGCGCTACACCTAACTCTAACCGTAGCAAACCCTATCCCCAGCCCTCTTCTAAAAAATGCCTGGAAGGATGGTATGATGACAACAGAACAGAAACTACACTACCCCCTCAATGGACGAGGTAAGGCCTGGGAGGACAGCAAAATGACGAACGAGCATATACTGCACTGATCCCCCTCCCCTCAAAGGAGAAGGTACTGGGGGATGGTATCATGACGAACAAGTGATCGAACGGATACGGAGGGGGGAAATATCACGTGGCGGTATTTTTTTCGTAGTGAACTTTATGAAAAGGTGAACGCTTAACAATTCCAGTTTTCGGAATTGTCTTGCATGAGGATTGATAGTTTTGCATTAGTTTGATTATTCGAACTACTTCTCTCATCTTTGTTTTTATTTCCACGACGTTTCTGCCGATGCAACCTCCGACCTTCTTTAGATGCATCTTTTTTTCCGAACTTAGCAACATTCTAGTTGTACTTGGGAATCTTGATGTAGAACTCGGGAATCTGTATCAAATTTCAACCTGAACTCTTTATTTAATTCACGATAGTAGATTGTTCTCATTCTGTCAGTCATGATTACGTAGAATTTTTTGCATTAGAAAATATTATCCTATTTTATATAAATAGAGATTTTGTCTGTCCGTCCGTCCGTCACAATTTTTAAGCGCAATAAATACACTGTGGTATCTGTCTCATTTCGAAATATCAGAGATCTTAACTACTTTTAGAAATGGAGAATATTGCATTAATAGTAAATAATAAATTCCCAATAAATAAAGCGCAACCAAAACCTTAAGATCTTTGGTCTTAATTTCTACCAACTGAGCTATTTAGACTTTCTTATAAATAGAGCTTAAAACATTACCGTAACAAAATAACCATAGCTTTGGCGTGACGTCATAGATTTATAATTTAAGTCATGCTTCAAAGCATGAATTCAAACATAAGCGATAATAAAAAATTAATAAATGAATGGGTAAACATAATAACATTGGAAATTATGTACCCACTGATCTTCTTTCCTATATATAAATTACAATGAACTATTATTCATCTGTTTGCATGTCTAACCACTTAGTGGTCATTTCTGGCTGTGTAACAAGTCCAGAGATTCTCTCTCGGTTGTTACAAACGGAAAGTAAGCAAATCTCCAATGTAAATTCATCATGGCGGCTCGAGATAAGATCAACTAAACAAGACAAACATTAACGTGGTTTTCCTGAAATGGCGCAAAATAGTGGCAAAAGATATGGTTCTTTTATACCTTAATTTATCGATAGATCAGCTTAAAGAGAAGAATAGAGATCGGTCTCAATACGATGCCAAGCCAAGATCGATACCTTAGTCAACTATCTAAGGTAGATCTACAGCCGAGGTTTACTTACAAACAAGGCGGGCTTCTTTTTAGTGTGAGGCTTGCGTAAAGTAGTTAAGGGGGGGTACGATTTGGCGCCATTTAATCGGATCTGCGGTTCGTTTAAAAAAAATACAAGCAAAGATTGTCTTGCGATAAAATGCGGACGAAATTCGATTTATTTATTATATAGAATAATATACGAATATCTACTGTGACTAATAGCAGATAAACCCAGCGTTGCCTGCGTATAAAATATCTTGGAAATAACTTAACATTCTTGGGAAAGTTGGTAATCCCATCACCACTCATTTAAAATATAACTAAATAGTGTAATTGACTATTCTGACCATCTGTTTACAAAATAAAAAAAACATTTGATTAGAATAATGGTTCCGACCATTAAATTACGGAAAGGGTTGATATACCGTTAAGCACTTTATCTATACTATACAAACTCCATAATTAAGACAGTAAAATACATCATAAAAAAATTAAAAAATTACTCTCTTGAATTTTCTTTGTTTTCTCTTTTATTTCTTCAGCTTTTGGCAGATATGGAAAGCACCGTGGTACAGAAAACACACATTTGAATTTGAAAGAGTTCGCCTGGCGTAATTAATTTCAAATCACAAGTGTAGACAATCAGGTAAATAATAATCACCGAGTCTGAATGTATCATAGTTCATTATAAACATGTAAGTTAGCGAATACCTAAATTATAACTAATTTTGTATAGGGAACATTTTTTACTAATCTTATGTTTAAATGAAGTCATAATTTATCCTATTTCTTTGACTGATATAGTTCTGTAAACAAACGCTCTCTCTCTCTCTTTTTCTCTCTCTCTATATATCTTTCTCTCGCTATATATATATATATATATATATATATATATATATATATATATATATATATATATATAAAACTAAAAGTATACTTTTAGAGGATAGAACCTATAGCGAAATAGTTTAAGCTCAATATACGAGATGGAGCAATTATAAAGATAAATGAAAGAAGAGAGATAAATATGTATGAATGACAAATCTATTTCAAATTCGATTGTTCCATGCAAGGTGTACTCGCTAAAAACATATTTGTTTTTCCTTTCTTAAGCCAAGGCTTTTCAAAGATTAAAATCTTATCATCAGAGGAATTACACGCATGGATAAGTTAGCAGTGGGAAAGCCAAAATTCAAAATTTGAAAAAATATAAAGTAATGGAGAGTAAGAATGTGCGTGTAAAAATATGGAGTCTGTCCAGTTGGTGAATGTCCATAGATAAGGTGTCCGGTGAAAGAAGATGGTGAAAAAAGGGTGTCGTGAAGGCAGCGTTGAAAATGTTCAAAAATGAAGTAAATCCGATAGAAAGATGTTTAGCTTAAGGAAAGAAAAATAAACATGTTTTTACCGTGTACACCTTGCATTGAACAATCGAAGTTGAAATAGATTTGTCATTCGTACATATTTATCTCTCTTCTTTCATTTATCTTTATATATATATATATATATATATATATATATATATATATAGTTGTATATCACAGAATATTATTGTTTTATCAATCTCGTTTTTATCTTCTCAATCTTCCGGATAATCTTTCTTGTATTCTTGTCCAATTTTCGGATGTAGGCTCTGTAGCTGTTTTGTTTCATTTTTGTTCGCGAGTACTTTCGATTGACTTCTCTCAATCGTCTTCGGGCAAAGGGTCGGACTTGCATATTCATGACTGCTAAGTTCGAGCTGTGCGGTAAATTTATAACGTTTGCAAATAACGTATGTGTGATTAGACGCGCGGTTGATTAAAATTTACCATACTTAAATGTTTTTACAATATTTAAAATTTACGAATGTTAAATGTAGAGTTTTTACTGGATTGATAATTAATGTTGTTTATTGCGAGACGTTTGGTCTTTATGTACAAGACTTCTGCGATTTTCAGTCTTTTTACACTATAATCGTGGTGTACGATGTTCGTGTTATTGAATCACAGGTGTCTGAATTGCGAATGGGGCATGTTGCTTCAAATGTTGGCAGATTGAATTGGAGTCTGAAATATGTAATGTGAGTCTTCGGAAAATAGTAGTAGGAGTGTGGCCGATGTAACAGTTAATCTTATTATTGGAGGATATATATATATATATATATATATATATATATATATATATATATATATATATATATATATATAAGGAAATTGACAACATCTTTGAAGCACGCATGAGAATGTATTTAAGTGAAATATTTTGAAAATCAATAATCGTGCAATTTTAATAAAAAATTAATTAATTTATTTTTGATTTTTTTTTTGCAAGCTTTCGTTGTAGAACAACTTTGTCAAGCGAGACTGTCTTAGAGTTTTTTCTCCATTTCTTCCTATATAGTAGTAATAATAAATATTTACGTATACGTTTACGTTTCAGCCTTCTGGAATCATCAATGTAGAAATTACCTGTCATTCCAGTCGCACGATTCGAACTCCATATTTAAGTCCAAATCCGAGCGCGCTAACCAATGAGGCTAACGTACATGGCTACAGATGAGATGTTAAATAAATCCTATATATGTCAGGAGAAGCACACAGCTATAGTCTGCTGTCATGACAGTGTTCTACTCATAATATATCATTTTCTAGTTAGTTATTTCACTTACTATAGCAAAAATGTTTTAAATGTTCAACCAGTAAAATTAAATTCATATCTGTGAGGTTATATATTTTCAAAATTTTTAATATCATTTTTTCTTAATTATTTCTTTTTCTTTTCTTTTTAATTAATTCATTGTATTAGTATTTGTGGTCATTTCATTTTTTTATATATTTTTACACATTTCTCGTGTATATATATATATAGTAAGCTATGAAAATATATTTATAGCAATTAAGCTACACAGAGGCTCCCGCGTTTCATCCCCAGGGGCAATCTTTAGGCATTTTAACCTGAAGATTCCCCCGAGAATAAAACACGGGAGCCTCTGTGTAGCTTAATTGGCATAAATATATTTTCATAGCTTACTACCTAGCTCTACTTACGTATCGAACACTGTTAAAGTAAATATTGAAAATGTATACATAAAAAACTTATATCCCTTATAAAAGTGTATGTGGATACATCAGAGGACTATATATATATATATATATATATATATATATATATATATATATATATATATATATATATATATATATATATATATATATATATATATATATATATATTCCCACCGGTTATAAAAACAAGATTCATAATAGTTCTATATGTAGAGCCTTTAAAGGCTGCAGCCTTAAATATCCTGCATTCGTATACAACATAATAAAATCCTCACTAAAACACTAAATACTAAAAAGGTAGTCAAAACATTAATAAAATATACAAATCCTGCCTTTCCAAACCCCTAGTCCCATCGATCTACCTACGCAAAGCAACAATCTTTACACCGCATTATCCGCATCAAGTTTCAGAAGTATGAATTTAACATCACTCAGACTTAAAATATTTTCAACAAGCATAAAACAACGAACATTGTCCACCTTCCACAGGCAGACATTTACACAACCCCTTGTAATGACTGTAACCAGATATACATTAGGTAAACTCTATGTCTACTCAAAAACAAATACGAAGACAATGGATTAAGAAAATTATGCAACACTAAAAACGTTTTGATCTCACACAGATTAATTTCCAACCACACATTTAATCTGTAAATCTTCTGTTAATTAAACATAAACATGACACTAAACTGAGACCACTCTAAAAAGTGAGCCTTATATCCCAATAAAAGACACATCGACCAGAGACCTGGGTTATTTAAAATTTAACCGATTATAGCTAAAAATATCATGGCCTAACAAATCAATAACTTTGATATAAGATAAAACTCCAGTTTCAACATGCATTTACACATCCTTTACATTCTTAAAAAAGTATTTCTCCCACTACTCACTCCCATTACTTTTCACTTCTATCATAAATTTTTCTACTTAGCTACCCAACCGCGTGAACCTTCTTACTGTTTTTTTATGAATACCCTTTCCACCATTCGATATTCCACAAACTACCTACCGCCCACCGTAAGATTCCAAATTACTCTATTTTCGCCCCCCACGCTAGTACATATCCTATTTTTATACATGAGCACTCACAACCAAAACAATGACACCATCGAATCACCTTAAATCACAGATCTAACATTCGACTTATAACCAAACCTACTTCCTCCCACATTAACACTATATTTTGCTTAAACCACTCCGCATTTGGGCTTTCCCTGTTTCCATCACTACTTTCAAGTTCATGTATATATACTCGGACTCTATTCAGTAAATGCTTTTTATGACAAAGTTTCGTATACGAAAGAAATATCGAAACAAAATAAGCATGATGTTGTGTTAATTCTTTTTATGTTTCATATAACTCATGTGTTTGCTTATTACCATTATTTCTGTGTATACCTTTACATTCTGTCGTCAATTTATTCTTAAAAATACCTTTTACCGGCTATATATATATATATATATAGAGAGAGAGAGAGAGAGAGAGAGAGAGAGAGAGAGAGAGAGGGAGAGAGAGAGAGAAAGAGCGAGAGAGAGAAAGAGCGAGAGAGAGAGAAAGAACGAAAGAGAGAGACATATATATTTCAATCCAGGCTTGAGGCACTAACTGGACTAGCCGAACTGAAGAGCAGTGATACAGCGACACAGTCTGTATGTGGATGACTATATAAAGACATCGCTAACTGACATTAGCTTTAAGGCAAAACTCATTAGCTAAAGCTAATTCGATCTTCCGGCACTTGACAATGTTTACATTGAGATATCACTTACATTCAGTCAGTGTCGTATGATAGCGCAAGGATAGGGCGCCGATTGTGAGCTCGGCGGTTAGGTTTCAATCCCGGCTTGAAGCACTAAGTGGTGTAGCCGCACTGAAGAGCTGTGATACAGCGAAACAGTCTGTATGTGGATATATATAAGAGAGATGTATGTGGTTTTGGTTTTCGCGGTTAAAATCGTCACGCCTCACTACGTACACACACCGTGGTTCAAACTTACGACTCCAAATCACTTACCCTTGTCTGAGAACAGGCTTTGTATCCAAACCGATACCATCTCATTTGCATATGAGTAACGAGATTTCACGTTACTTCGCGAGACACGCCAGCATATAATCAGGCGCAGTCGCTATTTTGCTTTTCTTTTTCCTCGGCATTTTGGCCAAGATCAAAGTGTAGTATCTGTTCCGATGGATACTGCACCCCATAGACTGGTATCGTCTTGGCCTTCGGGGCTTGATTTACACCGGTCTATGGGTATGTCCTGTTCAGTTCTAGGAGGTCCACCCTCACAGGCTTTGCCTCCCCTCTTTGGGGAGATGTAAGTTTATTGCTTACTGCCTGAGGCGCTCCTACCGAGGAATGCCGACGGAGCTGCCCAGTTTTGAATGGCCAGAGTGCTCACCTTCTCAGGCGCTGGCTTTTCAAATCCCACTTTCCGACCTTGTGTTACATATTTCTATTGTGGGTTGGAGTTGTATAATTCTTTTTCGTCCGTAACCGGACCTTACACGTTACACAAATGTAATCCATAAATTTTAGGTAAGTTCTTTTCACACTATTTTTACTTGCTACGAGTGACGACAATGCTTTTAATCGCAATGTATATGTATATGTGTCGGTGTGTATGTGCGTGCATTTGTCTGTCTCTGTGTCTGTCTGACGTAATCTAGTTCAAATTCTAGAATATGCATACTATTTTTGACGCCTCTACTATTTTATTTCTATGTAAAGCTAATTGAATAGACGAAGAAGAAGAAGAAGAAGAAGAAGAAGAAGAAGAAGAAGAAGAAGAAGAAGAAGAAGAAGAAGAAGAAGAAGAAGAAAGATTCCTGCCCATAATCAAGATGGAGGATTATTTTCCCAGTTGTACTCGCCCTCCTGGTTTGCTAGCAATGCATTCCAGGGAATGTTGCCCGCAGTGTTTTCGCGTTCGACCCACCAGCGAACACATCACCTTCCGTGTATTCCTCTGCTCCTATTGCGGCTTCTGCTGCCCGGCTGAATTCGTCAGATTCGCTCACATATGCAGTACCTGCCTACCCGCGTGTCGCTTCTACCCAATTGTACTAAACAACCTAGCGATGACCGGCATTCAAGATAGCTGTTCCTGCGATAACTGTGGCCTGCCCGTCGGTCACGATGAAGGACTCTGCATCGCTTGATCAACTTTGGGGAATTCAAATCAACAAATAAACAATTTGTACTGAAATAAGTTATGCAACTTCTGATATTCACTTGCACCATCGATTTAGAAACTAAGTATTGAAGCGTCTACAAAATCTTGTTTTTTTTACAAGGTTGACCCGTTCTTTTTTTATTTTCACTAACTTAACATGTAGCCTTTGGGAGTTCTAGTAAGTTATTTTTATTAGTATTAACATTATTATAGGTAGTAGTAGTAGTAGTAGTAGTAGTAGTAGTAGTAGTAGTAGTAGTAGTAGTAGTAGTAAAAATATAATTTTTAAAGCAGCTGTGTGCTTCATGACTGCTGCCACATTTGGGTAGTTGCTGTACAGACATTCACAGCAAGAACTCGTCCCTACTACCACAACGGAAAAACAATTCTAGTTCTCCATCCATGAGCATAGCGTCAGGTGGATTTTCCATGAACAGAGCTTCCCACGCGTGGAACACATTACCGCGGGACTGCTTCCTCGCTCATTACAACTTAATCGTCTTCAAATTCAATGTCAAGAAATTCTTGTCATAAACGCAGTTCATACCACTAATCAATGTTAGTACTCCCATAGTGTTCCCCATCTTTCAGCTGGTAACAATTACCGTCTCATTAACCCTTATCCTCGAGTTGCTCTTGGCCTTGATACGTTCTGACACAATAGTAAAAAAAATGCCAAAGTTGGTGAAATTCTGAGTAATACTTTTGCAGCTCATATGTTTCTATTATTATTATTATTATTAGTAGTAGTAGTAGTAGTAGTAGTAGTAGTAGTAGTAAAAGGAAGAGGAGGAGGGAAGGGGAGGAGGAGGGAAGGGGAGGAGGCGGAGGAGGAGGATGAAGAGTAGTAAAGTTTTAGTCATCTTATGTCACACCCGACTTCAAAAAGTCGCTTCATACCTAATATGATGTAAATCTGATTAACGACTTTTAAGCATATCAACTGTTGTTGTTATTATTATTATTATTATTAGTAGTAGTAGTAGTAGTAGTAGTAGTAGTAGTAGTAGTAGTAGTAGTAGTAGTAGTAGTAGTGATTTTCACTCCCATGACCCATCGGGCATCACAAGTGTTCTTTATGATAAATGCGGTGAAATTTAGTCGAGTAGTTTTGGAGCCTATAATTGACCAACATACCCGAAATGGTCAATTTGAATATGCATGAGAACGTATTCTAATCACGCCACGGCCGCTGACATTGTCCCAAGAGTGGAAATCAAGGTAAGTCTCTGCAACCTGTGCTGCCTTACTAATGGTAGTGTGCCGAGGTGCTGCGGAAAGTTTGCGTAAATTCCCTCAGCTTCGAAACACACTAGGCATCTCACATCAAACTCAGGGAGATGAGTTCTTTTTTTCCTTCATTTTAATGAGGATTTTTCTTACATCTTTAGTTTAGCCTTTGACTTCGTGGCATATGTTTCTTTATACAAAGTCGAGCCACACTCCGTGAGCCCCTATTTACTTCCCCGCGACGGCAGAGTTAGACACGAAGCCGGTTTTTAATCTTGAGTAAATCCAGCTCCTCAAAAAATAGGGGTACTTTAGATTAAGACAAAAATGTAAATTGCCTCAGTCTATGAAGTATTTCTTCTTTCACTGACCAAAGACAGAAAAGATGAATTATAGTATCAGAACAGATACTACACAAGACCAAAAGCCAAGGACCTAGATAGTTATTCGTCCAATGCACTACAGGGGAAATGTTCAAGTTTATTCATAATGACTTCAACTAGAATGGGTGCTAAATAAGCTGAGGCCCACTTTTAAACATTATTAAAAAGTGCTAAGCATCCTGCACAACACCCAATTTAGGTTGACCCCCCCCCCCCAAGAAAAACTTTCACTCTAATTCTCAGTAGACCGTTACGTCTACAGTGGCGGCGTGCCTTGTTTGGGGTGAATTATGTTAAAAACAACAAAAACCCGATCATGTGTCTTTCGAAATGAAGTGAGACAGAGAGATTACATAGACTTGTTTGAGGTCATTAAATTAGTCATGTTTAACCCTAACCCTAACTAGTGAATTGAGTGGTGCTGCTACAGTACTTGGATATGTCAATTTTCATCTATAGCTAGTACGATGAAAAATATTTGTGAAATTTCGTGAAAAAAAGTAGGCTATTTGTGTTTAGAATAGAGAGTAAATAACTAGGATGAATGCATTTACGTATTGTTTTTATTGACAAGAAATATTTTAAATTTTGTTTATAAGCAAACATAATTCGTTTTTAACTATAACGTTTGTGTCTACTTTTATGGTGGGTTATGAAAACAGGTCACTTAGTTTTAACAAAATGTTCATGTAATATTTTTATAATCCAAGTTGCTACAAAAAGTGCCGGCACTTCATCACCTCTGCTCTGTTTGTCAGTCAGGAACAAAGCCTCCCACCGTTACGACGTCACTTCCGACTTCCGTATTGGCTCCTACTTTTTGGAGTCCTCCTACTCTCTTCACCAACCACTATTTAACTTCGAGATGATCTCTGGGTGTTAGCAAATTCGAATTTATTTGAGAGAACTGATGACTAGGCGTGCAAACGATTATCTTGAGGTCACAAAGTCATAGCGATAATCATATAATGAGAGTAAGAATTATCCATTCTTATGTGAGGAAATATGCATCTAAGGCAGAAATGGGTAAAGCAATCGCTTAAAATAAAAGTACATAGTTGGGTTATCTCCCCTTTTATTTTAGTTGCTTAAAATAAAAGTTAATATTATATTTTAAAGTTCTGAGTTTTGTTTAAAGTGTAGAAAATATTTTTATAAAATATTTATCTTTCGTCTTTATCATGAATAATATTTACTTTATTTTGTATTTCAGTTAAATATCAATTATTTTAACGGATTTTTTTCACAACAACAGCATAACTCGTCAGATGCTTTAATAAAACTGTGCGTTATAAATACGAAAATTCGACCAAAAATACTCATTTGCTCTGTGATTAAATCGCTCACTCATTAGCTGACATTGATATAAATGCTTAGAGATTTACCTTTGGATGTTGATTACTTTAAATTTATAAAACACATATACAGTTTTTTTAATATACTTTAGACTGATGTGAGATTCCAACTCAGGTATTGGCATCGTATAATCTACTTATGTGTTCTGTCTATTCTCTTTCTGTCAACCAATTACATGTTTCTATTTGCGTACGAATAGAAAAACTCGAAAGAAAAAGCGCCATAACTTTTTAACGGTATGTTGATTAATATCTGTATAATGTTGGTTATTCGGACTACATTTCTTATCTTCAGGTGTATCTCTTCGAACTCTGGAATCTTTCTGTCGAACTCGGGAATCTGGACGGAATTTCGAACGGAACCCTTTATTTAATCGTCAGCCATGATTAGAAGTCTTCAGTAATTCGCAATTCTTTGTATCGCCCGCACCGAGGATTGAACCTTCAACCTTCAGATGACTATCACTTAGAACTGAATGTAACTTAGTACTATATCCATTGCGCCATGGGTCCTTGCGGAAATATTACCGAGTTCGAAGAGATGCACCTAAAGAGGTCCGGGGGTTACAGCGGCCGAAACGTTGTGATGATAACACCCAAGAATGGTCTCTAGTAGGTATTTAAAACTTTCCATGGTAATTCAAACTCTTATTATTATTATTATGGACGTATCATGCTGTGAACGTTTTAATTAATAACCTGGCCAGTGATATTAAGAAAAGTATAAAGTACATTCAAATATTTGGATCGCCATTGCCCTATGATACTATAGAGTGGGCCTCTTAACCCACACCAGAAGATCCTGTGTGTGGCCGGATAGATAGTTTTGATTTCGAAAAATGCAGCACGATCGGACATAAAATCGTAAAAGTTTCCTTTTAACGAATCTAGGAATGACACTAAAAAGACATTTAAAGCGACGGCTCCCTTAAACACCACAGATAATCAACGCTATTACAGTTAGCTGTTGACTCTCTGAGTGGTCAGATAATGATGTCGAAAAAACTGAGGGACAAAACAGACGTCTCTAAATTCCGGCGAAAGAAAATATATTTGAGAGACACTGGCTGTTAGGAAGAAGTATCACGGTTAGAGTTAGGGTTAGACAGGGAAGGTTGTCCACTGGCTGACAAGGTTGGATAACAATCAGCAAATAGTGTTGAGGTCCATAAAAATGAAGGTATCACGCACACACACACCATTTCGAACACAACTAAGTTATCGCCTACCACTTGTTTTGTGTCGTTTGATGTGACCACTGAAGCGACCATAGGACCACAGTCGTCATTATTTCGAGAACAGATGACAGCATTGAGAGAGAAAGAGAGAGAGAGAGAGAGAGAGTATGAGAGAGATGGTCCACTAGTCGCATATGGGGGTTCTGAAAAATAATAATCACTAGATAAACGCGAAGAAATATAGAATAGGTGCTAAACCCGCCCTTATGAGAAGCGGGTTTAGCACCTATTCTATATTTTTGCTTTTTTTTGTAAAGAGAAGTCACGTCCCAACAAGGTGTGATAAGATAGCATTATGGGATTTCGTGCAAATAATTATTTCGTATTCAGGTGAAATGTGGATAGCTCGGAAAATCAATAAATTTGTCATCGATTTTTTTAATCTATGAAAAGAAAGACGCTTGAAAAAAATAACTTTGAAATTTAAAAGAAAATAAAAATCGCCAAAGTTGCATCGCCGTTTAATCACCTGCTTGAATCTAACAGGATCAGAGATTCTAAAAAGCCATTTCTCCCCCTTTTCTTTACTTAAATATATTTAATTCAATAGGAAATAGTGTTTCAAGTTTAAACCACACGAAAGGGTAACGTGAGAAGGAGTCAGAATGATTCGAGAAATTCGTTTAATCACACGAAGTGTTATTTCGTTTTTGTACTTTCTTAATTTTTTTTCTTTTATTTCTTTATTTTTACTCTCATTTTCGAAATCTCATTTCAAATGAACAATATCGCCATCTTTCTTTTTATATTTTATGTTTCATGCAATTAAAGTGGAAGATTTTCAAAGTGCGAGTTTAAGCACGATTTCTAAGACAAGAATTATTATTAAGTTTATTAATATTTTTTTACGATCTTTATTAAGATTAAGCTTCGCTATGATCTTTATTAAGACTAGAAAAGTGTTTCTAGTATATAGAACGAACATATACTACACTGCCTATACCCTCAAATAATGATGGTCCCAAGAAAACAAAACATATACTGCACTACCCTCTCACGAACAAAAAAAGAACGTACTGCCTGGGAGGATGGTATTATGACAAAAGAACAGACACCACTCTACTCCCTAAAAAAGGGGGCGGTAATGCCGGGAAGGGTTAGTATCATGACAAAAAATGGCTGAAAAAAATGGCCGATAATAACTTTGTGAACTTTTTTTTACATCAAATTTCCTTTTTTTTATTTCATTTATTTATATTTTTAAGTCTACTTCGCTTACGCAAATATTCTACGAAAGTTTCTTTGGGTAAGCTTTTTTTCTTTTTTTGGAAACTTAACCAATCAATAAAATTGCTTGATTATTACTTTTAATAGCACAACAGAACCAAAGTGTATTTTATAGAATCACTCCCGTCAGGGCTCAAAACTGTTTGTTTTTCTATGCATTTTCAGTCGTTAAAAACGAACATATTTAAATCAATCAATCAGAATTAATAAAGGACCCTTGTTCGGCTTTTTCCATGGGTAGGGGGAGTCTTTTACTTTTTTCTACCTTATATTTACAGGGTTTTTTATTGCGACTGTTTATTTCTATTTTATAATTTTTTTAAATCGGGTCATAACTTCGGAATCTTTTTAATGACTATTGATAATTTACATTTCTCATCTAGATTTTTCTATTCACAATTTTTCGGCTGATGTCACCGCGACCCTCTTCACTTTCGACTAGAAAGTTCCAGAGTAGAAAAAAGATGTGACTAAAAAAGACCGGAGATTGCATCGGCCGAAACGTTGTGAATATAACAACCAAGATGAGAATAGCATATAATCGAAATAATCAGAAGATAAAAAATAATTTGTTTAGCAATTTTGTCGGCGAAATAGACTTTCAAACATTCCAAGCATTATTTGGCTACACATTTGCAGACATATTTTGGTCATAGCTTAAAATAGCCAGACATCTTCGAGCCAAGAACCTTCTACAACGGCTGCAATAAGTGATGATGTTTCTATGAATAAAAATCTCATACAAAAAAAAACTTCTCAATTTATTATTGAGCACTTTTATATGAACACAGCAAGGAACCATTCCCGTGACAGGGCGCTAGTCTGTCACCAGTTATAGTTATACACATTTATAAACCTGTGTATCTCTTATGATTTCAGGTTGATCCATATTTACTACAGATCATTTAATGTGGCCACAACTAATTTGTGAAGTGAACATTTTTGAAGAGACATTCTGCCTGGAGATTAATTAGTCGGCTTCATAATATTGTTGCGTGACGTAATGATCTCTGGTCTCCGAACTCGCGATCAACGAATGATTAGAATCTTCATATCTCACGCGATAAAAATAATGCATCGCTACTTCTTCAATAATGCAACTATTCCTTGCGAAAGACACTTCTCGCAAATATGCAAAAAACATCGAAATTATGTTGATTATAATGGTTATATTTTAATTAATAAAGTTGATTTGTAAGAAATTTAGATAAGAGCTCGAAATTGGCATTATCTTATTATATTCTAGAGTCCCTGACCTGATCCAGTAAATTATAGGCTTAAATGCCGTGAAAATCAGCAACGCTCAAGAACCTAATGTCCCCCTTAATCAAAGAACATACCGGCTTGATTTAGATCCAATATCATCAAGCACAATATGGCTATGGCACACAGACCTAGAGACAACAGTAAATCCTACAGTCGCAGTTATGTTTGAAATGTCGGAGCCAATAGCCAAACCAATTCATTAGTTAGCCATAACCAAGTAAACACTCCTCACCCACAACAAAAATAGACGAAGATACTGCGTATGGTTTAATCGCAGTATAGTAAGAATATCCTAACGAATATATATAGGGCCTTCTTAAAAATAGTGGATAGCAATTCCAGAGGTCCTCACAGATATAACAGGTTTCTCAATAAGAATACTATCAGAATATCCTATTCTATAGTCCCTAACTTGTCCCAGCAAATTATAGGCTCAAAGTCCATGAAAATCAGCAAAGTACAAGAACCTAATGCCCTTCTTGATCAAGCCTCGGAATGCTACTGCAATGACCTTAATATTTGCCCTTCGAATTGCTCATGCAGCAAAAAGAGCGTCATATATAAATGCACGGTAACACAGGGGGCTTCTATACGTAATAACATTACTAACCTTGGGGCAGATGATGTGAATGGGGGTTCTGATGAAAACACCTTCGATGCCAGTGTCCCCAACCTTACTCCTATAAGACACACTACATATGAGGCCGTATACTTGGAATCAATGGCAGGGGCCATCAATAGAATCTTTAGACATAAATACATATTCGGAAATATAGATCTTAGGAATCGTACAGTCCTAGCGTCACATATTTGGTCTCTTACAGAGTCATATATCTCCTATATCCTTTGTTAACAGATAATCAAGAAGGGTAAAATCCTATAGGCCTATGGACAGATTCTGCAGGTTTTGTAGAGCTGAAGGCTTGGGCATCATAAAATACAACGGCCAATTACTTAACACGAGAGAAGAAGTGCTGTCTCAATGTAATCACAAAATTTAGTTTAAATATAACAATTTTAAAGTTCCTTAGCCCCATACCACTTCCACTACCCTCAACCTAATAATTCTACATGTTCAAATAGACACAGTATGACCGCTTTGGGGAGGGTTAGACCTAAATACTATCTCACATTTACCTCTCCCTTCTTCACAACCTATATCCTTTCTCTCTCTATCTTTCCCTTTCCATACCTTGCCCTTCAACGTTCCCAATAGGTCTGGTTGCATAGTTCTGGTTTCATACATTTCTGTCACAAATACAGACCTCAACTAAGATTAATTGTTCTTCTCCTCCTATGGTCTAATAAATGGCATTGAAAATAACAAGCTAAGACTAATTGATCCATAATGTATCGACTGAAATTAACCAACCCCCCTCCTATCTGCAACAAGAGATGACTACTTATTCCCGTTAATAAAACTCTTGGCTGCCTTCCGTTTTATTTAACTAAGAATGGAGACACGACATTATAAGGTAAGAACCCAACATTTAATCTCTTAAAAAAAGAACTAACATTTATTAAGCAAAGCAGATTCGTCTCCCTTACACTGTTACTGTTCGATGTGAGTCTGTAAATAAGAATTTCCTCCCTTGAATTACACCGCTTTCATAAATGGTGTCTAATGTGTCTATCTTCATAAAACTTGAAATTGTTAGTCAATTTACGGCTGAATTCATTTGCTTCAAGCCAACTTTACATAGAACATTCATTTTCAAATGGGGAACAAATACATTATTCCTAATCAATTTTTTAGGCGTAAAAGTGACTTGCTCTTTGATATCGCAAATTCCGGATAACAGCTTTGGTAATGGACTGGAATCAAGTTGAAGAAATATCACTCTACGTCGTCAAGGTTTGAATCGAGAGCTATCTGAAAAAATTGAAATAACTATAAGGATAATATATATATATATATATATATATATATATATATATATATATATATATATATATATATATATATATATATATATATATATATATATATATATGAGAGAAGTAAAAAGTGTGACTCAGAGGGCGATACTTGGATCTTCATTATTCCTGATTTTCATAAACGACCTTCCTGGTGTAATTGCTACCCCGTAGATTAAATAAAGGGTTCCGTTCGAAATTCCGTCTGAATTCCTGAGTTCGAGAGAAATATTCCCGAGTTTGAAGAGATACACCTGAATAAGGCCGGAGGTTACAGCGGCCGAAACGTTGTGATGATAACACTCAAGATGAGAAATGTAGTCCGAATAACCAAAATTATACAAATGTTTACAATGTTCTCTAAATAAAGAAGAGCAATATTTTTGTTATTTATTTTAAGACTATTTAACTGACAATGGCAATTAGTTTTTCGTGAAGAATAAAGTGACACATTTTGCTTAATAGTATTAAACCTTTAATGAATGTATTGTCTCAAACGAAAATTATGCAGATGGATGAAAACAACAAGCATTGGATTTCCTCGCGGTTTCTTTAATCACACCAATGCGCCATGTTTAACTTAGAGGAAACATACCTAAAAATAGTGACGTTTGATCAAGCCATAACAAAAGTTGAAGAAACATGTGTGTTTGTCCTCAGTAAAAATACATATTTTATCCACAAATTAGAATAGTTTAACTTCATATTAAAATATACAAACTTAAAATTAAAAAGATGGTACTTATATCAAATATGTACTAGTTTCCGTAAACTTCGCGTCGGCAGCGTTCGGCCATGTTACGTAAATACCCGAGAGATTACGAGGCGAATAGTTGCAGACGATAACTTCGATACGTTGCTACGTCGTATTTTATTTCAGTTTTATTTTTAAGAAAGATAGCAATTAACAAAGAAAACGAACAAAACATAGATAAATTACTGTTAATAAATAATTTTGTTGTTTTTATTTTTGCAACAAAACAATGCTAAACAACTATTTATAAATACATTTATAGTATTTTCTTTTTTTCGATTTCAGTCATCTGGTTAAAAAGTAGTGTTTTTAAAACTGAAGATTATTTGTTTATGTACTTTTTGGTGGCCTTTGTTTTTTGGGGAGAGGTAGTCTTTATTGTTGTTTGCTATTTCGAACTGTCAAAATTCAATTTTTTCAGTAAAAACTACACAGCACTTTGTAATTCATCTTTTTTTTTTAATTTAACAGGAAATAAACATGCACTGGCTCCAATAATTTCAATACTGGTTAGAAAATGTGTCGTCTGGTTAGAAAATTTGTCGTGTGGTAGCTGACAGCTGCTGGGCTAATAGTTCGGCATCTCTCAAGTGTTTACGTAACATGCCCGAACGCTGCCGACACTGAGGTAACGGAAACTGGTTCATATTCGATAATAAGTACCAAATACATCACCTTCAAATTAAAAATGACAAAATTATAATTAAAACGCTGAACTTCAAGTTAGAAAGGTTTACTTCAAATTAAAAATTCTTAACTTCAAATGAAAAAAAATTGAATTCACATCTATTTCTGATTGAGCTTTGGTATCTTTCTGTCTGAAGCCGAAACTATACTATTACTGTAAGTAACACTTAATATACTATTACTTGTATTAATTTTCAATTCACTTTATTAGACTATTTCGATTGCTAATCGACTATCTTTCACTGCTCATTTAAGAGGTAGGAATGTGGTATATGTTGCCATAATTCCTTCTTCCCAGGCATTCCCTCCTCCGTTTAGGGGGAGAAGGGGTGTAGTTTCTGCCCTGTGTTCATAATACCAACCACCCACACTTACCACTCCCTTTTTTGTTGGGTGTAGTATCTGTTCTTTTGTCATGGAACCCTCCTCCTGGGAATTACCCCTATCATTTAGGGGGGCAATGTAGTATATGTACGTCATATAAATTTGATGGAAGCATTGTAATAATATATGTTAGTTTGTCATATATACTATGCGACCAGATAGACTATATATTTGCTTGTTTTAAGAAAAACAACTTCAAATTAAAAAAGCTGAATTTTACATTGGAAAATTTAAAAAAAAACGGACCGGAGGTTCAATTTTTTTATTTTGAGTTAGTAATCTCCGCTGATTCCACAACACCTATCCGTGGTATTATAAACAATTAATCATCTCTTAAATTCACTGATTTTGGCGGTTTATTTTTTTATCTTATTCAGACAATCACTCGCAGACTTCGTGATCGACAATATGCTTTGTACACAGGGCATTACGAATAGTACTATCAAATTATTTCCCAGTCACCGACGAGTTCCATTATTGTGCCACAAATGTAAAATTAGCTGAGGCAATATTGAACGTTAATTCGATGAATCGCTGCAGGACTTAACCTTTCATTGCACAGAGTTGAACAGAGGTTTTTTTCTGCAGGCAAAACAGACTCGCTAATTGCCCTTTAGCTTTTCGTTTTCTATGTTTGATTATTTGCTAGCCGTGCATTTTCTTTTCTAGATTCGTACAAGTTGAGCCGATGACGAATAGACATACCACCATTAAGTCTGGGTTTGCCATTCCGATTTCTGATTATTAATGATTTGCTCAAGCCCCCGGGGCAGCTGATCGAGTTTTAATACCTATAAATCAACATATTGATATTAAATAGAAACAGATTTTCTTAAGATGCGTCCATTCAATTTGCGCGTTTAACGATAGAAATGCTATTTCAAACTTAAGCGTGACAAACCGACATACAGACGGAGCCTCATATCTCTAGACATATACAGTTGAGTTATTTGTCGCCCTGGAATGAATATTAAAAGCTCACTTTTCTATTTTAAAGAGTAAAAACAACTTTCTAGTATAACCAGGCGTTGATTTGTCAGTGATTTCAAAAAGGATAACTAATTTGCATGTTCCTTTACAAAACGAACTCTTATTAATTCACTATTCATTTTTTCCTGTTTTCTTATTAGATGATTGGTTTTATTTAACTATTACGTATGGTTCTATTTATTCATATTTACTACATTGTATGTAATTGCGTAGCCTTTTGATTGAAAAAAGTACTTATACACACACCTGTATCTATCTGTATCTATCTATCTATCTATCTATCTATCTATATATATATATATATATATATATATATATATATATATATATATATATATTTAGGCAGCAAGTCATTATCTAAGCAAGCGTTGTTGAACATCACGGAACATTCGCGTTTGTATATTTTCCTCGTGAGGTTCTCAAACCGTCGAGCCATCTTTCTGGTTTCAGGTGGCAATCCGTATAGTACTTCGCCGATAGTTTTTAATTCGGCCATTTTCTCGAGCGCTTTCGACTTTCGTAGTCATCTTCAGGATTAGGGTTTTGTTTGTTTTTTTGTTTTTTTGTTTTTTTTTAATTTAAATCAGAAGACTGGAGTTACTGTTTTATAGTTATCGATATATCGATATATATATATATATATATACATATATATATAAATTAAAATTGAAAAGTGTGTTGTCATCTGCGATAAGCTAGTTCCGCTCGAGCGTTGAACACTGTAGACAGCAATGACACTTCCCCCGCCTCCTGGGTACGTGTATCTTTATTTCAATTACTGTATGTGTCGATTTCGCGCGGCTCCGTTCTCCTAAGCGTTTGTCTCGTGATTCTAGCCTGAATCTACGAACTGCGTTCGTGCCACTGTAACCGCTTGCAACTGCCACTCCTACACTGATGAATGTATAAAAGCCGGAAGTCGTCTGTAGGTGAAAAACACTTTAATCTTATATATATATATATATATATATATATATATATATATATATATATATATATATATATATATATATATCCATACGACGTCGTTTCGAGCTTATTGCTCACTTCAGTGTACGGTCATAAGACGCGAACCTGGTTCAAAGGGCCACCTTTGGATCTGCACGTTTTCACGGTACCCTCACGGCCATGTCAAAATACCACGTGATACAGAGAATTTAAGTTATATTTATGCCTAATTACAGCGTAAAGACAGACTCAAGAACTCAACGAAAATACTCAGTCTTACTTCATAGCTTAGTAAATGTCTATCTTTAATATTTCATAACGGGGTTCATTTTTCTTAAAGGTGTTTTTTATGATAATATTCATGAATAAATACATATATATTTTTATTTATCTACCTCCCACAAGGTAAGATGTGACACAAGGTCGGGAAAGTGGGATTAGATAAGCCAGCACTCGACAGGTGAGCACTCTGGCCATTTAAAAATTGCCTGTGCCGCCCCGTCGGCATTCTCCGGTAGGGGCGCCTCAGGCAGTAAGCAATAAACTTACTCCTCCCCAAAGAGGGGAGGCTAAGCCTGGGAGGGTGGACTTCCTAGAACTGCACAGGACAGCGTGCAGTATCCATCGGAACAGATACTACACTTTGATCTTGGCCAAAGTTTCTGTAGATGTTAATCCGTTGAAACTTTAATGTTTATAAAAAGTACTCAAAAACAACTAGAGCTATTCTTTAGTATACATTTTTATTAATACAAACATTATTGGTTACATATGTGCATACATGTTTCGGTTGTACTCTGCAAAGAGACAACGTGTTTTGGATCTGGAGAGGTGAGACTCTCTGTGATAAGTACAACCGAAACATGTATGAACCTATGTAACCAATAATGTTTGTATGAATAAAAGTGTATACTAAATATATATATATATATATATATATATATATATATATATATATATATATATATATATATACATATACATATATATATATATACATACATATATATATATATGCATAGTAATCTATGAAAATATATTTATGGCAATCAAGCTACACAGAGGCTCCCGCGTTTCATCCCCGGGGGGAATTTTCAGGCTAAAATGCATAGAGTTATTTTTGTCGGGTGTTTTTATTTACACGGCTTGACCAAGCAGATTCTTTGTTGTTCTCTCAGCCAATCGTTGGACTTCCCGCGAACAAAGGATTTGTTGGTGTCACTCCCTATCTTTTGTTCTATTTGTTTGTTATCAACGGATTTGCCTATATCTTGTTTCCTTTGTTGTGTCCATATAATGGGTGAGTTTATTTTAACACGTGGTTCCTTGTATTTCTATTTTAGGTATTAATTTTTAAATTGTTAAGTTTTTTTGGTTTTGTTTTAATTATTTATTTGTTTATTTATTTATTTATTATCCTAAAGTAAATTTATTTCTGTGTAAGCAGTTGTTTGTTCTAGAGTTTAATAGATTACAGGGATCCTTAAAATTTAGGATTTCAAGTTTTTCATTCAGGCATACTCTACACGGGTCGTCTAAATTTCTACATGTACTGGCCTGTCTTACTATTTTCCATTCAATTATTAGTGAGTGTCCATTATCTTTCAGCTCCCAGTAGTGGTTTGCCAGTGTTGTTTTAGTTCGACGTTCTGTTTTAAAATGTGCTTTTGTGGTCATAGTATCTGGTCTTAAAGTCTAGGGAGGTCATACCCACGTAGTATTTCTTGTTATTTGGTCTTATTAGTAAATATCATTGCTTGGTACACATTGCTTTTCGTTAGGCCTTTATTTTGTATTCTGTGTAGCTTGATTGCCAAAAATATATATTTTCATAGCTTACAACCTAGCTCTACTTGCGTATCGAGTACTGTTGAAGTAAATACTGAAAATTGATACATAAAAAATTATAT
>OY744531.1:110188121-110203121 GCA_963556195.1 Sepiola atlantica
AAATAAAAACAGTATAAATTTATAATTAGCGACACATTTGATTAACAACCCCTTACCCCCCCCCCTTACTCGGCCATACCGCCAATTACGGCTGATCTGGGGGCACGCACGCACGCATACACATTTATACACAAAATTACAGTTGTCTTAAAAATACGCTTGTTCGCTCTAATTTAAAATAACTGTCGATTTCTTTGACACCTCAACCTGCATGTTTATCTTCCCTCTCCAACCTCTCCCCTCTCGGTCTGAATTAACAGACGTTTTCATTTCTCTATCTGTCTACCTATCTATCTTTCTATTTGTATATATATATATATATATATATATATATATATATATATATATATATATATATATATCTCCACCCTACTCTCTTCATTATATGTTTTATTTATTTATTTGTTTTGTTTTGTTTGTTTTAGATTTTAGATTTAATTTTTTTATTTTTAACGGTCCTAAACCACGTGACTCCCTAAATTTTGAAATGTTAAATTTCTTTTCTTCTTCTTCTTTTTCTCACCACTTCATTCTCTCCAAATATGATCTGAGGTTAAGATCGGATTCTAACTCAGTTTATAATAACTGTTGATCGATAACATCGACATGCCAGTGTCGCAGATTTTGTACAGGTTTGTGTAAACAAAAATTATCATATATAAAGCTCTATTTGATATTGAGCACTTTTTATAAACCCAGTTTAAATTCTTTAGATTACCACCCTGTGGATGTTTTTACCTGGATTATTACGATTAGTATACATATATATATATATATATATATATATATATATATATATATATATATATATATATATATATATATATATATACTGAGAAGTGCATTTATATATATATATATATATATATATATATATATATATATATATATATATATACTGAGAAGTTAATTCATATTATATATGAGAGAGAGATAGATAGATAGATAGATAGATAGATAGATAGATAGATAGATAGATAGATAGATAGGTTTACATGTATGTGCGTGTGTGCAACAAAAACATGTGCTATCTGCTCTTAAAGAAAATATGTTCCCAGCGCTTATATAAGCGCAGATAGCAGATATGTATTTTGCTGCACACATACATATGCACGGTCAATGTCACGATACCGTATTGTGACACATGCACGCACATGTAAAAATGGTGCTTGCATGCCATTATCTCGTTTTTAAAAGCTCGAGTTTAGTTCTTTTAAAGATGGAAGTACTTAACTTCCCTGCTATATGCAGTTATTCATTCGAACGCCATTTCTTTTCAAGTTGACGAATGTGAGAAAAAATACTTGATATGTCTTTCTACCTTCGCGCAGATCTCATTAAATTGTACACCGTTGTTTAATATTCGACTGCAGGCAAATGATTTCTCCACGCACAAATGTGTTTTTTATGACTCAATGTAACAATAGCAGAGCCCCAATGATAGCTCGAAAAAGTTAGAACCGGTAAAAAAAAAGTCTACATGAAAAGACAGATCAGCTCAGTCGCATATGTATACAGAAAGAGTTTCATTTATTTATTTATTTTTAGTCGAATTATCGTCAGAAAATGTGACAGTATCACTGACGGCTAAACGATCAATGTATTTCTGGCGGTAACAATGGCGATAACGCTATTTGCGTAAGTGATGCTGTGTGCGGAGAAGCGAATTGCACGCATATGCACGAGCGACACCGCGTAAGAATGCATTTATTCCGGGCAAGTGGATCTGTGCTAAGTGTGTTTTATTTTATATATGACCCATTTTTTTCTTTTTCGATAAATGGCCATATATAGATAGTAAGATATACAGAGCGTTTGGAAAATCGCTGGCATAACTTCGGAATTATCTTTTATCTTGTGTAAATAATTTTTAAAAAGGTTCCCATATGCACATACGTCCGGAAACGCCTGGTTTCCGAGTTATAGGCCATAGAAACTAATACCGACACTGTAAACATCTAACACTTACAATATTTTCGCATGCACTAGAGCTGCTGTTTATACTGTGAACCTTCTACAGTAATGCAAGCCCAACAACGCTGTCTCATTAAAGCACGAATACGCTCCCAATTTAGGGGTAGAATTTTTGTGTCAGCCAGCCGTACAATCCCTTCTATTTTAATAGAAAACGCTACAGACAAGACACGAAGCAACTTTATGTAAAGAGCTAAAATGAAAAATACTACTTCAAGGTCAAAACTCAGCCAACGATAAATGTTTGATGGATAGATTCCGACCCAAAAAAACAGCAATTCTTTCCCATTTGGCAGAAACATCGCTCATGGAATATGAGGACTAAAGAACAAAATAAAGCCAGTGAGAGTTACGAGGCTGCCGCAAGTAAACTAAAGTTAGTCACTTTCTACGCTCCTATTAGTCTCGTCAAGAGCTTACGTTTTGGCTAGTCTCTTTGGAGTCCAATGGATTGAACGCTGAGGGTGGTCTCTCTTTTAGGCTTGTTTTTTTCTGATAACTGACAGATGATTAAGGTAGTTTAGCTTTTTCTGTTCGCCACTTTCCCGGGTGTTGCCTCACCCGTCAATATGTTTGGAAGTACGTGGGTCCCCACTAACATATCACCAAGGATACCTGCCCAGATGTTGAGTGAGAACCGCTACTGTTCGCTCTCTGTTGTCACCATCAGGTTTGAAAGTATAATATTCTCACATGAGGCGACAAATGTTCTCGAATGTTCGGTTCGGAAACTTTTCCTGATACCGACAACGAGGAAAATACAGGACTGCGACCTACACAGACACTATCTCTGATGAAAAAACACGTTGATCAGTATTTGGTTAAATGACCTATAACTCGGAAAGCAAGCGTTTTCGAACATATGTGTATTGGAACTTTCTTCATTATATATATATATATATATATATATATATATATATATATATATATATATATATATATATATATATTTGACACCGAACTTTTTTGCAATCGGACATTTGCTTGCATTCAGGCAGAGTTTTGCCTTGTGTTTTTTCCCTACAATTTTTATTTTACTTTTTCAAATTTTAAATCTTGGCCTTTGCCAACTTATCTATCCCAGCGATTTCCTCTGATGATAAGATTTTGATCTTTGAAAAGCCTGGCTTAAGGAAAAATTTAACTTGAATAAATTGCCTTTTTGCGGAATATACCTTGCTCTGAGCAACTGAATAGAAATACGATTTGACTTTTGCTTTTCTAATTCCTTTTCATCCTTCTACATATATATATATATATATATAACATAATGCCAAAGTTATGTATCGTTTTTCTAAACACTCGGCGTAGATAGTTTTCATTTCTTAGACGAAGTATTTAATTGATCAATACATCCATGTTTGTATAAGGCCGCGTCATTCTGTTATTGCTGTGTGTTTAATGTTTTGAATCTTTTATTTTCAATCATATCCATACTGTTACTTTCTCAACCCTCACCACTCTTTGAGTTTCGTCATTCTTTCTGGTCGACAACTCATACGACACGTATTCCCCCTCCTCAAGTTCTATTCTTAGATCACGAAAGATATCAAGTCGTCCAACTATGATGCGCTATGTGTTAGTCGTCGGACACAAACAAAGAACAAAAAATAGAAATTATCAACACAGTGGATCAGTATAATATTGATTATTCGGACTATTGTTCTTATCTTAAGTGTTATCATCACAATGTTTCAGCCACTGAAATCTCCGGCGTTCATCAGATGTTCGGGTCCGTGGCGTAGTGGATATAGTACTAAGTAAAATTCAATTCTAAGTGATAGTCATCTGAAAGTTTACGATTCAATCCTCGGTGTGGGCGATGCCAAGAATTGCGAATTACTGAAGACTTCTCCCAATCATGGATGACGGAACGAGAGCATGCTACCCTCGTGGATTCAATAAAGGGTACCGTTCGAAATTCCGTACTAATTCCCGAGTTCGACAGAAATATTCCTCAGTTCGAAAAGAAACACCCGAAGAAGGCTGTAGGTTACAGCGGCCGAAACGTTGTGATGATAACACTTAAGATAAGAACGGTAGTCTGAATAATTCAAATTATACCAATTATCAGTCATCGTCTAAAAAAATCAGAAACACAGTAGATCAGTTTATGTATAGAATGTAGTTACAACTTGTATGCGATTCATTTCCGACACTGTGAATTCGCCGAAAGATATGTTATATTTTTGTCGGAATTGGAACTATAACTTTTATTAAGTTTTTTTTTCGCTTATTAAAGAATTAGATATTTTGGAATAGCTAGTTCAGGGTTCAAGCTACGGGGAGCTTCTTTTATATAGTCGCCTGTTTCGATTGATTGTGGAGAGAATCTATCTAAAGGCCGGACATTTCTCGCTTATTGGCCCTATGCTAGTCTAGGAGTCGGATAGGTTTAGGGTGTTAGTTAATTATCTATTTTTATTATCAAATTCTTACCTAAAACTTATTTTATAGTATTTGTCTAAAAAGGGGCTTATTTGAAGTTCGATGAGATGTTTCGTTGAATGAGAGGTAAAAAAAACTCAAAGACAATTTTGAAATAGAATACAATGTGCAAAATAAGGTTTGAAGTAAAAAAAAAAGAACATAAAAAGATTGAATAAAAAAAGCAGTTGAATGTCTGAACAAAAAAGTAACAATAAAAAGAAAAATCCCGCCATTTTTACTTGTGAAAATTAAAGTAGTTTCTGTTATTTACGGAATACCCTTTTAATTACTGTAATTCCTTTCGTTGGTGCTAGGCGTTTCGTTTGTAAAAGATAGTTAAAACAGGCACAACGCCAATAGTAATAGTGTTGAGAGATGATGACTGATCTGAATTGAAGAACCAGTTCTGCAAGACAGGACGCGGTCATTCCTTCGGAGCTGTCGATTGAATTAACACCCTTGACGACAACCACATGTCAGAATCACAATAAACCTATTTTGTTCACCCAACTCAATTGATCCAATTCCAACTTTCTTTGTGGAAACGAAATCTCATTTGGAATAAGATGGAGTTTGCCAAATTAGCCTATCCCTTACTCATCCGCAATTTCTAGCGACCGTCTTCATGCCCCGCCTCCCATTCAATGGCACCGATAAAGATTCAAGTCGAAATCGAATTATGTCGCTGAATCTATACCAAAAATAATAACTTAGACGAAAACAACTTTTCAGAATAATAGATTCTGTAAAAGACAAGAACGGTTAAACTTAATGTCCTTCCATTCAATCTGCGCGTTTAGTGCTGAACATGTTATTCGAAACTTATGTGGGACAGACAGACGAAAATTTTATTTGAGACTTACGCGAAAATGTTATTTAAAACTTAAGCGTGACAGCTTCACAAGAATTCTATTTAAGACATACACGAAAATTTTTATTTTAAATACCGCGTGACAGATTAACAAAAAATTTATTTTAGGCTTACGCGTATTGTTCTATTTGAAACTTAAGCGTAACAGACTGACAAAATTTC
Organism: Sepiola atlantica; assembly: GCA_963556195.1. Classification (NCBI taxonomy): domain Eukaryota; kingdom Metazoa; phylum Mollusca; class Cephalopoda; order Sepiida; family Sepiolidae; genus Sepiola; species Sepiola atlantica. The sequence continues at coordinate 110,193,559 of OY744531.1, forward strand.
TATTTGAGACTTACGCGAAAATTGTTATTTCAAACTTAAGCGTAACAGACTGACAACAATTCTATTTGAGACTTACGCGAAAATTGTTATTTCAAACTTAAGCGTAACAGACTGACAAAATTCTATTTGAGACTTACGCGAAAATTGTTATTTCAAACTTAAGCGTAACAGACTGACAAAATTCTGTTTGAGACTTACGCGAAAATTGTTATTTCAAACTTAAGCGTGACAGACTGACAAAAATTCTATTTTAAGCTTATGCGAAAATTTTCATTTTTAACTTAAGCGTGACACACTGTCAAAACTTTTATTTTAGGCGTACGCGTTTCTGGTGAAATGCATATATACCTATATATTTATATACCTTCTACATGTGACACATTTTAGGAAATATACATTTAAAACATTCTTAATTTTTATATTTTCTGGCCTTTTTGAAAACAACTTCTCCAAAAGAGAGTAAAAAGTGGACGTTAGGTTTATTTTCCCTTATTTTGTCCTTCAGTCTTCACAATCCATGAGCGATGTTTCTGACAAATGGGGAAGAATTGCTGTTTTCTAGGTCGGTATCTATCTATTTCACACTTATCATTGGCTATTTTTTCACCTTGAAGTAGTATTTTTTTAGCTCCCTTCATCAAGTGGCTTCATGCCTTGTCTGGAGCGACTTCCATGAAAAAAACATCATACCTTTGTTTATTTGACACATTCAGTTTAAACCAGCTAAAATATTTCATTTTTTATTTCATTTTTTTAATTGAAGGTTGTATTTTATCATTCTGTTTGTTTATTTCTGTCCCCTTGTAAGGGATACATCGTTTCATGTGTACGCTTTCGTCAAGGTGTTTCAGCGTGATTAAAATCTGGTCTCTGAAGAGGCTATGGCATTATTTTTAAATGTATTGACTAACAACATCTTTAGTGACTTTTACTTATTAGTCACCACTTATCAAGGCTATAAAGCCACTCGGGGATAAGGGTTAACGAGATGAGTGGGTTGAGGATGAATACTATGAGAGGATTGGAAATCTCCACATACCACCGATTGACAACAACAGCCGACTCAGAAAACAGCGACTGTTCTCTTTTGTCAGAAAGATAGATTACAAATTGAGAGAAACTTCAATATAATCAGGTCAAACAACAAAAATGCAGTGTGGCCTTGTAAACCCTAACCTTAACCTTAACCCTCACCCTAACCCTAACCCTAACCTTAACCCTAACCCTAACCCTAACCCTAACCCGCTGGTGGTATTTAATTCTATTTTTCTAAATATAAAGGCGGAATCTTGAAATAATCAGTTAGTCTGTAAGGTAAAGAAACGGAAATTTGCATCGTTTAATCTAATAATGTCTTTTGTCTTTCTTTATCTTGCCACATATTTTTCATGAGATGTCCCCCTCCCTTGCCCATCGTTTTCACATATGTCACTATCATTATATATGATATATATCTCAATGTATAATATATATATATATATATATATATATATATGTATATATATATTATTAATATTATATATATATTATTTATATTTATAAATATTATATATATATATATATTATTAATATTTATTTATATATATATATATATTATTAATATAGTAATCCAGGTAGAGTAAAAATCCACAGGGTAGAAATCCAAAGAGAATCAAACCGGGTTTATAAAAGAGTGCTCAATAAAATATATAGAGCTGTATTGTGAATGCTTTTATTCAAACATGTACAAGGTCTGCTACACTGGCATGTCGATGTTATCGATCTACAGCTCTCAAGAGCTGAGGTCTCATCAGGCAGAAAATTATTTTTTGCTCCAACCTGGTTGCTGAATTCCAGGGAGAATGAAGTCAAGCAAAAAAGAAGAGGAGAAAGAAATAAAAGTCATGTGACCGATTTTAAAATATGATTGCCGTTAGAAATTACTATTTTCATTTTTTTATTTTTATCTTTTATATATTTTATATATCCAACGCTGAGCTGGGGTAGAAAGGGGGGACGAGGAAAAGAAAAAGAGAAGAGAAGGGAAAGGAAGAAAGATACAATTGCTGTTAGAAAAGTTTAATTTACAGCTATTTATATTTTTATTTTTATCCAACGCTTAGTTAGGGTAGGGGGGTTGGAAGAAAAAGAAAGAGAAAGGGGTGGAGGGGTGTTAGGGGTGGATGTCTATAGCCATTTAGGATTTGTTGCGGGAATGGTTAATGTAAGATTCGAGTTAAATTCATATTTATTTTTATTCAGCGCTGGGCTGGATAAAGAGGGGGTCGGGGGAGATGAAACAAGAGCGAAAGAGAAGATAAAGAAAGAGGGGGGGGAGGTTTCAAATTTGGGTGCTATTTTACTTATAGGCCGATCAAGTTAATTGTGTTCATGTAAAAGCATTATTTTGTACTTACTCAGTCATATTTTATCTCTCACGCCCCGAAAAAGAATTTTAAAATATCAAGCAGAACTTTAATTAGAACGATTTTTCCATTTCGATAAGGGTTATATGAAATGGCGAGTCTGCGATTTTCGGAGTGGCCGGTTAGTGGCCGGTTAGCTAACTAAGGGCAGATAAGTGTCCCCTTGTCTATTCTACCGACCGCTCACAGCCCAAAATGTCGGCTCGGGCACAAATACAGGTTGAACATCGAAATGGAAAAATCGTTCTAATTAAAGTCCTGCTTGATATTTTAAAATTCTTTTTCGGGGCGTGAGAGATAAAATGTGACTGAGTAAGTACAAAATAATGCTTTTACGTGAACACAATTAACTTGATCGGCCTATAAGTAAAATAGCACCCAAATTTGTTGTGTCTGCTTCCTGTCAATGCAGACATATAACAATTATATGACACCCAGCTTACGGGGATATTTTAGTTTAACTCATTGATGGATTTATGGCCTTAATGTTAATAAATTATGTTGTTATATTTTGATCAATTGGCATTTAATTTTGATTATTTTGATGGATAGTTAAATATATTTTAAATAGTATTTATCAGTTAATTAATGAAACATAATGGTAATTGTCTTTATTTTTAGTAAGATTCATATATGGATTAGTGGCAGTAATATTAGTAGATTTAGTTCTTAGTACTAATGAGTTAAAATATATTGAGAATTATTCTTGGTAAGGATCGTATATAAGTTTATGACATTGATATTGATGGATTATACTATTATATTTAGTTTTAATTATTTTGGAGTATAAATAAATGTATTTCGATTATAAATAATAGTTAGTGATGGATTAATAAAACATACTGGTAATTGCTTTTATTTTTAATGGAATTTATATATCGATTAATTACAGTGGTATAGATAAATAAATATTATTATTCGTTGTAATCCTATTATTAATGGTGGGGTTAACACCTGTTATAATATTAGTGGTAAGGTGTTCTAGTTAAAGTTGTTAACGCAAGTTATGGTCTATGAAGGGGGGATTAGAAATGGTGGGGGCCAGTAATTTTGATTAAAGTGATCAGTATATAATTATTTAAATATTTAAAAATTGGTTTTGGTAATATGTGGTTTACTTTTGTGGGATTTTGTGAGCTGGATGTTGAGCGCATACACGCACTCATGCACACATATAAATACATATATGCACATGTATACACAAACATTCATATATGCACCCAAACCCATACACATATACACGAACACACAGACCATAACTTGCGTTAACAACTTTAACTAGAACACCTTACCACTAATATTATAAGCGCTGAATAAAAATAAATATGAATTTAACTCGAATCTTACATTAACCATTCCCGCAACAAATCCTAAATGGCTATAGACATCCACTCCTAACACCCCTCCACCCCTTTCTCTTTCTTTTTCTTCCAACCCCCCCTACCCTAACTAAGCGTTAGATAAAAATAAAAATAAAAATATAAATAGCTGTAAATTAAACTTTTCTAACGTCAATTGTATCTTTCTTCCTTTCCCTTCTCTTCTCTTTTTCTTTTCCTCGGCCCCCCCCCCTTTCTACCCCAGCTCAGCGTTGGATATATAAAATATATAAAAGATAAAAATAAAAAAATGAAAATAGTAATATCTAACGGCAATCATATTTTAAAATCGGTCATATGACTTTTATTTCTTTCTCCTCTTCTTTTTTGCTTGACTTCATTCTCCCTGGAATTCAGCAACCAGGTTGGATCAAAAAATAATTTTCTGCCTGATGAGACCTCAGCTCTTGAGAGCTGTAGATCGATAACATCGACATGCCAGTGTAGCAGACCTTGTACATGTTTGAATAAAAGCATTATTAATATATATATATATATATATATATATATATATATTATAAATATTTATTTATAATATATATGTTATTAATATTTATATATATATATATATATATTATAAATATTATATATATATATTATTAATATTTATATATATATATATTATTAATGTTTATATATATATTATTAATATTTATTTATATATATATTATTGATATTCATATATATATATATTATTAATATATATATTATTAATATTATATATATATTATTGATATTTATTAATATTATATATATTATTAATATTTATTTATATATATATATATTATTAATATTTATATATATATATTATTAATATTTATTTATATTATATATATTATTAATATTTATATATATATATATATATATATTATTAATATTTATGTATATAGTATTAATATTTATATATATATATATTATTAATATTCATATATATATTATTAATATTTATATATATATATATATATATATATACTATTAATATTATATATAGATATATTATTAATTTTTATATATGTATAGATATATTATTAATATTAATATAGAGATATATTATTGATATTTATATAGAGATATATTATTAATATTTATAAATATTAATTATTTATTACCTACAGAGATCGACGTTTCATGCTTACGCAATCCACAGTGCAGGGAGTTAATTTCCTACGGCTGGTGGGCGCTAACTCCGATCACAAGTCGTCACTGATTCGCAGTCAAGAGTCTTACCCGTCAGCCACCGTAAATTAGCTTGGAAGGTAGGAGGAATTTTACTTTGTAAATGCCAAGTTGCTGGATATTTACAACGAGGAGTGAATAGTGATCTACAACAACAAATTGTGTTGGATCACGCAATGAAGATAGTATAATATATATATATATATATATATATATATATATATATGTATGTATGTATATATATATATATATATATATATATATATATATATATATATATATATATATATATATATATATATGAGAGAGAGATTATAGATGTATATTATATATATATTTAGAGAGAGAGAGGGGGATTATAGATGTGTATTATATATATAGAGAGAGAGAGAGAAAGAGAGAGAGAGAGTAATTATAGATGTATATTACATAGATGCAGAGAAGAAAAATAGAGAGCGAGAGAAAGAAAGAAAGAAAGATAGAGCCTACTGAACCACATAATAAAGAGAGTCGGATATATTTAATTATTATAATAATTATTGCAAAAATCAATTCAGTGTTTTCCATAAATACTCAGCAGGTCATCACATGGATTATTTAAATGAAAGAGGGATAAACATGTAAGAATGACAATCGCTTTTCTTGGACTTCATCTAAGTCTCTACTTAAATCCCCGACTGGGTGCGTTTAATATACACAGTTCAATCTCAATTTCTGAAAAACTACTCTGATTCTCGGTCCACGGAAGTATTTTAAAATGGCCCGAATTCTAAAAATTACTTCCGAATAAGTGCGTTCCACCTACGATTGACATCTGTCTATTGGATTTACTTCATTTTTGAACTTTTTCAACGCTGTCTTCACGAAAACCCTTCTTTTCCATCATAAAATATCCTTTCACTGGACACCTTATCAACGGACAGACTCCCATATCTTTTTACACGCGCACTCTCACTTAATATCTTTTCAAATTTTGAATTTTGGCTTTTCCACTGCCAACTTATCCATCTATGTAATTCCTCTGATGATAAGATTTTAATCTTTGAAATGCCTTGGCCTAAGGAAAGAATAATAAACATGTTTTTACCGAGTACACTTTGCATTGAACAATTGAAATTGAAATAGATTTGTCATTCGTACATGTTTATCCCTCTTCTTTCATTTATCTTTATAATAGCTCTATCTCGTATATTGAGCTTAAACCATTTCACTATAGGTTCTATCTACTAAAAGTATACTTTTAGTTTCGTATTTTATGACATATATATATATATATATATATATATATATATAGTTTGAAAAGTAGCTCTATTTTATCTAATGATCAAATATTAAGCTTCTATTTTACGCTGCAAGTTGAGAAAAAATCATTTAGATAGTTCCACGGGTATTCTTTCTTATAGTCTTGTTTTGCCGCTGCCATAATCTTTACATAAGCATGTGATAAATGATAGATATCGCAACGGGTTATGAGATCATATATCCGTCGACTTATCGGGCTAATTAGGCTGTATTGAAAATGACAAGTATCCCAACTATGTCGTATTTATAAAACTGTTTGCGTACAAAATACAATTCGCGCCAGAAAGCAGGCATAGATGTGCACATGCCCGTGCACGTGTAAGTACAATCGTACTCGTGTGAACATGCCCGCATGCAGGTTGGCAGAATGTGCGAATGCCAGGTTTATAGGTCGATGAATATTTTATTATGAACGCGCGCCATAATCACAAAGACTGTATCGATTTCTAATATAGGTACGTTTCTTTCAGTCAGATCTCATGTATCCGACTAAACACTCGTCTATCGCACCCACCAAGGCAGAAAAAACGACACAATTGAGTGAGTTTGTATTGTTTAACGGCACTTCAACCTTTTGTGGGTCATTTAATGCCAATAAAATGTTTTTTTTTTTTTTTGTTTTTAGAGTATGGGTTTTTATACCTTTAAAAAAAATTTTTTTTTATCATAGTTCACCCCAAACAAGACAGGCCTCCACTGTAAACGTAAGGGGCTACTGAGAAAAAAGGGTGAAGGTTTGGGGGAGAGGGGGTCAACCTAAATTAGGAGCTGCGCAACGAGATGTCTGTTTACATTAGTAAATTCTGCAGGTCAGTAACGTCAGGAAAGCAGGGAGCAGGGAGGGAGTTCAAGAGTCCAGCAGCACGAGAAAAGAAGCTTTTGAGGTAGAAAGCTCTTCGGCATTTGGGGACCTCCACAGTGAATTGATGAGATTTGGCAGATTGTCGGGTTGCTCTAGTGAATTTACGTCGTGGGGGTACCAGAGCAGCAAGCTCATTTGTTATATTTTGTTGAGGAGATGAACATGTTTTAGGAAATTTATTATTTCTTCTGGCCTGATCACCTTGAAAAGGTCCTTTAGTATTTGGGGTATATTTGTTTGAATTTGTCACATTTTGTAAGAATGTGTTTGACTGTAAGAGGAACTTTGCAAGTTGGGCATTTTACAAATCTTTCTTCTTTTAGGTGGTGCAAATGTCTAATGTGTGTGTGCCCGATCCTGATTCTATGTAGTACTATATCTTATTTTCGATTGGTTAGTAGTGTTGGATAATGGCCCTGTGAGGCCGGACACATTTTGAAGTGGACGTATCTTTGGGAGATCGTTTGGTTTGGCTTGCGCGATTTAGTGCGGGTGGACCCGTACGATCGAGTGGCAAATAAACTGGTTCTCACAGTCGGAGCTCACAAGCGTTGACAGGGCTACCCGTTGACGAGACCTCAGGTCAAGGGTCAAGGTGCACCTGCGCATAGGGGTTCTGTAATGTCACGGGCTTTTGTGTGGGAAACAGAGTTTTGCCAGTCTGGTTTTGGCAAGCAAGTCGAAAAGACGATTTCTCTATGTAGTCTTCAAATGATTAGGGGAATTGAATTCCCTAAGAGAATGCAGGCATGAGATTCCTTCTTCCTCCCTCCTCAAATGGCTAAGGACTTAAGCTAGGAATTTACTACGATAGAGTAGTAATTTGGTCTCTACCTTAGCGTTGATGGTAGACTGACGCGTGAAATAAAACAGAATCAAAATTTAAAAGATTGTTTGCCGGCCTTGAATCGTGGTATGAAGGTTTTTGTTGCAGACGACATCGAGACGGCGCCCCCACGCGGCGAGGAGGAAGAGAAGGTACGAGAAATAAAACACTATGCAACAGTAGTTTTGTAGCTTCTGATTTGACTTCAGTTTGGTGCTTGTATAGTTTGTTGTTTGGGAAACTGTTCCATTTTATTTAACATTTTTTTTTCTTATATTTGGATGAATTTTCGTTTTGTCATCTGTGCGAGGAAGTTTAAGTGCTGTTGTCGTCATTTTTGTTTGTTGCTTTAACCATAGTCAGCCTTTTGGTTGTCCTTAATACTCACGTGACACAATTGAAGATGACTTAGTAATAACAGAAACGATCCATTTGTTTAGGGAATTTGAAAGATAATGTATGTACTCATCTTGTAAGGAAGCTACCTGAAATATTTGATAACATTTCTAAAGATGTTGTTGGGATTTAATATCCCTGAAAGCAAGTTCAATTCTCTCGCACGTGAGAATGCAATAACAATTACGTAGATAAGTGCAAAATCGAAACAGGGCGACAGCTTTTGTGAGAAAGAACATAACAACAATTGTATATAAGTTTAAAACCGTTTTACTTGTGAGAAAACATGAGGGCAAATATATACAACAAATGGTGAGTTCAAAGTTCAGAAAGGAGGAAGTTAATTTAGGTTTGCGAAAACATGCTTCGCGAACTTATCTTGTTGGAGTTCTGGTAACAGGTAGCACGTGCGCCCGCCTCCATTCTGGCTCCTATCGAGATGTAGTCACTTCAGTCCAATATGGTTGGTAACAGAAAGGAGTGGGGGCTCTCTGCGACTGCCGTCAAGGGCTTTGTTTCAGAACACTCCAGCCGCCGTCCTACCAGGTTCAAAAGGTGGGTCGATAAGAAGCCGGGACACAGCGTGCAAGCGTTTTTATGGGCTGACTCACGTGACCCCTAAGGGAGTAGGGGTTGGGATGCCTGACAGCCAATTAGTGAGACCCTTAAGGGAGAAGGCTGCAGCCAGTCAGTGCGGGGGACGTTAATAAATTTCAATAGTGTTTGTGTAATTTATGTTACATTATTTGGACGGTTATTATAATCATTATTTGTTTGTTTTTCGTTATATTAATAAGTCACTACTACCCAAGGTCAAAATTTGGTTCACCCCTCCATCATTTTTTTTCTTTGCATCCTATTTCTATCAGACGTTATGTTGCTAGTCTCACTCTCTTCTATAAGTACTATTATGACATGTGTTTTTAAATTGTCTGATTTGTTCCCTGCTTCCTGTGTTCCAGCCCGTTAAGCTCGTTGGTCTAGTGGTCTCTATCAATTCGCTATCCTGATACGTCATAATAATAGAGCTTCCTACTCCAGTAGATTCTTTCCGATAACTTCAGGCTTGTGGAACTCTCTTCCTGCTGAGTGATTCTTCCTACCTTATCTTAGTCTGTAAAATTTATTGCGATAATCGGTTTACGGTATTTCTAGCTCTTACATAAAGTGGCTTCATGCCTTGTCTGCGACTATTTCCATAAAAAAGCCACTCGATA
>OY744531.1:110208121-110248121 GCA_963556195.1 Sepiola atlantica
CCAATTAAAAAAATGAATTCGTCCTTCCCATAAAATACCATTCAACAACTTGATTCGGCATTAAATGACCCAAAGATGGTTTGATATGCCGTAAAACAAACCAAAATAACAAAATCTATTTTTCATCGTTATATATCTATGCACATAACTGTCTCATACATATATACATAAATCACTATTTCATATCTATCTATGCGGGGTCTTCAAAAAGTCATAATCTATTTTTAAATGTTAATAACATCAAAACTGTATTTCTGATAATAACAACACGTATACACAATGAACAGCATATATTAAAAATGTATGTCATTCAACTGAATGTTACTTGTCACACATTTCTGCAAACGGCTCACAAATGATTGCATCATATTATCCAGAATGTTCATGGTTATTCTCAAACTTCCTTCTTTAGTAAATTACTTTTATTACTTGATCAATTGTTTGTGGTTGTCTTCTGAAAACTTCAAAGAATCACCGCATTAAAAGATCAGGAAGCACCATAAGAATAATCATTCTTACGCGTTGCTCTGAGTTATACATTAAGATGACGGTGAAGCTAAAAACACGATGGCGTAGTACAAGATGGCGTAAAACAAGATGGCGTGATAAAAATGATGCAGTTATGCAGTTGAAACAGACTTTTATTTTATTTCTGTTTTTATGTACAAGTTCTGCTTTTATCAGAAATACCATTTTGATGATATCAATATGTTTAAATGTTTTTGGAAGACCCTGTATCAGAAAATACTGTAACCTTAACCCTAACCCTGTATAAAAAAATGCTGTAACACTAACCTTAACCCTGTATCAGAAAATACTGTAACACTAATCTTAACCCTAACCCTGTATCAGAAAATACTGTAATCCTAGCTCTAACCCTGTATCAAAAAATACTGTAACTCTAACCCTGTATCAGAAAATACTGTAACACTACCTTAACCCTAATTCTGTATCAAAAAATTCTGTAACCCTAACCCTAACGCTGTATGAGAAAATACTGTAACCTTAACCCTAACCCTGTATCAGAAAATACTGTAACCCTAACCCTGTATCAGAAAATACTGTAACACTAACCTTAACCTTAACTCTGTATCAAAAAATAGTGTAACCCTAACCCTAACGCTGTATGAGAAAATACTGTAACCCTAACCCTAACCCTGTATCAGAAAATGCTGTAACCCTAACCCTACCCCTGTATCAGAAAATACTGTAACCCTAACCTTAACCCTGTATCAAAAAATACTGTAACCCTAACCCTAACCCTGTATCAGAAAATACTGTAACACTAACCATAACCCTAACCCTGTATCAGAAAATACTGTAATCCTAGCTCTAACTCTGTATTAAAAAATACTGTAATCCTAACCCTAACCCTGTATCAGAAAATACTGTAACCCTAACCCTAACGCTGTATGAGAAAATACTGTAACCCTAACTCTAACCCTCTATCAGAAAATACTGTAACACTAACCTTAACCTTAACTCTGTATCAAAGAATTCTGTAACCCTAACTGCTAGCTGTATGAGAAAATACTGTAACCCTTACCCTCACCCTGTATCAGAAAATACTGTAACCCTAATCCTGTATCAGAAAATACTGTAACACTAACCCTAACCCTAGCTCTGTATAGAAAATACTGTAACCCAAACGCTAACCCTGTATCAGAAAATACTGTAACCCTAACGCTAACCCTGTATCAAAAAATATTGTAACCCTAACCTTAACCCTAACTCTGTATCAGAAAATACTGTAACCTTAACCCTAACCCTAACCCTGTATCAGAAAATACTGTAACACTAACCCTAACCCTAACCCTGTATAGAAAATACTGTAACACTAACCTTAACCCTAACCCCGTATCAGAAAATACTGTAATCCTAGCCCTAACCCTGTATCAAAAAATACTGTAACCCTGCCCCTAACCCTAACCCTGTATCAGAAAATACTGTAACACTTACCCTAACGCTAACCCTGTATCAAAAAATATTGTAACCCTAACCCTAACTCTGTATCAGAAAATACTGTAACCCTAACCCTAACCCTAACCCTAACCCTGTATCAGAAAATACTGTAACACTAACCCTAACCCTAAACCTGTATAGAAAATACTGTAACACTAACCTTAACCCTAACCCTGTATCAGAAAATACTGTAATCCTAGCCCTAACCCTGTATCAAAAAATACTGTAACCCTAACCCTAACCCTAACCCTGTATCAGAAAATACTGTAACCCTAACCCTGTATCAAAAAATGTTGTAATCCTAACCCTAACTCTGTATCAGAAAATACTGTAACACTTACCTTAACCCTAACCCTGTATCAGAAAATACTGTAATCCTAGCCCTAACCCTGTATCAGAAAATACTGTAACCCTAACCCTAACCCTGTATCAGAAAATACTGTAACCCTAACCCTAACCCTGTACTAGAAAATACTGTAACGCGAAACACCGAAAAATGAGGGAAAATGGCAGATGCACCAACATCGATTGGTACAACAGAAAATAGGCGTAGAATGTCTGAGAGAATTGAAACACCGAGGAGGAACAGCACTATCCAGACCTCGACTGAAAACAAAACATGGAGGTTGCTGAACAACTTGAGGAACGTTATTTTCAGTAAAAATCCAGAAAAAAAAAACATCGTCAGTTATCGACGTGACATTAATGTTAAACGGCTATTACGAAAACGAAAAATAATTTGCAACGATGATCAAAAGAGGAGGAGATCACTGAAAATCTACGGAAACGCGTCACTTCGACTCCGGAAAACACCATATGTTTTTGCCGGTGAGCGATCACTGGAATTTATCCGTGTGAGAAATCCCAGTAAGTAATAAAAACATTTGTTGAAATAAGAGTCAGATACGTCCTAATATAGAGTACTGCACATCTGAGGAGTGCCGCTCACAGAACTCTCTCATACCTTGAGAGAGTGCAAAACTGACTTCGAAATCTAGTGGGGATGTCCCTTTCTCTTCCCTGTAGTCTCTTTCTCACAGAAGAGACGTTGCTAGTCTCTCTCTACTCTATGCCTACTTTCATGGTAGGTGCTTGACTGAGCTTCAATCTCTGGAAACATTTAAAGCAAAAACTTGTCTAGCAACAACCACTGTAAGCGAAAATACGATGAGCAGAGTTTCTTTCAAAGAACTGTGTCTGTGTAACATAATACCATGGAGCTGCTTCCCAGTCAACTACAGCATAGACGTGTTCAAGTCTAATTCTAACAAGTTCTTGTTGCGCCGTCCTTTTGAGTAATAAAGTTCTGCCCTGATCCCATCCATCGTCTGAAATCCTCATCGTGTTTGTCTCACTATCTACCTGACACTAACCATTAACTCGAGTGGCCTTTGGGCCTTAATGAGTAAAAAAATGCGATTATAAGTAGGGGTGGGACGTAATGGGTGAAAATTTCAGATTCATGCGAGTAGTATTTTTTTGTGTTCATTTATACATAAATAACACTAAACAATCAAACATTTGGAAAATTTTGCAAAATTCAGAGGGTGCAGGCCAATAGTTTTGGGCTATTTTACAATCATGAAAACCCTTTCACAGCCTGAAAATGGTCCTAAATTAAAGTACTATATCAGATTTAACCATCTATATTCATTCATAGCTTTTGAGGATGTTTTAGGACCTACAATGTAGCATGAAACCACTTTTTCACCGAAAAATGATGGATTTTGAGTCCCGTGGAGCCCTAATGGCTATTTTTGGCCTGCACCTTCTGAATTTTGCAAAATTTTCAAAATGTTTGATTGTTTAGTGTTATTTATGTATAAATGAACACAAAAAATACTACTCGCATGAATCTGAAATGTTCACCCATTACGTCCCACCCCTATTATAAGAAAACAGAGTTGCGGATATCTAAGGAGAATTGCTTACTGATTTCTTATCACTTAGAAATTACTGGTAACGATTTGTGTCAGAACTCCAAGTAAGTAATAAAGTATTACTAATGGATATTTGGTATCTGTCTGTCTGAAGCCGAAACTATACTATAACTTCTATTAAGAATGCAGATTAGTACTATTGTACAATCTTTTAGTGTTGAAGTCACTTTACTATGCTATTTCAGACGAATGTATTATCTTTTAATGCTTAATTTAGAGGATAGTGTATTATCTGTTCAGTTATCATGATAAAATCATCCCGGGCATTATCTCCCGCCTTTGTGTGTGTGTGGGGGGGGGGGGGTAATGCAGTATCTGTTGGGTTGTCATGATAACAATCTCCCGGCATTACCTCCTCTTTCGGGTTGGATGAGTGCAATATCTGTTCTGTGGTCACGATGACATTATCCCAGGCATTAACTCTTTTTGTTGGAGGGATGCGTATAGTGTAGTATCTGTTCGGTTATCTTGATAAAATCATCCCGGGCATAACCTCCCTCCTTTGGGTGGAGGGAGTAGTGTAGTAGCTGTTATGTTGTCATCATAGCAACCTCCCATACATTATTTCCTTTTTCGGGTTGGGTCTTTGCAATATATGTCTTGTGGTCACGATAACATCCTCCCAGGCATTACCTCTTTTTGTTCGAGGGATGGGTATATATCTGTTCCGTTGTCATGAGGTCCTCCTCCCAGACATTACTTAATCCTTTGAGGATAGTTATAGTATATGCTCGTTCGTCATCAGACCATCCTCCCAAGCTTTATCTTCTCCTTGCAGGAGTCTCTCTCTACGCTATCGTAGTGTAGTATATGTTATTTTGTCATATTTTCGCTAATAGTAATAATAATACTAATAATATTAATTAAAAAGCTAACTTTATATGAAGCTAAGCGAAATATGAATCAATAATATTTAAATCCTAAAACTGACTTTAAATAAAGACTTATCAATTATTAATATTATTTTAGATGCATTTCCAATGTGAGTTTCATCGAAACACGTATCGATTTTAATTCCACCGCGACACAAATTTTCACAGAAATGGCGTTTCAATCGCTTTAATTAAATGCTTTCGAAAATGCGTATTTTAAGTTGTTTATGTTTTTGTTTTGTTTTTTTTACATTTTCGTTCGTAATCTGTAGAATAACTTATCGCGGGCAAGTGTCTTTCTTCCCTCTTGAAATGATATGCAAATTTACAGCATTGATTTTTCTATAAAAGCTAGGCGTAGATATGAAGTTCGATTAAGGGTTCTTCATCGACTTCATACAAAGATGTGGGCGTATTAAATAAGAGTTTTTACAGACTGAGAGAGAATATTTGTTGATTGAAAAAAATATATATACATATCTAATCTCTACGATTAACGAAATCGAAGTTACCGCCAAAAGTGTGACTTCCACCTTTTCCATTACATTGACATTGTCCTTTGAGCTAGATATCCCAAAATAAAATAAGTCCTTAGTTAGACCAAGTTTCGTTATGTTTGGTCAAGCGATGTGGACGCTACACTCTATACAAACAAAAATATAGTAACAAACAGACTCGACTGAAAACCTCGACTGATAACCTCCGCCAAAAAGAAGAGGTTGACAGCAACTCATCAAAACAAAACCCGACCTATCACATTCATCTGCATTGGGAACCCATATTACATTTTCTCAACACCAGAACTCTAATAAAACCCTGAATATTTGTTTTTTTCTCATTCAAGCTTCTCTTCTTTTCTGTAACCATTTCAAACAAGAAGCTCGTTTTCGGCGGGAAACTATTGTTAACGTAGAAATGAGCCAATCTCATTTGTTAATATAATTTCAACGCGCTGCAATTCAATTATCCGTGCCTTATTACTCGTGTTTGTACGGGGATGCTTCATGTTCAGATCTAATGCCATAATTATGAATAATAATTAGAGTTAATTAACAAAAACTAATTATAAAGCAGCCTTGATTTTATATTTAACAAAACCGACATTATGATTTAATTAAGAAAAATTGCGTTGTTCCATTTCCAAATATATTCTTTCACAGAAGTAAACTATGTTCTGAATAACAAGAATATTACTTCAAAATTAATTGTTCTCGAAAGTGTAGTATCTGTTCCGATGGGTGCTGCACCCCGTAGACTGGTATTGTCTTGGCCTTCGGAGCTTGATTTACGCCGGTCTATGGGTTTGTCCTGTGCAGTTCTAGGGAGTCCACCCTCCCAGGCTTTGC
The DNA here is from genome assembly GCA_963556195.1 of Sepiola atlantica. Classification (NCBI taxonomy): domain Eukaryota; kingdom Metazoa; phylum Mollusca; class Cephalopoda; order Sepiida; family Sepiolidae; genus Sepiola; species Sepiola atlantica. The sequence goes on from OY744531.1 coordinate 110,214,242, forward strand.
TTCACCTCTTTGGGGAGGAGTAAGTTTATTGCTTACTGCCTGAGACGTCCCTACCGGGGAGTGCCGACGGGGCTGCCCAGGCAATTTTTAATGGACAGAGTGCTCAACTTCTCGGGCGCTGGTCTTTCAAATCCCACTTTCCCGACATTGTGTCACATCTTACCGCTGTGGGAGATAGATAAATAACCTCGGCCTTTTGGCCAGGAACAAAGTGTAGTATCTGTTCCGATGGATACTACACCCCATAAACTGCTATTATCTTGGCCTTCGAGACTTGATTTACGCCGATCTATGGGTCTGTCCTGTGCAGTTTAAGGAGGTCCACCCTCCCAGGCTTTGCCTTCTCACCCTTTGAGAAGGGGTTAGTTTATTGCTAATCGCCTGAGGCGCCCCTACCGGGGAATACCGACGGGACTGCCCAGGCATTTTTTGTAAGCCAGAGTGCTCACCTTCTCGGGCGCTGGCTTTTAAAATCCCACTTTCCCGACTTTGTGTCACATCTTACCTTGTGGGAGGAAGATAAATAAATTGTTCTCGGCCTTTTGTCCAAGATCAAAGTGTAGTATCTGGATACTACATCCTATCGGTATCGTCTTGGCCTTCGGGCCTTGATTCCGCCGGTCTGTGGGGTTGTCCTGCACAGTTCTGGGAGGTCCACCCTCCCATGCTTTACCTTCTCACATTTTGAGAAGAGGTTAGTTTATTGCTATCGCCTGAGGCGTCCCTACCGGGGAATGCCGACGGGCGCTGGCTTTAAATGTCCCAATGATCCCCGACCTCCACCTTTCCCCCTTCCACAACGGGCGTTATGTCTAAGGTGTGGTGCATTCCGAGGGATGTAATTTTCATTTAATATAGAAATGAATGTTTCCTAGGAATGCAATAGCCTAAATAAAATCTCACCCTTTGAGAATGTATTAGTTTATTTGTTATCGCCTGAAGCGCACCTACCGGGGAATGCCGACGGGGCCACCCAGGCATTTTTTGTAGGCCAGAGTACTCACTTTCTCGAGTGCTGGCTTTCCAATCCCACATTCCGACCTTTGTCACATCTTTCTGCTGTGAGAGGACGGTAAATACCTAAAGTCATTATTTCAACTTGTTTGTTTCGTCCCGACACAATGTTACTCGTGAATAAAATGTGATATGAAGCGAAATGCAAATTACACTGAAAATCTACGGAAAACGCGTCACTTCGACTCCGGAGAACACCATATGTTTTTGCCAGTGAGCGATCACTGGTATTTATCCGTGTGAGAAATCCCAGTAAGTAATAAATAATTAGTTGAAATAAAACACACGTAAAGTCAAACACAACCCGAAGAACGGATAGACAAGCCGGGAAGACTGAGTCTACCTGGGTCAAATCTGTCTATATAAAAGGGTTACTACCCAAAAATGCCACCCTTCGAATCGGTAATAAAATCCACACTCCTATCTGCAGTGTACTATATGTTCCTCCCCCCTCCAAAAAAACAATACCCATGAACTCGTTTATACAATTCACAATCTTTTCTGTAATCCAACCATATTTGGTACAAATAAACTTCAGTCTATGCTGACTTGTCCACCAAGTTTCAGTCATGAATGCCCAACGGTCTTTGTTTTATCGCTGTTCAAGGATAAGGGCATCGTTTCATCAGTAGGAGGTGTGAAATTGAATGGTCTTCACACTCCAGATTGTCCACCAAGTTTCAGCCAAGAGTTTCTGTCTTTTCGTCATTCAATTATATACCATCTGGACAAAGCACATACCCTTTTTTACACGAACTTTTCGTCCCATTTTTAATATTTTTATTATTTTTACAATATTTGAACTTATCTATATGTATTTCTCCTCTGATGATAAGATTTCGATCTTTGAAAAGCCTTGGCTTAAGGAAAGAATAATAAACACTGGTTTATTACAGAATACACCTTGCATTGAACAATCGAAATTTGAAATAAATTTGGACATTCGAACATGTTTATCACTCTTATTTCTTATATATATATATATATATATATATATATATATATATATATATATATATATATATATATATATATGTGTATATATATATATATATGTATATATATATGTATATATATATGTATATATATATATATGTATATATATATATATATATATATATGTATATATATATATATATGTATATATATATACATATATATATATATATATATATATATATATATATATATATATATATTTTTCTTTATTATCAAGTGGTAGATATATATGTATATAATTAAAAATGCACAATTTGCACGTGAAAACTGTTTTCATTAATTAAAAAACGGTTGTCATAATTTAATCGTCTGATATGTTTTAAAATATATTTTTTCATCGAGTTTTCTTTACATTCATGATTCTTAATCATTAATTTCCGAGCGTCATCTGTGGAATTTCCATGATTAATTCAAATAAAGTGGGTTAATGAGTTCTTTATTAGAAACTTGCATGCTCGCGTCTTTTCAACAAAAAATTCACGTAATATATTACAGCATCGACATATAAGAGCTAAAAGCCTGTCATTACATGTTTAACCCTTTTTAGTTGTCAGTTAAATATCCTTCAAAAAATAAAACGAATGTTTCTTTTTGAAATTCATTTATTTAAAATTGGAACGACATATTTTGATTTTGGAACAATTAATTTTAAAATAGGTAAGATGGGAATTGTTAACTATAACGATATCAAATCACAATCACCATCTTCGTTAATCGAACGATGTGATGTGTTAAAATGTGTAGAAGGTGATAACGTACATACGAACGTAATGCCTTAGCGTATGATTATATAGATTTTAAAGGTGTGTGAAAGGTGATAATGTGTCTTTATTGTGTTATTATATGGATTAAACTCGAAAATGTACTTGGCGTTTTTCGGTAATGAATATGGGCAATTGTACACTGCTCCCAGATTGAAACAATATATTACAATTTTTATAATGTCCTATAATTTTCACATTTTCCTTTTTCTTCTTTATGTATGTCATTTATTTATTCAAACAATCTTATTCACACTGCTGCTGTTGTTACTACTAGTGTTTTAGTATTTCCCTTTTTCTTCTATATTTATGTTATTCATATATTTACGTCATCATCCTACTCTCCACCGACGCCATTGCTGATACTATTACTAGTTCCTTCTTCCACTACTTCCCCTATTCCACTTCCATAATTTATCGTCTCCTTCGCCTTTACTCCCACCATATAAAACATTCTATGTGCAAACAAGCGAGCAAGATACGGGACCATTCTGGCAAATTTATTAGATTTATTAAGAAGGTAGCGGTTTTCACTATCAATGTATAGATGATGATGATGATGATGATGATGATGATGATGATGATGATGATGATGATCACGAACAATGAGAATAAAACGAAGAAAAAAGAAGGTCGAGGGAAGAAGGGGAGAGGAAGAAGAAGAAAATGGTCTGAGTATAATATGTGAACAATATAAGATGATGAAAAATAGAAAGATGAACAAGATGAAGGGGAAGGGGATGAAAAGAAAACGTTAATGAAGATAAAAGGAGGAAAGAAAAGAGGGTGAAGAAGATGATGAAAAAGATTATAATGATGAAGAAAAAGAAAACGATGAACATGAAGATGATAGAGAAGATGATGATGAAGAAAAGGATGATGATGAAGAAGATGAGGAAGAAGATGATGATAAAAAGATGAAGAAGAAAAAGATGAAGATAAAGAAGAAGAAGATGATGAAGAAAGTAAGGAAGAAGATGATGAGTACGAAAAAGATGAATCAAAATAGATGAAGATGAAGAAGTTGAGGAAAGAACATGATAATAAAGATGAAGAAAAAGAGGAAGAGGAAGAAGATGATGAAGTTGAGGAAGACGATGATTATGAAGGAAAAAAGATGAAGAGGAAGAAGATGATAAAGAAGATGAGGAGGACGACGATGATGATGATGATGATGATGATGATGATGATGATGATGATGATGATGATGATGATGATGATGATGAAAAGGAAGATGAAGACGAAAAAGATGATGAAGAGAAAGAAGAAAATGAAAAAGAAACATTTGCTGAAAAAGATGAAGATCATCAATAAGTAGAATATGATGAAAATGAAGAAGATAAAGATGAAAAAGACGAAGAAGGACAAGAAGAAGAATGGAGAGATGAAGATGAAGAAATATAATAGTTGAACGAAATCAACAAAAAAAATTGTACACGCATTTTACACGTGCATGTGCACTCACGAAATGGATTTAGTAAAAAAGAAAACCATATGTAGATATCACGGGGATCGTGACGAGGCGTGTACGTTTGACTTCTGAATGAATATCTCAGTATAGAAAGCGTGTGCGTGTATATCTCTGTGTGTATGTGCGCATGTGTATGTGCGTGCGTAGGTAAATATTTTGTGGATACGTGTAGAAGCGTGTTCTTCTCTGTGATTCAGAGTGTGTTCGCCAGGTCATACAGGAAGCTGTTTCACACGCGAGTGCACATCATCTCCTACACCCGTTCACTGTCAATCTCTCTCACTTCTACTCATCTCCCGCTCTCAACGGTCGACTTAAAACCTCGTCATTTTGTTATCCAAATCGAACTGCTGTTGTGTGTCGAATCGGAAACTGTTGTCGCTTTCGGCGGTTTCCAGCGGATGTCACCTTCTCAGGGATACTGCTACTCTTTCTTCTGTTTCTTTGTGTTCTTTCATAGTGTGTGGTGTGTGTTGTTAGGGGGGGGGGGGTTAATACTGACAAAGTCATCTCTCTCGGAATATCCAAAAGCTATATTCTCAAAAACTAACGGGGTATCTTAGCTGCTATGGGGAGATATTTCAAATGACAGAAGAGTCAATTTTACCGGAAGATGAGTCAGAGGAAAATGTTAATTTGGTGTCAGATTTGAAACTAAATAGTTATGTACTCGATGATATTAGCAGAGCTAGGGCGTCATGGGGTTAATACCATCTCAAAATCTATGAAACAGAACCTGCACTAGCAGTCTGTTGTTTTTTGTAAACAAACCTATGTGTTACCTTTGTTTGATCATCAAAAATATGAGTATTACTCAATGGTAACAAGAACATGAGTCATAACATGGAAACGTTGATAATTGAAAAACTAGTTATCTAATCGATCTGCAATTGTGCATGGTGATTGCGTAAACTAAAACGAAATTTTCAAAGATACGATTTCAAACTCCATTAATATTCCTCTCTTCTCCTCGTCGTTTGCAAACAAGTCTAAAACTATGTAGTCAGTTTCCACCTCCCAGCATTCGTCACGTAATCAACAAGTTTTATGAAAAGGGGTTAAAAAAGAAGTCGAGGCCCTTCGTGAAAATTTTAATAACTCCGATTTTTTTTAGGTATTAAACATTAATTAATATATTCAACAAATTTCACTTTCATTTGGGCTATTTTTTAAAGTTTTTGTGGCATAATATGAGTAGAATTTCCAATTTGAAAATTCAAATATTTCAGATTTGTATTGAATTTGATCCATAGTCATTGGACACCAATTAAGTAAGATTCCCTGAATTTCGATTCCTACTTCAGACCCCCTAAGATTAAGTCTTAAATTTTAGACATCTTTTAAGAATCAAAACCATGTAATGGGTTTTGATCAAAATTGGACGAAAGGATTCTTAACATAAGGTTTAGTATCATTATTTGTTGATTGTAATATTCGTAAGGGGGCATAAAAGTGGTGCAAAACTGTTCTGTTCGGGGAATTCATTTTACCCATCTTGGAATGGATATTCTTATAGTTCCTATTTATTTGCCTCCCCACAAGGGCAAAGTGAAACACAAGGTCGGATTTTAATGTGGGGAAAATCCAACTCCCTAAAAAGGGGAACCTTTAAATTGGAACAAAAATTTTTAATTGCCTCAGTCTAGAAGGATTTCTCCTTCACTGACCGAGGACAGAATTGACTTAGTGTAGCATCAGAACAGATACACTTCCTTCCTAGCCAAAATGCAGATTCTTATAGTTATTTAAAATGTTAAGAGTAAAAACATCAACAGAATTGTTGCTATCTGGAAAAGAAAAAAATTTAAACACACAGAAGGTAAAAAGATACCCGGGCAACGCCGGGTATGGGCAGCTAGTTTTTTTTTATGAACTTAAAGAAATGTAAATTCATTAACATGTTATGGTTTTCCAACTTTGAAATCAAGCATCTTAAAACTATGAAAAGTGCACATAAGAACTTTTTAATTTCGGGAAACGATTTGTGTATGTGCATATTTTTGTGGAAAGAATGTATGCAACTCGTGTGTTTGTATATATGTGTGCATGTCTATGTGTGTATATATATGTGCGTCAGCTTTTGGGGTATATATATATATATTTTAGTACACCTCTTTATATATATATATATATATATATATATATATATATATGTGTGTGTGTGTGTGTGTGTGTGTGAGAGAGAGAGAGAGAGCGCGTGTTTGTTATTTACCAAATAACAAATTCCAAAAGTCTCCACACGGTTTCGCCCCGCTTACATCACGCATGTATTCCAGCGGGCATTGTTGTCTGAAAAAATAGTCCATTGTCGTCTCATCCGCCCGACAAACAAGCAAAGATGCCGCCCGATTGCAAAGATATGAATTTGTCGAGCATCGATTATGCATACATTTAATATCTCAACACTACTTTCGACTGCAAACACGAAATTATATACTAGATGAATACCCGTTTTGGGACGGGTAAAATAGATTTCCTGAACAGAATAGTTTTGCGCCATATTAATATCCCCTTACGGAGATTGAAATCAAGATATTCTGTTACTAAAACTCATGTCTAGACTTCTTATTCCAACTTTGATCAAAATCCATTACATGATTTTGATTCTAGAAAATGTCTAAAATTTAAATTTCTTCTAAGATTAATTGCTGCCTGATAGCTATTGATAAAATTAAACGCAAATCTGAAATATTGGAATGTTTAAATTAAACGTTGTCTCCGTATTATGCTGCCTCAAAAGCCTTTGGAAGTTTGGGGGATATTTATGAATTAATGTGTAAACTTATAGTAAAAATTTCATAAAAATCGGAGGTATCTGAATTTTAACAAATGCCCCCCCCCCGTTTTTACTTCCTTTGCATTAAACTAGATTAAACTAAATATAGCCCGCATTATGACACCTTACTTATAGCAGCTGTGGTCAAATATTGATAATATTCGAATTAGACGTTTAGGCGTTTAGGCGTGAATACTGTACATACAAATATATAAACACATACATCACTGTATAAAAATACTAGAAGAATACCCGTCCAAGAACGAGTAAAATTTATTGCCAGAAAAGATAGTTTTGCACCACTTTTATGCCATCTTACGATGACTAAAATCAAGATATAATGATTGGTTGCTAATGACCATGGATCAAATTGAATGCAAATGTGATATATTTGAATTTTCAAATGGGAAGCTGTTTCAATATTATGCCGATAACCTAACCCTAACCCTAACCCTTTAAAATACTCCAAAGAAAATGAAATGGGTGGAATAACTATGAATTGATGTCTAATGTCTATTGTTATGCATAGATATCATTGAAGGACCTTAGAATGTGATTTGGGAGATCATTGAAAAGAGTTGTGTTCAGAATGGATCCTTGAAGACCTCCAGCCTTCATACAATGTGCTTCAGACTTTTGCCCATCAAGGACTACTTTTATAAATCAATTAGTGAGAAAAGGGTTGATGGTTGAGTAAACATTTCCAGATATTCTATAACTAGCAAGTTTTTGAAGCAGACATATATCGCTGATATATCGAGAGTTATTGTTCAAGAAGCAGAACCTGCATCAATAGATTCGCTGATCCTGTATGATATTACAGTCAGTACGTCAGCTGTTGATTTTGCAGGACGAAATCCATATTGCTTGTCGCTGAGTAGATTGTTTTGCTGCAGTAGCTGACAATTTCTTTTACCACAGATTCAAACAACTTACTCATGACACATAGGAGACTGATTTCGAAGACGACGTTTTAATCGCTCAAAGTTTAAGATTCAAAATTTAAAAAATAATAAAACATCGCATTGATTTTTTTTTGGCTTTCATAACCGTTACTTATTCAAATTCAAAATGTTTTTTTAAAAAGTCATATTCTTCATTTCATATATCACACGTTTTCTCTTGACCAAACATGTTTTCTTGTTTCCGTATACAAACACACGGATTTTCAACTATTTTATTTTAGAAATGTCTTTAAACTTCCGAAAAATTAATTATTAAATCAAATAATGAACGGTGAATTAATAATGTATATAGTGATGTGGGTGGAGTGGAAGAACTTAATGTTAGGAGAGGGAAACTCTTTGCTACCTTTTGTGCGGGGTTACATTTTTAAGAGAAGCAGTTTATTCGGATTAAATGTAATATTTTGAAAACGGGTAGGAAATGTACGCGTAGTTTCGAGAAAACACGCTGTAAGAAGTGCTGTAAGAGGTGAGTGTGAAATATGTGTGTAGGAAATGAAACACTCACTATCATTTCGTTACAATTACAGGTAAACAATGGGATTGTTAAATAAGTACAACACACACAAAAAATTACCCATCAAAATAATAAAACAATATTTTCTTACTTTTATATATATATATATATATATATATATATATATATATATATATATATATATATATATATAGATTTCAGAAGGCGTTTTAACTGCAGAAAATTTAAGTTTCAACCTGATGATACGTAATATTGTCGAATCTGAACTCTACTGATTTTGTACCAATTCTATGAAGATATTATTTGAAAAACATGGCGAAGTCAGGTCACGTTCATAGAGCGCGTCGGCACAAATACGTATCGTCTTATCTTTACTTTCGCCGATATTATTTATTTATCTGAACTATCGATTTTCCCCTGACGAGATGATGGGCTTTAGAGAGATTTCCGTTAATTGTTTAATATATATATATATATATATATATATATATATATATATATATATAAGACATATCCGTGACCCGTTGAGTCACAACCACTACCGTTATTTATTTTACTTATTCGAAAATTCATAAACCTAGACATACCTTTTAAGAGATAACTAAAACTAAGTCTCTTTAATTCTATAATATCCGTATTGTATTCTTAGTAGTAGTAGTAGTAGTAGCAGTAGTAGTAGTAGTAGTAGTAGCAGCAGCAGTGGTAGTAGTAGTAGTATCATCATTATATCGAAGTATTGTTATTCCTTAAAGTAAAAAGACGTATTTTGACATCTGTGGTTTGTTCCGATTACTATTATTCTTGAGAGAAATTATTTTTTTCCGGGATTGAGACACAAACGTTTCTGCGTAGCTTACTTGCCATAAGTATATTTCTATAATACTACTTAGCTCTACTCCCGTATTGAGCACTTTTGAAATAAATTCTAAAACATGCATGTACTAATATATTCTATATTATAATATAAATGTATATACATGAAACAGCAATATTTTATATATATATATATATATATATATATATATATATATATATATATATATATATATATATATATATATACAGGGTGGCGCAAAAGTCACGCATTAGTTTGAATCAGTAACAACTTTCACATTTAATCAAATTTTCTCCTTATTTTTCAGAATATTACAGATATAAACATTGATAATTTATCATGGAAAAGTATAGCACTGAACAACGAACCAAAATTATTGAACTTCGGAAACCATCGTTCAATATCCCTAACCCAAATAGCCTATCGTTGGCATTATAATGTCAGACAATCTCCCAGTCAGACCACAATTGATCGTCTTGTGGCCCGATTTCGGCAGCAGGGTTCAGTCAGTGATCTTCCACGATCTGGCAGACCACGTTCAATACGGACAGCGGAAAATGTTGAGGATAGCATTGCTGAAAATCCAGACACTTTAACTCGAAGACGAGCCACTCAGATTGGTATGTCCAGAAGGTCACTTCAAAGAATTTTGCGTGAATTGCATCTGTTTCCATACAAAATTCAATTGGTACAGGCATTACAACCCACAGATTTGCAATCACGCGTAGCTTATGCTGTTCACATTCAGCAATTAGCCAGAGAACAAAATGAGTACATCCATAAGCTGATAATGAGCGATTAAGCTCATTTTCATCTGAACGGCTTCGTAATAAGCAAAACTGCAGAATATGGGCCATTGAAAATCCAAGAACCGTTCATCAGCGTGAATTACATCCACTAAAATGTACCGTATGGTGTGGTGTTACCTCGGGAAGAGTGATCGGTCCATATTTCTTTGAAGACGAAGAAAGTGTCGCGGTGACGATAACTGCACAGCGATATCAACAAATGATTGAAAATTTTTTAAGGCCAGCTATTCAGGACAACCCAGAAATGTGGTTCCAACGAGATAGAGCTACTGCCCACACTGCCCGACAAAGTATGGCGCTCTTAAAGGGATTGTTTGGCGAGCGCTTAATTAGCAGATTTTCTGATTTTAACTGGCCTTCACGCTCACCGGATTTAACCTTTCCCTTTGGGGTTATCTTAAGGAAATGGTATATGTGAACAAGCCTACAACGATTCAAGAACTTAAAAACAATATCAGACATGAAATCCAAGAACTAGAGCCAGTTAGTCTAAGGACTGTAATGGAAAATGCCCTAACTAGAGCCCGTCTTTGTGAGGTCGAAAATGGTGCCCATTTAAAGGATATTATTTTTTACACCTACTGCAAGAAAATTACCAAGTAAATTTATTTTTTATCAGAAAAGCCTAGTAAATTACTTGAAATGTTGTAGTTTCTATCACCTAAACAAACCAATGCGCGACTTTTGCACCATCCTGTATATATATATATATATATATATATATATATATATATAATTCTCTTATAATGCTGAGAGACGAACTCCATTTGTTCTCTGTCTTCTGTTCCCAGTTTGCCTTTCCGAATAAAAGTCGCAATAAAAGACAAATCTGATCTGCAATTCAACCAAACCATTTACAGATTAAGAGCAAACAAAAAATTATTTCTTCTTTTTCTAAAAAAAAATGAAAAGAAAAAGGCAAATAAAAAATATTCTTTCATTCATTTTCAATGTCTTTTTCTTTCCGCTATTTGTTTTCTAATCTTGTTATTAGGCGGGCTATACATCCTCGCATCTTTAAGAGTTGTCTTGTCCGTCGGCCGTTCGTTCGCTAATTCGGTCGGTAGGTCACGCTTCCACTTGAAATTGAACATCTATTCCATCGCTAGTATTTACCTCCCAGCCAACGCGAGAAGATGTGACACAAGATCGAAAGGTGGGGACTGAAAAGCCAACACATGAAAGGAAGTTAACGCTGTCCCAGAAAAAAAATGCCTGAACTGCTGTTGGCATTCCCCGGTAGGGGTGTCTCAGGCGATTAGCAACAAACTAACACCTGTTTCAAACGCGGGATGGTAAAAACCTGAGAGGGTTGACTTCTTAGAACTGCACACAACCATACCTCAGCCCGACAGAAGAAAGGTCACCTAGTACAGGCGGTCTGACTGATTGTCAAGGACGTATCCGCGACTCGTATGGACAGCCTAGCCTCTGCGCAACGCGCCATTTCTATCACTAAACGCGCATAGACGCGTGTTATTTTAGATGCGTCCAAGAATTTCCAGAAAAAAAGCTCTGTCCGTCGGTCGGTTGGAGCTTCGCTCTGTTACAATTTCGCTTCTAATAGCATTTTCGTCAGTCTGTCACGTGTAAGTCTAAAATAATCTTTTTCGTCAATCTGCCACGTTTAAGTTTGAAATAGCATTTTATGATGCGTCCGTGTGTTTTCATAAGTGACCATGTCTGTCCGTCAGTCTGTCACGCTTAAGTTTTGAAATGGCATTTTCATCGGTAAACTCGCAGATTGAACGAACGCATCTTAACAAAAGACGTTCTTTTTATTTCATTTGGTGTATGGATTACATCGCGAAGAGAGTAAAGAATTGGTAGATTTCCTCTGGCGTCCATCGAAAAACAAGCACATAAAAGAAACCGTTTTCTTGATCTTCTAATAAAAATCAAATGGTTTTCGTCTCTGACGTGTCACGTAAAGAGACTTACTTGATCCACTCGTGGGTTAAATTAAAGATGAAATAGAAAATATATAGTACTGATAACGAAGTTTGCAAAAATATAAATCGCGCTATAGATTAAGGAAATAACAAAAGGCAACAACAAAAAGCCGGTATCTCTGATGTCAAAGAAAATTAAATGATGAAAACTAATTCGGAAAATATTCTTGTCAGCAACCATTATTAAAATGTGAACGGCCTACATGTTTTTATTTAATGATGCGAATATATATGTATATTTATGAAGTAAGGTATATATATATATATATATATATATATATATATATATATATATATATATATATAAAGTGGTGTACTAAAAGCGAACTTTTAGGAAAAGTAAAACCTATTGTGAAGAGTATACAGCTCAATATCCAGGATAGAGCAGGTAGAATGAAGAATATACCTTGCGGAATATACCTTGCTCTGAGCAATTGAATTGAATTATGATTTGGCTTTTGCTTCTCTAATTCCTTTCCATTCTTCTTCATTATATATATATATATATATATATATATATATATATATATATATATATATGGAATGGTGTTCATCTCCGCCGTCGCGTTCCGCATTATCTCGGTTTTCGCACCCTTTCAACAACAGTTGCACTCCAAGCAGTTTGGTGCCTGCCAAAACGCTGGTCACTCTCCGCTTATGTTCAGACATTTTTGAATCGGTTGAACCACTCCTTAATTTGTTTTATACCTATCGCAGCTTCTTCAAACACCTGCTGAATCTAACGCGACGGCGGAGATGAACACCAATCAAAAAGAAAACTTTCATATGTGTTTCCGGCAGTGGATGGATCGGTGGGTTTAGTGTGTGCAAGCACAAGGGGCCTACTTTTAAGGGGATTAGGGGCCCAACCCCGTCACATATTTGAAATATCTTTTCTGGCCTAACGTCAGGCTTTATATATATATATATATATATATATATATATATATATATATATATATATATATATATATATATATATATATATATATATATAGTAATCAATGAACATATATATGGCAATCAAGCTACACAGAGGCTCCCGTGTTTCATCCCCGGGGGGGGGGGGAATCGTCAGGCTAATTGCATTTAGCCTGACGATTCCCCCCGGGGATGAAACACGGGAGCCTCTGTGTAGCTTGATTGCCATATATATGTTCATTGATTACTACCTAGCTCTACTTACGTATCGAGCACTGTTGAAGTAAATACTGAAAACTGATACATAAAAAATTATATCTACTTATAATATTTTATGTGGATACATGAAGTACTAACCTATATATATATATATATATATATATATATATATATATATATATATATATATATATCGTACATGTATTGTATTAGTTTCTGTAAATGTAAATCCGTAGAAACTCAAGTGTTTATAAAAAGTGCTCAATAACAAGTAGAGCTGTTTATAAGTATACATTTTTATTTATACAAACATTATTGGTTACATATGTGCATACATGTTTCGGTTGCACTTTTGCCAGAAAGTCAACCTCATCAGACCAAGAATTTTCGAGAAATGGATGGATTTGAAGAATTTTCTCTCCTAGCATAGAAAATACTGAATCCCAAAAAGAGTTATTTAACTCTTTTTGGGATTCAGTATTTTCTATTTCTTATGAATTAGTATCGGATTACCTATTCCACTTGCTGACCTTTTCTGCTAGTGGTTGTCCCTTTTATTACCCTTTATGGCGTCTCCATCACCTTTTCCTGTCCTTATTTTATTGCTCCCTACTTTCTGGCCTACCCAGTTTTACAAACTCACTCCAGTATAAATATCTTATCTATATATCAAGAATCACACATATATAAACAAACTCTAATAGATACCCTAACACACATAATTAAACAAACAGATAAATAAACAGACATTGATATACATACACATCTAAACATGGACACACACACAGATCCACTATCAATCAAGCATATATTCAAAATACATACGTGCTTATAAATATATTCTAGATGTATATTCAATACAAAAATAAATATATTCTAGATATATATTCAATACATACATCCATACGTCTACACAGGCACACACATATACAGCTATATGCACCTACACACGCATATCTATACACACGCACACACACATATATATACACATATATACAAATACATATATATACACGCACACACACATATACATGCACATATATACAGACACACATATATATATATATACATATATATATATATATATATATATACATACACATGCATAAACCATACATGAGCATATTCGTAACATAGATATACACGCATATCTCTAAAATAAACAACGAACGCTCCCTCAATTACTCTTATATTTTACCTGGCGTCCTGAATGTATTCTCAGAATAAGATATTATCGAAATAGTCTAATTTTATCAGTGCAGTCTGGATATTCCTAATAGTTTTAGCCATTCTTTGGAATGTTAGAATAGAATACAGAACACCTAAACTCATATTCAAAACGGCGTCCCAGCCTGACTCCTATGCGACGAGAATCTTCCCGTAAATAACAGGTATTAATATTGATTTTTTTTTCAATATAAAATAACAACAAAATCTAGCCAAATACATTTAATCACTAACCAGCCAAATAAATTTAATCACTACATATCTGTAGTCAATCCAGATCTCATACGCAGGCTCGTTTTTCGCTTCTCCGAACGATTTTTTTAAATTTATTTCAGCGTTTCACGAACGTTTTCGATTTTTCGTCGAATCATTCTCAGATGCGAAAAGCAAATGTACAAAAAAGCTGGAGAAAGAAGAGAATTTTTTTAAAACACGGCGAGAAAAGGCGCATAGAACGTTTTTCACATTGTTCCAGGAAAGACGTTAACGATTTAAATTTAGCGACGCCGGCGTGTAATAACAGAATAAGATCGCATTACGTTAAGCATTTTAAAATGTTTCCACTGATTTCATACGTGATGTCATTAATTTTAAGTTGTGTTTTTATGTAGATAGTTTCTAATATTTTTAATTTTCTCTGCTTTATCCAGCTCATTTGCTTTTGACACCTGAGAATGATTCGACAAACAATCGAAAACGTTCGTGAAACCTATGGGGCATTTGTTAATTTTTTTGATTTTAATACAAAAAAAAAACATCAGAATTTTTTTTAAATAAAAAAGTATAATAAACAGAAGAATTCTGTTATTTTTAACAATGTTATGAATAAAGATAGGGATAAAATGATCCGACGTAATGGAAAATGAAAAAGGAAATCCAGAAAATATATTATTTATGTATTCATTAACGTTTCGTCTTTATTGTAAGAGATCCTCAGAATGAAGAAAATTAAGAAAAAATCAAATTTATGTTTGTATGATTTTTTCTTCATTTTACTTCATCCTGAGGAAGTCTTACAATAAAGATGAAACGTTGATGAATATATAAATTTTATTTTTTTTTGGCTTGCCTTTTTAATTTTCAATATATATATATATATATATGGAAAAATAATATATTTATTTACGAATTTTCCAAGTCTGCGATATCTTGGGTTAAGTTAGTTACTTTGGGAATTTAAACTGCATTTTCCTTTTTTCTTCTTTTGTTTAAAATGACTCAAAGCTTCTTTAGACTATATATGTGGTATTTAGATCTGTATGGCTAGGTTTCTTTCCTCTTATCTACTTGCCTATCTGGTCCCTAAAGTACTTAAGCTTCTTTTTTTTCAATGCAACTTTTATTCCTATATAATTTCATTGCTACCTACCATATCGCAGATTGGCTTTTGGGTGTAGTGTTTGGATAGTATTATTATTATTGTTATAATTAATGTTATTTGATATGCAAATTACCATATGACATGGTAGTCTTAAGGGTAATATATTATTATTATTATTATTTATTTATTTATTTATTTATTTATTACTGAAATTTAAGCTGAATTATTTCTACACTTGATTATTGGGGGAATGGTCGTTTGATCAGTACCATTAGAGAGCCATGAATATTATAACTGTCCTGTTTTTAAATCTGCGAAACAGTTGATAATATTTCACGCTTAAGTTAAGGTCCCCTGTTTTTTTGTTGTTGTTGGTGGTGGTTTTTTTCACTGTTAGATAATTGAATCCCCCTTTTTTATTTACGAATTTTCCAACGAATGCTAAGTCTGCGATATCTTGAGTTAAGTTAGTTACTTTGGGAATTTAAACTGCATTTTCCTTTTTTTTTCTTTTGTTGTAAATGACACAAAGCTCTTTCAGACAATATATATTAATTTTAAATAAATAATATCAAATTATGTTTACCTAAATACGCTAGCGTTTCGAGCTTTCGCTCTCATCACTGTAGGGATGATAATATCGGACGGTCGCACGGTTCGAACCTCCGCCGTAAGCAAGCGCTGTAACCACTGGGCATTACCACATTCAAGAAGGGAATTTAAGTTCTATTTATGCGAAAGGCGGCATATCAAGAAAAACTGACTAGAGATTCTACGAACGTTGTCGGAATATGCCTTATAGCTACGTGTCAGTCTATTTTTAACTTCCTCGAACAGAGTTCAACTTTAATCTTATTAAAAGGGCTTATAATATTAATTTTAAATAAAAAATATTAAATTATTTTTACCTATATACGCTAGCGTTTCGAGCTTTCGCTCTCATCAGTGCAGGGATGATATATATATATATATATATATATATATATATATATATATATATATATATATATATATATATATATATATATAATATAACTTGTTACAAATATCCAGGGGGTATAAATCCGAAGGAAGTTCAAACCGGGTTTATGAGAGTGCTCAATGAAAATTCAGAGCAAAATATATTTTTTTTGTTGGTGATTTTATTATTCCATTAATTGCGACACAATATATGCTGTTTCATTAGCGCCCACAATGAACGCCAACTTTTCAAGCGACAATGAAATCCATATATATATATATATATATATATATATATATATATATATATGTGTGTGTTTTGTATTATTCTCTACACAGTCGGAGAAGAATAAAATATTATTCTTCTTCTGGTCTAATTATTTTTGGCAAAGGGATGTCTTTTCCCGAAATATCAAATAGTGATTTTTAATCACCCGGACATCACACGAACAGCTAAAACACTCTTGCTGTTATGTAAGAAAAAAAAAAAGAAAAAAAAGGAAAAATAAATAGTAAGTCTTATATCGTATTCGATTTATTGTTATTATTTTTGTTCCTTTCCTTTCAACTTGCATCTTACCCGGAATTGCATTGCCTTTCAAAAACTTACTACTACTATACCCAGCAATGCTTCAAGCAAACTACCATTCTCTACTATACATATATATATATATAATCGCATCGTTTAATGAAAAATAAGTAGACCGTCCTCAGTTTCTGTTCGACAAGAACATTTTTCGGATTAGTTTCCATCATTTAATTTTCTTTGACATCAGATATATCGGGGTTTTTTTGTTGTTGTTTCATTTTGTTTATATTATTTTATTGTTTTATCGATGGCGCTATTTTTCTGCTTTATATTTTTGAAAACATCATTATAAGTACTTTGTATTTTCTATTTCATATTTCATTTAACTCATGATTGGATCAAGTAAGTCTCTTTACCTGACACGTCATACCTTTTGACTACCAAAAATCTCATTGATAGCGACGGTCAAAATAGTGTCTACGTTTCGTTGTTATCTTTCTGTAAGCTCAAAAATGTACGAAAGCTAATTGAACGCACTGGTGAAACATGTAAGCAATCAGACACGTATCAACGGGTTTGACTTACATTTGATTCGTTAAATTGACCTTTTAACATTTTTGTTTGTTTTTGTTTTGTTGGTGGTGGTGTTTTTTATTTTATCTTTTTATTTTTTTGTGAGTTCAACTTCGAATGAATATTTTCGGTTCTATGATTTCAAATCCATTTTTTAATAGTTATTTTTTGTTCGGTTTTGATATTTATTCGCAATTACTGCTTTTTTTCTATGCTCTTCAATACAGTGATTCAAATCATCTCCCGGGGTGGTACTATCTAGTCATACCAAACAGAAGACGATGCGTGTCTTTCAAACTGCGTCGTTTCTGTCTTATTAAGATTCTCAGAAAATGAACACAGTGTTCTTTAAATTCACGCTGTGGCAATTTGGTACGTCGTCGTAACGTGTCAACTCGCAGTCAATTGCCAAATATCCAATCGTAGAGAAATCGACAGAGATAAGTGGAAAACAAACCGTTAAATTTAATTCAACTCTTGGCAGATTTATGGTGTGAACTTAATGACAAGAATACTCCACCATTTTATTTTCACTGTTACTTTTATATGTTGATAATAAATAGTTTCCGAAATTAGCCAGGAAATGGAATTCATCGCGAAAAGTCGAATGTGTCGCCATTTTGGATTTCTGGGTAGTTCGAATGAACACTTCTAATACTAAACGAAACTTCCATGAGCAAAGTTTATTTCCAATAATTATCTGTGTGTGAAACACAATACCACAAATCTTCTTTCCAGTCGACAGCAGCATGGTCGTTTACAAGTCCAATGTTTACAAATTCTTGTTAAGCCGTCCTCTTAAATAATCAAATTTCTGGACAGTTGTCATCATTGTTACTGATCTATACGTTTTTGTTTCACTGACCTCCTATCAAACTCATTAACCCTTATCCTCGAGTAGCCTATGGGCCTTAATAGGTGTTGACTCCTTAGTACATTACAAAAATAAATCAATCTAGACTACTATTTTCATGTTTATTGTTATATTCAAAACGCTTCGGCCGATGTAACCTCCGACCGTCTTTGGGTACATCTTTTCGGACTAAGGAACTTTCTAGTCGAACTCGGGAATCTATATACGAAATTTGATGCGATAAAATACAATGGAGTGTGTAAATATCTGTAAATATCTCCACTGAACCATCAGTAAAAAGTTGAATATCCAGTGTAGCATCAAGTCCTTGGAACATATATCAGAAAAAAACAGTTGTAAATAAGTCATACACCATCCACTATGACTATGGAATTTCTACAGCAACATACCTGGAAGACGAACCTGTTAACCCTGACATAGTGATATGGGAATAAAGGGAGAAAGTAGCTACCCTAGTTGAAGTCAGTGTCCCTAATGATGCTGGCTTAAACAGAGCGGAATAGGAAAAGATAACGGAAGACCAAGGTTTTATGTATGACATGAAAATAAACTGGAATCTTAGGAAGATATCCATCATTCCAGTAATTATAGAAGCAACCGGACACATCTAAAAGAAGAAGAAAAACTACCTGGCGAATATACCCAGTAGACCAAGTGCAAGAGAGATACAAACAATTGCACTTAAAGGGACGGTTAGAATCTTTAAAATATCTCTCAGCTGGAGTGTCTGAAATAGCGGGTGAATGTTTGGCATCCGGTAGGATACCCCATCCCCAGCAAAACAAAAAGATAAGAGAATTGTAAAAAGAGAGTGAATTCCCTCAGTCACGTGGCGTGTTAATTATTTGCAATTCTTGTTATTATCGCTTGTGGTAAGGATGTAAACTTCAACCTCATGAAGACTGTTATTTAGAACTGATTATTAATCAACATATTTAACCACTATGTCATGAGTCTGTTTGATAAAAATTCTTATATGGATTTTAGGGGTTTTGGGGGGATATTACATAGGCCGAAACGTTGTGAATAGATCGAGATGCGAATAGTAGTTTAAATGATCGAAATTTTGAATCCTCATCTTAAAAAAATTGAAACATTAATGCGACACTTTTACCAGAACGACTGTTAAACTGTCCGAAAGAGGTTGATGTGCCGTATGACAGAACAACTAAATACATTTTTCGCGGGCTTTGATTTATGATTTATATTGCATTCATGAAACTGAGTTCTGTCACGGTGAATAGGTTCATAAGACAAACCCTACATTTGAATCTTCTTCTCTGATAAGATATTTTGAAGAATTAATAATTTAAGTGCCTCAAAATAATCTGACTTCCAATCTTTCATATTCTGTTCTGAGACAATATTAAATTCTATTGACAAACTTGTGTTTATAAAACGCCAAACTTTACAATGAATAATTGATTGAGAAGATTACAGGGTTTCGTTAGTTTTTCAATAATAATAATAATAATAATAATAATAATAATAATAATAATAATAATAATAATAATAATAATAATTATTATTATTATTATTATTATTATTATTATTATTATTATTATTATTATCATCATCATCATCATCTTACGTTATATCTCTGTTGGTCATAATATACACCTTGTACTCTTCAAGTAAACATAATATAATAAAAATGAATATATAACTTGCTTTTCACCGATATATATATATATATATATATATATATATATATATATATATATATATATATATATATATATATATATATATATATATAAACAAGTAAACTGCGAATATAAAATAAAATATTTATTAAGTCATCCATTGTTTAAAACAAGGGATTCTAAATCAAAGAAATTTTTTTATTCCTTCCTTAAGCCATGGCTTTTCAAAAATGAAATATTTGGTAATTTCTCTTCACGAACTTATGCGTTTGTACTCCTCTGACAATAAGATTTAATTCTTTGAAAAACCATCGCTTAAGGAAGGAATAATGATAAAACAAAATATTTTAAACCTCTTGTTTTAAACTGATTATTAAATAGATATTGTATTGTATACTTATTCTTATTTTTTTCTTGTTTATATAATTGTTTATATAATTGCTTTATCTCGTATATCAGGCATCAATTTTTCATGATAGGTTCTACATTGAAGGTATAGATTATATCTTTATTTTCTCTGTTCCTTATATATGTGTGTGTGTGTGCTTGTGAGTGTGTGTGTGTTTACCGGATAGAAATTTGAAAATATATTTAATTAATGTGTGTGTCATATTGACAGAAACACGTAAAGGGAAACATTTTTTAATTATAAATGTTGCACATTGTAATCATAAAAAATGTAAAACACCAGACTGATAATGTTGAAAGATAAAAATGGGAATATCTTTCTTTTATTGTACTCACTAGGAGTTCTCAAACAGATCGTCGTCAGTGATTGCTCACCGATAACAACCAGTGGTATTTCCTGGTGTCTTAGTGACAACAAGCCTCCCCAGATTTTCAGTATGCTTCACCTCTTTTCGATAACCACCGCAAATAACCTTGGGGTATCGCAACAGCCGCTTACCATTGATTTCTCGCTAGTAATCTGGGATTTGGGTGGCAATAAGCCTTCGCTAGGGTCCCAGCACTCTGCGCACTGGAGTGGAGGTCTGGTTTGTGCTGTCTGTCCTCTGTCTTCTCATCCTCCTCGATCCTCTACAAATATTTGTGTTGTGCCAGCACTCTTTTTTTGGGGGGGTGGAGGGAAGGGGAGAGCCTATAGTGTTTCTTGTAAGTTCTGTACCTTGGTTCATTTTTGTGTGGTGTTAGCTGAGTCCGGTGTAATTTATTAAGGGGGGAGGGATTATGAAGTGATGTTTTATTATTATTATTATTATTATTATTATTATTATTATTATTATTATTATTATTTATTTATTTATTCATTCATTTATTTAATAAACGGATTTACTTAGATAAGCCACTCAGACAGAAAGAAGGAGAAATGGACAAACCATTAGATAAACAGAAGACAATATGGCTGGAGGCGATGGAAAGAAGGAGATATGACCAAAGGAAGGGAAGGAGACCTAGGTGAACAACATATATGTCCCTCCTTCCATCGCCTCTGACCATATTGTCTTCTGTTTATTAAAGGGTTTGTCCATTTCTCCTTCTTTCTGTCTGAGTGGTTTATCTGAGTAAATCCGTTTATTAAATAAAGAAGAAGAAGAAGAAGAAGAAGAAGAAGAAGAAGAAGAAGAAGAAGAAGAAGAAGAAGAAGAAGAAGAAGAAGAAGAAGAAGAAGAAAGCGCTATCCCCATATTTATCTTTCGACAGTCTGGCGTAGTTTCCAGGGGTTTTTTGTTGCTGTAACAATATTCAACATTTAGAATTTAAAAACGTTTCCTTATTTTATATAGTTAAGCTCGATTCTTGTGGGAATAAAATTCCAAAGCAAAGTGGAGCTCAATATCGAAACCTTTAAATAGTTATTTCAAAATTTAATAATATTACAGATCAAAGTTTACATCAAAATTTCAAACAGTATGATATAACTTTGATCTGTATTTTTTATATGTATACGTATATTATTTAAATTCTTTTAAAGTCACACAAAATTCGGGCGAATCGCTTTAGTATAATATATAAATACATATTATAACATGAATACCTTTTCCAACACGGGTTTATAATACTTGGATACCAATGGACGGTAGCGATGGAAGTTAACCCTTTGACATACAAAATAAAAGTGCTTAAAATCGTTTGTGCGCAGATGGCTCGGCGCAGACTTTCGGTTCGCATTGATAAAATCAGAAGCTCCTGTGTGAAATTAGCAAGTTATTATTTGGGATTCACTTCAGAGACTCTCGAGCATATATAAAGGCGAAAATTTAATTGATCTTCAGCCGAGTAGTGAAAATCTTAGTCATGGCTGTTCTGTCCTGTGAATATTTCATAACACTTAATTGTCGACTAAATCTTCCTCACCAGCTCAGCTAATTGCCTCTTTCCTTTTATTGTCTTTTTGTATTTGAGTTCATTTGTATAGAGTTCACACCTTCCTGACCATTGGAATACATGTTTGCTCGTACTTAGCTACCCTACTCAAAAATTATTATGAGATATTTTTTATCAACCAAAGCCTTTATTGCCGTTCAAACGTTTCCTGAATCATTTTTGTTTTGCAAAGACATTTCTCTTCAAAACACGTATTATTTTGATTTCAGAGTTTGTAAATCACCTGTTTGATGGATATAAAATACGTTTTTTGTGAACACGTGCTTTTCTTACCCCTTATTTCTGAGTATTTTCGCTATAACATTTCTCTATTCTAAATAGTAAAGGATGCGTTTACTCGTATATATCTGATGGTTTGGGTTCGCAGGGCTGCGTTCACACGCACGCAAAGAAAATTGGAGCCATGAAATCAGCGTGTGCACTCAGATGTCACCTAACCTGCTGTAAGTAGAAACGGACGTGTCGTCACACGGTTGAATAGGGAGAGTGAGCGAGAGAAGTAAAGAGTTCGTTTAGAAGCGTTGAGCGCACAACACGTGAAAAAATGACTTAAGAATCGATTATATATTAAGGGATTACGCCTCCAGATCTCCCTAGCCCCGGAATGTCCTCCGCTTCTGCCGCTAGCAGTAGATAAGGCGGCGAAAACAGTTTAATAAATGGTCCTACTTCAAATTCAAGACTATTCTTCTGTTCTTCGGTTGTTGTGAAACTTTAATTCCAGGCAAGAATGCACCCCGAGCCAGGGAAACGATTTTGGATGAAATACCTCGGTCACAGGAGGAGCGGTGTACACGGGTATGATTTAATTGTTTTATGATTTGTGATTTGAATTCAGTAACAAACATGTATTTTTATTGTGACTTACGGGATATTAGGCCTCTCCTCAGAGGGGGGGGGGGTATATTCAACACATTCTCTCTCACACACCGTCCTCCTGAAGACGTTTTGATATTTCAAATGTTATGACTTAAGCATACTATTCGAGATTACAGAGAATGATGAATACGAAACAATGATTGATCGAAATGATCAGGTAATAAACTAGAGACAAGTACTTTAATGTAGTCATTCGACGAGACACGATTCTAAATAACGATTAGCAATACGGGGATTATTTCCTTATGCAAACTTTAAAAAAAGAATTATCATAGAAAATATTATATGAACATATGAAGCAGCCTACAACCCGGCCGGTGATTGTTGCATTTGAGTTAATGTTATAAAAACGACGTCCATCATTCACAGTTACTTTTTCTATCTCAGGCAGCTACTAGCCACGACGAAAGAGATGGCAATATGACAGAACGGTCTACATGTGGAAGTCATGAGAAAATCCGGTAAAGCGACATGAAAACGAATATACAGCAATACAAGCAAGGTCATTTAAACTAATTGAAACTTCGTTCAGTTGTCAGTGGATAGTTTTTTCAGTAAACAAAATGTGAAGTGTAAACAATAAAATTCATTGAATATTTTTCCAGTTTATTTCGATAAAATTTTTGCAATCAGATTTTTTATTTGCGTTTCATTACTTTATGTTTGAAGATGGAAAATGTTCGTTATATTTTATTGCATTCTATGCCACTTCTTGTTATTTTAAAAATTCTCGACCAAACAAATATATCTTTATGAATTTCAATAACCTTCTCTCTCTCTCTCTCACCCCTCTCTCTCTCTCCCTCTCTCTTATATATATATATATATATATATATATATATATATATATATATATATATATATATATATATATATATATATATATATATATATATATGATAGAGAGGGAGAGATGGCCACATTAAAAAAATAAATAAATGCATAGAAGCATTTTACAAATATCTTGATGTTAGCCGAAACAATTGTCTTCGAAATAAAATAAGTTGGAAAAAATGACATGAATCTGTCCTCTGTGATAATGATGTTGTATTGAACTACATAAAAATACCAAATATAGCATAGCTCTAACTATTTAGCTATTATAAGTACTTTGTGTTACAAAAATAAAAATACACACACACACACACATATATATATATATATATATATATATATATATATATATATATATATATATATATATACAATAATATTTTTATGAATAAATATTAATTATTTAAATACCTACAGACATCGATGTTTCATGCTAACTGTATATATATATATATGTATATATATAATCACGTTTTCTCAAGTTTTTCTCAAGTTTTTTCTTCTTTTTCTTCTTCTAAACAATCACCTTACTTCTTACTTCACCCAATGCAAACAGAACGTTGTTCTCTACTCATCTCTTTCCTGTGGTTTCATACCTCTTCCCATAATTACTCCTTCTCACAAAAAAAAACATGCGCCTATATTAACACATTTACAGATTTTCCATAGGAGATCATTTCGTCATGACCATTTCTTCCGTGTTGTAAGCAAGATTTTATCTTAGTTTTGTTCGTTCAAACCACATATTTGATAGCTGACAGTTCAGATTGGTTTAGCCACGATATATATATATATATATATATACGTAAATGTAACTCTTAGTCAGGTTTTACGTACAGTCACTTGTCGTACATATAGCATGTGACGAGTGGTTTCATCTACAAAAACGTTATTCCATTACTCTATTTTTTATGGAAATCGCTCAAGATAATGCATGAAGCTACTTGATCTAATGAGCTTACAAGAACGAAAGATGATTATTGCAAAGACAGTAGATACCTATTGGTGTTAGTCTTAAAAAGACCAAGGCTATAGTTAGGAGGAAAACAGTCAGCAAGAAGGAAGTCCCATAAGCCTGAAATTCCTGGAAAATAGCTACTGGAATATGAAGCTGTAATACAATGAGGTATCAAAGCAGAATTGGTGGAGACCAATAGAACAATGAGTCAAACAAGCTGGAACAAAGGAAGCAGGAAATAGATCGGACAATTCTGAAGAACACATGCCATAATAGTATTTATAGAAAAGATTGAGGCTAACAACACAACGTTTGTGAGAGAGATGGCGAAGAGAATGAGAAAGGGTGGGGCCAATCAAATTACATATACATTTCTGCACCATTATCAAGAACCCTCAAATGCGACAGAGATTAACCATCCATGATATGAAAACCCTAACCCTAATCCTATACAAGGTCTGATAGTAGATTTGTAGAGATGGAGAATAGCACGTATCCAGTACTGCATTAAATTATTTTGAATATTGGAAATTCCTTTACTAGACCTCTCTCCAAGATAGATAGATAGATATTTAATGCACAAACTAATACACATATGCAGTTTGCACCATTTTTATGCCGTCTTAGGAAGAATAAAATCAAGGTATTATGCTACTTAATATTATGTTTAGAATCCTTAATCCAATTTTGATCAAAATCCATTACATCATTTTGATTCTAGAAAATGTCCAAAATTTTTAACTTAAGCTTAATTGCTCTTCAGACAAAAATTGAAATTTAGGGAGTCTTGCTTAATTGGTGTCTAATTGACTATAGATCAAATTCAATGCAAATCTTAAATATTTGAATTTTCAAATAGGAAGTTGTGTCCACATCTGCCCTCTAAAAACCCTTTAAAATTCCTTAAAGAAACTGAATTTTTGAAAATATTTATTTATTGATAGATATTGTTACAATTTAAACAAAAATCGAAGATATCTGAACTTTCACGAAGGGCTTTCTCCCTCTCTTTGCTCCATTTGTCAGGTATGAACAATTATGGTTTTCTGAACTTTGAAATCCGATATCTCAAAATTACTTTTTTGTTTCATTTTACTTCAGTCGAAGTTCTCAGAAATCAAGAGGTCTCTTTCCTGGGGCTAACACTTGATCTCTATATGAGATACATAGATATTTGAATATTCCATTAATGTTCTCCTTTACCTGTCACACGTTGAGTTAGTAAAGAAGTTAAGAACATTCATTTTCTCTCCCCAATTGACCAGTTAAATATAGTATAGCATATTTTCTTTCTTGTGGTCTCTTGATCTTACCGGATTCCAGGACAAGAATTCATCTAGTCTTGTGGAGTATCCAGTTAAGTGTTGTTACTTGAGGTAACATTACTTGGAGACGGTGCACCATTTCTTCGTATGAGCCAGTTTATAGCCGTGTTGAAGGGATTTTATTTGGGCTTCGAATACTACGTTATTTTGAATATTTGGTCAGTGTTTACTTGCCAGGTGAAGTATGCTCATGTCACGTTGTCCTGACAAATCTTGTACAGAGAGAATGAAGACACTCGAGGATTGTGTTTAGTGTGCAATTCAAACTCCCCCGTAGGTAATTCAAACTCCCCTGTAAGAAATTCAAACTCTCCTTCCTTGTATATTTTTGAGTTTGTGCGTGTGTAAATATGTGTGTATGTATTTGTGCGTCTGCTTTATATGTTAATAGATCGATACATTGATAGATAGGTATCAATATACTGATAAAGATAGATAGATAGATAGATAGATAGATAGATAGATAGATAGATAGATAGATAGATAGATAGATAGATAGATAGATAGATAGATAGATAAGGTAAAAAGAAAGACAGAAATAGATTTTCTTCTATTTTGAGGCTTTATAAAAAGATTCCCCCCAAATAATGATGATAGCATCGAATAAAATGACAAATTTGACAGGGAACGACACGAACATTAAATCAAAGAGTTTAAAAACACATTGAAAATGAAAATAATCTTCTTTTTTATTATTCAAAATGTTTAAAATCCTCTTCAACTTAAAAGCATATCGCTTAATCATCTTGATGTATTCCCTCGTCTGTCGATAATCCTGATAACATTCGACAAATAATGGCTGTCTCTTTAAAGTCATATCCCTTTCATTTCTTAACTCCATTAAACCGTTTAAAAATTTATTTTTAAAATAGCTAAATTAGAGATTATAACTATATCCTCAGATTATAACTATATCCCCAGATTATATCTATATGCTCAGATTATAACTATATCCTCAGATTATATCTATATCCTCAGATTATATCTATATCCTCAGAGATCACGTCACCATGAATCTCTTAAAAGAGATTATTAACCTTTACTAGCAAGACCCCTAGAACTTCCAAGGTTAATTATGGTAAACATGGGTTTATTTTATCATTTTATCTTCTCATTATATAGTTGTATTTAAATAAACGTTAACACCACTTTTTGTGGTATTTACATTCTGCCTTCCACTGAAAGCGGAAGTTCATGGGGAATACAAATTCCCATATGATCCCCAGTCAGCATGTATATCTCGGCTAGAGAAGATAACATACATCACCTAGTATTGCCAAATGGTCACCCATCTTGTACTGTCCAGGCTGAACGTCGCTTAACTTCGGTCAACGAGATTATGCCGTATTAACAGTATTGTTTTTAATTAACTATTTTTTTTTAAATAATAATATTTCATGTATTATTTGGATTGTTCGAACAACTGTTCTCATCTTGGGTGTTATTCTCACAACGTTTCGGCCGATGCAACCTCCTACGTTCTTCCGGTGTATTTTGAAAATAGCTCCTATTGGTGAATGGCGGAAAGGATGTTTTTGTTCTTTTTTTCAACAAACCAATGTTGTTAGAATTAAAAATATGTGCTGTACTTGCGTTGAGTCGTTTCCATTTTGGTATTAATTCCGGTTCGTACTGATTTGATACAATGTTTCTGACTTTTTTAGATAAGGATTGATAATATGTATTATTTGGATAGTTTGGACAACAAAACTAATAAGATATATATATATATATATATATATATATATATATATATATATATATATATATATATATAATAATGGTAATAATCTAGGTAAAAAAATATCCACAGGGTGGTAATCCAGAGAATCTCAACCGGGTTTATAGAAAGTGCTCAATATCAAAATAGAGCTTTATATATGATAGTTTTTATTTACACAGGCATGTAAAAAATCTGCGACACTGGCATGTTGATGTTATCGATCAACAGTTACTATAAACTGAGATCTCATCAGGGAGAGTTAGAATCCGATCTTAACCTCATATATATATATATATACGTATATATACATATATTTATACATATATATACATATATATATATATACATATATATATACATATATATACATATATATATACATATACATGTATAAACATATATATACATATATATACTAATATATATACATATGTATACATATATATATGTATATAATATATATATGTGTATATATATGCATATGTATATATATACATATGTATATATATACATATGTATATATGTATGTATATATATACTAATATATATACATATATATATATGTATATATGTATATATATATATACATGTGTGTGTATATATATATATATGTATTATATATATATATATATATATATATATATATATATATATATATATATATATATATATATATATATATTGGTGATTGTATCGTTTTTTGTTCTTTTTTTATAAAAAAGAATAAATATATACATATGTATATTGTTTTATTTTACTTCAAGAAAACTACCTAACATAGCCAACTGGTCTAACAATCCTACTCTCCAAATTTTACACCTAACCACAACAAAATATCCCCTCTCCCCCCTCACGCATTTCACCCTTTCGATTACTTTTTTCACACCTTTACTCTCCCACTTCCAATCACCTTCAGTTTTCAAATCTTTTCTAAAAACCTACACACCAAAAATACAAACCCTCCACCTTCCGTTCCTTTTTCTCCACCCCTCCACTTTTTCACTCACAGCCATCCACATTAATTTCATTCACCCCCACCCCTCCACTTTTTCACTCGCAGCCATCCACATTATTTTCATTCTATGCCACCGACTTCCTTCAACCCGGACCTCGGTCCTGTGCTCCCAGTAGTGGCTACTACTTCTTCTCATAAACCCATCATGTCAACCCAATATTTTCATGTACTTGTATGACATTTTTCTTAAAATTATCATCCTGAAGAAGTCTTACAAATAAAGACGAAACGTTTATGAAAACATAAAAAAACATCTTTTTGGTTTTTCTTTTTTCATTTCCCATTACGTCGGATTACCTTCATCCTTCTTTTCTCATATATATATATATATATATATATATATATATATATATATATATATATATATATATATATATATACATATGTATGCATGAATGTGTGGTATTAATAGTTATTTGTAACATATTAGACAGAATCCCAGATGAGATTTTTCCTTGCAGTTCTTCAGAACCTGCTCAAAGTTCCACAAGGCGATGGTCTTCAGATTTAAAACGACGTGTCGCTTTCTACATATTCGGGTGACAATATCAATTAATAATGTAAGCTGTTTGGAATTAACTCTATCTCATCGTATACGCAGACAATGACCGCAATATTAATATTAAAATAAGACATTAATCAAATCTATCTCGGCTCAAATAATCATGGAGAATATGGCGAAATAGATTTGAGAAAGCGGCCATAGTTTTAGTTACAGACAGACAATAAGTGCTGCATTAATGTAAGATACGTTTTGTTCTCTACGAATTTCAGAAAGAAAATGAAATCATTTTGAAATATTCAGAAGATCAACAACGTTTTATTGCTGATGGTATCAGTATAAATGTATTTGTGATACAATCGACTTCCTTTCTTGCTAATATTTCGTGATCAATGACGACTCGTCGAAAACCAGTTTCTGCGTCGATATTCGAATATCTCTGCCATGCCACACCCAATCTTTTGAATTGGGCTATTATGTCTAATTAGATACAGTTCTATACGATGTGATTTCTATACTTTGAACAACGTCGTCCATGTTGAGTTCGTTTCGCTACGTTGCATCTTTGCTCTCAGAATTATCCTACCGGAAACCGTTGCTGTGAAGAAATTTGTTCCGAATTTCCATTCGAACAGATTTCAATAAAGAATTTCAATCCATTCTGCTAGCATTCTATAATATATATCTTAGGTCTCTGTGTTTATGTATTCCTGTCTGTCTTGGAATGCAATTGAAAACGAAGCTCTATATCTGTTCTGGTGTAGGATTTTACGACTAATTTAATGGTAGCAATAATTTTGTATGAGAGGCTAATATAATACTGCGTTCGGGTCTGCGTTCGCGCCGATCAACATCTCTCTTCAGAACGGTGTTTCTCGATCAGCCTTTATAAGTCCCCAGAAAAAACATCTAAAAGGACCAAAATAAAATACAAACTACAGGAATAGATACATTCTCAAATACTTCGGCAAAATATGAAATTATTTGCACATATCGATGCCTATTTTGTAATCCTGAAAAAAAAGTGGTATCCAAGTGGTTTGTCATTCAAAATGCCAATCATTGGCTTTTGTCAAAGAGACGTAACTCTATCTTACGCATGCCTTTTCAAAGGAGATAATTAAACAATAATCTTAATATCTATATATATAAAATAGTAACTCTGTGTGTATATGTGTCAACCTGATCTTTGTGTCTTATGTTCACCCAAACCGCTGGACAGAATTGCTTGAAAATTGGCATGTGGACTACTGACCTCTCAGTGAAGGCTATATAAGAAATATATCACTTCAACGCTAAGGATTCCCGGGCGGCACCCCTTCCTCCCACTGAAAAATGTTTTCCCTTGGATTTAAATTAAATTTAAACCATAGGTACATGACCAAAAATAATGTCTATTCCCACAATTTCAGCAAATCTTTATAATATTAAGAAGGTCCCCGGAAGAACAAGCCCCCCATTAACCCCACACACACACTGACATTATAACCATAGGTTCACGGAACATTCAAATAGGTCCAATTTCAATGAAATGTATACCTTATTTAATACATATTAAGTAAAGATGATTTACATAATATATATATATACATATATATAAATGTATATATATATATATATAATATATATATATATATATATATATATATATATATATATATATATATATTATAAATAAAGATTATAAATAAAGATTAATAATATATTACCTACATACATCGATGTTTCATGCTTACGCTATCTTCAGTGCAGGAAGCTAATTCTCGGCGGGTGCAAACTCCGATCACAAATCGCTACTGATTCGCAGTCAAGAGATTTACCCGTTGGTCATCACAAATTAGCTTCGAAGTTAGGAGGAATTTAACTTTGTAAATGCGAAGTCGGCGGGTATTTACAGCAAGCAGCGAAGAGTGATCAACAATAACAACAACAACAAACTGTGTTGGATCTTGCACATTATATATATATATATATATATATATTTGTGTTATAGTGGAATAATTCCAGGAGGAAATCCGGGTATGAGAGCTCAATGTAGTAAACAGAGCAATAATAAAATAAAATATAATAACACGAAATCACATAATTGTCGATGCAATAATTTATTTCAACCGTTCGGTTTTTTCAAGCATCACTCAGACAATTACATTTTTGAGACTGATAGAAAATTGAATTTCCCTACTACAGTTCCAATACAATCATAGATGGTGGTAGTAGCAACAAATTTGATACATCTTTTATAGAGAGGGGGAAAATTTAAAACTTATATTTAACTATGGCGGGCGAAGGGGAGGGATCTTTAAGTTAATCAACTAAGAACTGCCATGTCAAAATTATGACACATACGACTTGGCGATATCAACCATATAGGCAATTTTACTCACGCGCATACACAAAACTAAATACGCACACATCATATGCGCACTCACATACATAATCTCACTCGCACATTATCATAACTAAACATAATCACATACGCAACTTTTATTCATCTCTAGCCAGAATGCGTCCGGCGAAACTCGTGTTCTCAAATTCGGTTAGGGAAAAGAAAGAAAGAAACCTTTAACAGGCACAGAGAAGATATAGACAGACCGCGTGTCATAAATTCTCAGTCCGTCTGGGTTCCAAGAAAGGGAATCTAATTGAAATAAGATTACACGCACATACATATATGTATACATACAAATCCATACGCACATATACACACATATATACACATACACACCCACACATATACATATCTATACACATATACATATACACACATATATACATATATATATATATATATATATATACATATATATACATACATGAATACACCTATATATATCTCTGAATCTATTTGAAATATTGACTAAATGCATACGCATGTAGTTGTTCACACATGTAAACATACATACACATACATACACACACACATATATACATATACGCACATATACACACATATACATACGCACACATACATATATATCCACACACCTACACACAATATTTACATAACACTCTATATTCTTACTGATGTAATATGAGTTCTAAAAATTAGTCTTACCTTATTTATATTTTAGATTAATTTGATAATCTATTATTATAAATAGACTTGAATTAGTAATCCGATGGGCCTCTAGAATTACAACGGTGAAGATACCAAATTGAATAACATTAGGTACGATAACCCCCCCCCCCGCATGATATTTATAATAATAGATTATCAAATTAATCTAAAATATAAATAAGGTAAGACTAATTTTTAGAACTCATATTACATCAGTAAGAATATAGAGTGTTATGTAAATATTGTGTGTAGGTGTGTGGATATATATGTATGTGTGCGTATGTATATGTGTGTATATGTGCGTATATGTATATATGTGTGTGTATGTATGTGTATGTATGTTTACATGTGTGAACAACTACATGCGTATGCATTTAGTCAATATTTCAAATAGATTCAGAGATATATATAGGTGTATTCATGTATGTATATATATGTATATATATATATATATATATATGTATATATGTGTGTATATGTATATGTGTATAGATATGTATATGTGTGGGTGTGTATGTGTATATATGTGTGTATATGTGCGTATGGATTTGTATGTATACATATATGTATGTGCGTGTAATCTTATTTCAATTAGATTCCCTTTCTTGGAACCCAGACGGACTGAGAATTTATGACACGCGGTCTGTCTATATCTTCTCTGTGCCTGTTAAAGGTTTCTTTCTTTCTTTTCCCTAACCGAATTTGAGAACACGAGTTTCGCCGGACGCATTCTGGCTAGAGATGAATAAAAGTTGCGTATGTGATTATTTTTAGTTATGATAATGTGCGAGTGAGATTATGTATGTGAGTGCGCATATGATGTGTGCGTATTTAGTTTTGTGTATGCGCGTGAGTAAAATTGCCTATATGGTTGATATCGCCAAGTCGTATGTGTCATAATTTTGACATG
>OY744531.1:110253121-110265621 GCA_963556195.1 Sepiola atlantica
TTCTTCACCTTTATCTTCGCCTTCTTCTTCTTTTTTTACTTTTAACTTCTTTTTCTTTTTCTTTGCCATTTTCTTCGCCTTCTTCGCCTTCTTCGCCTTCTTCTTTTTTCTTCGCCTTATTTTTCTTTTTCTACTTGTTCACCTACTTCTTTTTTCTTCTCGTCATTCTTCTCCTTCTCTATCCTTTTCTCCCTTCTTCTTCTTCGTTTTCTCCTTCTTCTATTTCTTCTTTTATTTTTCGCCTTCATGCGCGTCTTTTCTTTTTTATTCGCCTTTTTTTCTCCTCCTTCTTTTTCTTCATCTTCTACTTTTTCTTGGCCTCTTCTACTTCTGATACTCCTCCGCCTCTTTCTTCTTCGCCTTTTTTGTGTCTTCTACTTCTCCTTCTTATTCTTCGCATTTTCCTTCTACTTTTTCTCCTTTTCTTTTCATTCTTCGTCTTCTTCACATTCTTCTTAGCCTTTTCCTTCTTCTATTTCTTCTTTTTTTTTCTTCCTCGCTTTTTCCTTCTTTTTCTTTTTCTTCCTCGCTTTTTCCTTCTTTTTCTTTTTCTTCCTCGCTTTTTCCTTTTTTTTCTTTTTCTTTTTCTTCTTGGCTTTCTTCTTCGTCGCCCTTTTTCTTCTCTTTTTTCTTTTTCTTCTTCGCTTTCTTCTTCTTCTTCACCTTTACTTCTCCTTTTTCTTTTTCTTCTTCGCTTTCTTCTTCTTCTTCACCTTTTTCTTCTCTTTTTTCTTTTTCTTCTTCGCTTTCTTCTTCTTCTTCGCCTTTTTCTTCTCCTTTTTCTTTTTCTTCTTCGCTTTTTTCTTCTTCTTCGCCTTTTTCTTCTCCTTTTTCTTCTCTTACTTTTTCTTATTCTTCGTCGTATTTTTCTCCTACTTCTTTGCCTTCTTTTTCCTCGTTTACGTCTTCGCTCTTTTCACATTCGTCTTTGTTCTTCTCCTTTTTCATTCTTCTTCTTGTCTCTACTGGAGATTAAGTCGAAAGACGTTTCTTCGCCACTCTTCTATCAGATTTGTTGCGTTCAATAATCGCTAGCAAAGTTATAGAACATCAATAACCCTCACCCCATACCTATCAATAAAATACTAACTTTTGTTCAATTTATCGTATAGAGTGAGTCATTAAAATAAGTGTTGTGATTCTGCATTACACCATCTCGCGATTGACTTCAGGGGATTTGTACCACATCAGCTGCTTCACTGTATGAGACCCGGAAGCTACGACTGGAACTCAAGGAAACAGTTGAAAAGGCATCGTTTTTCATTTGGCTGAAAAGAGACGGCGCCTCTTTGCTGGAGAAATTGAATGAGATTTTGGAAGGAGGCAATCTATAATGTTGGTTACTAAAGATTTCTGGCAGCATGACCACCGACATAGAAGCCTCCAAGGAAGGTGGAAGCGATGACTTAGACCAGACAATGGAGCTGCTAATAGAAAATTATTGGTAGGTGTTTGCAAACTTCTAATTTTAAAAGGGTCGATATGCCGTTAAACAGAAAAACGAAACAAAATCTAAAAGTTGCTACGGTCGATGGAAAAATGGTTGGATCATTTCACGGCTTCAGAAAGTATCTAACTTCAGATTCAATCCTCTACCTAAATAAGAGTCAGATTCGTCCAATGACCGAATACTGCTGCCACATCTTGGAGGGTGCCACACGGAACACTATTGTTTGTCATGATAAAATACAAAACCAACTTCGTAATCTAGTGGGGAATGAACTCTTTTCTTTCTTATATTTCTTTTCTCACAGACCAGACGTTGTTAGTCTCTCTCTACTCTATCCTTATTTCTATGGAAGGTGCTCGACCAAGCTCCAATCCTCATAAGCCGTGACCTCGAAAGAAAGTAAAAACACAAGTTTTTTTAACTTTTTAATAATTTACCAATTCCTTTACTAAAAGTAGCATACTTATGTTATTCTAATTAATCACACTTTTTATTTTATCGTAAACAAATCCTAACCCTAGCCCTAACCCAAACACTAACCATGCTTTACAATTTTTATTATTAAGTTTTAATTTCTAGAATTTCCGATTTTAAAGTTATAAATAACGTAAAACCTCGTCTTTGCTGTTTATTGGTGTTCAGCGCGAACGCAGACCCCACCACGTTATTCGTATTAGCCTCTAATACAAAATTATTGCTACCATTAAATTAGTCGTCAAACTTTTCCTGAGAAAAGATGTTTGATCTTAGTATAGAGCTGTGTTTTCAATTGCATCCCAAGACAGACAGACAGGAATACATAAAAACAGAGACCTTAAATTTATATTATAGATTGCTGGCAGAATGGATTGATATTCTTTGTTTAATATTATTTATTGAAATTTGTTCGAATGGAAATTCCGAACAAATCTCTTCACAGCAACGGTTTCCGGTAGGATAATTCTAAGAGCAAAGATGCAACGTAGCGAAACGAACTGAACATGGACGACGTTGTTCAAAGTATAGAAATCACATCGTACAGAACTGTATCTAATTAGACATAATAGCCCAATTCAGAACATTGGGTGTGGCATGGCAGAGATATTCGAATATCGACCCAGAAACTGGTTTTCGATGAATCGTCATTGATCAGAAAATATTTGCAAGAAAGAAAGTCGATTGTATCACAAATACATTTATACTGATACCATTCTTATCAGAAATAAAACATTGTTGATCTTCTGAATATTTCAAAATGATTTCATTTTCTTTCTAAAATTTGCAGAGAACAAAACTATCTGACATTAATGCAACACTTATTGTCAGTCTGTAACTAAAACTATGACCGCTTTCTCAAGTATATTTCGCCATATTCTCCAAGATTATTTGAGTCGAGATAGATTTGATTAATGTCTTATTTTAATATTAATATTGCGGTCATTGTCTGCGTATACGATGAGATAGAGTTAATTCCAAACAGCTTACATTATTAATAGATAATTTCACCCGAATATGTAGAATGCGACACGTCGTTTTAAATCTGAAGACCATCGCCTTGTAAAACTTTGAGCAGGTTCTGAAGAACTGCAAAGAGGAATCTCACCTATGGCTCGCTCTAATATCTTAGAAAAAGCCATTATACCTACATGCACCCCCCAGACACACACATATATATATATATATATATATATATATATATATATATATATATATATATATATATATATATATATATATATATATATATAAAGAAAAAAATCACATACGCATTGCAACTGTAAGCGTTTATAATTCATTTCGACTTGCTAGTCTCTTCAGAATGCTAACGGGATAGCTACATATTGGAAATATATATATGTAGCTGTCCCGTTAGCATTCTGAAGAGACAAAAAGGTCGAAATAAATAATAAATGCTGACAGTTGCAATGGTATGTGAATTTTTCTTTCTATATTCTGTTTTTGCTCTGCTTTCAACATCGAACTCTCTTACTCGGATTTCTTACCAAAATCATTAACTTTAAAACTTTAATATTATATATATATATATATATATATATATATATATATATATATATATATATATACATTAAATAAATTCATGACATATTTATTTGCATACGTTCTAAGAATTCGACATAGAAAGATTCTGAGACGATATGGATGTTTTTTTATTGATATCAGGTTTCATCAGCAGCACATAGAATAGAACTCAAGTTCAAGGTTAAGACATATCATTATGACGAGAGCGCAGATATATAAGTTATAGAGCAATTCGAGAGGTTGGGGTAGGGTTAGGATATGATGATTACAATTGAGTTGACACCGGTTACAAAGCAATTATATCAAACATGCAAAGGGGCACAATAAGGTAAGTAAAGACTGTTTAGATTACAGGCATATAAAAAACATACAAAAGAGAAAAGATGAATTTTAAACAATTGTATATATATTTCATTTTCATGAATTGCTCTTTAAAAACCTAATGTGTGACAAATTAGCAGACCTATCCCTGTTTCATTCTTATTAATATTTGGGTTCTAACATCCAGTGTATCAATTTCATGCCCACCCCATTTCTTTACCTTAGCCAGCTTCTCTGTCCGTTCTTCCCTCTTGTCGCCTTTCCCCCTCCCCCACCGCCTTCTCCATACTAG
Source organism: Sepiola atlantica (assembly GCA_963556195.1). Taxonomy (NCBI): domain Eukaryota; kingdom Metazoa; phylum Mollusca; class Cephalopoda; order Sepiida; family Sepiolidae; genus Sepiola; species Sepiola atlantica. The sequence goes on from OY744531.1 coordinate 110,257,204, forward strand.
CTCATTAGGTGTGATAGCAAAAGAGAGAAAGAAAATAAATAAAAATATAAACAAAAAAATAAGAAACATAGAAGAATGTGTCACCCACTTATCATATTCCAACATCACTTAATGTCTTCTCATATGGTCCAATCAGATCATCCTTCCCTCATTCAATTTGTGTGCCTTCAAAATAAAATTATTTCTATATCTTAATTTCTGAAGATGTTCGCCACGAACGAAACGGGTCAAAATCTCCTGTTTTGGTTTTTCTCCCGCACTTTACCTTGTTTTCCGTTTGTCATTTTTCACACATTTTGTCCACCACGACATTTCATTTTCATGAATTATCGTGTACCTTACCTCATATATATATATATATATATATATATATATATATATATATATATATATATATATATATATATTACACTAACGAAGGCCGAACATTTTGTTCTCCTTTAAATCAATAAAAATTATATAAGGGGCAATTGATATTTGTACCCGTCAAAATATAGAAAATAGACAAAAGATGTATTAAAATATATATTTTTCACATTAATCTTATATATATATATATATATATATATATATATATATATATATATATATATATATGGACTCTCCCGTCGATTTCGACGTATGAGTGCCTCGCCAGAGGCTGCCCGCGCGTGAATTTGTAATTGCAAGGGTTGCGCAATCTTCTACAACCGCTCTCCTGAGTCGGCATTGCTTGATTCCAATGGCAAGTAGTAATACAAGACGACTGGAAACAATGCCGAGATAAGCAGAGAGCACATACAGCACCTGGTATTCTCAAATGGTCACCCATTTAGTACTGGCCAGGCTCGACGCCGCTTAATTTCGGTGATCTAACGGGAACCGGTGTGTCAACGTGATTGTGCCATATATATATATATATATATATATATATATATATATATATATATATATATATATATATATATATATATATATATATATATATATATATATATGGCGCAATCACGTTGACACACGTTGACACATACACACACACACACACACATAAATAAATATTACGCTCTTATTTTTTCTTTATAATCGAGCACTCTGCTGGGATTCACAAATCTTACATATATATATATATATATATATACTAGTGATATTCACTTGGTTCGCAGAGTTTTTTATAATGTAACAATACTTGAAGAAACGTGTAACAATAACTCAGAAAATGGTGTAACAGTACTTGTAAAAAAGTTTTTAGAAATTTAAATATGTGTAACAATACTTTAAAATAAATACTTTAAAATGGGTGTAACAATACTTTAAAATAGGAGTAGCTAGACTTGAAAAAAGGTGTAAAAACATTTGAAAACTATGTAAAAATATTTGAAAACTATGTAAAAATACTTGAAAGAGGTGTAAGAATACTTGAATATAGATGTAAAAATATTTAGAAAAAAGGTGTCACAATACTTGAGAAAAAATGTAACAATATTTGAAAAATGTTTAACAATACTTGAAAAAAGATTAAACAATACTTTTAAATAGGTGTACAATACTTCGGAAAAGATGTAACAATACTTGAAAAAAATGTGTAACAATACTTGAAAAAGGATGTAACAATACTTGAAAAAAAGATGTAACAATATTTAAAAAAAGGTTTAACAATACTTTAAAATAGATGTAATAATACTTTAAAAAAGATGTAAGAATACTTGATAAAAATGTATAATAATACTTTTAAAATGTGTAAAATACTTTTAAAAAAACTGTAAGACCATTTGAAATAAAAGTATAATTCAAAAGGGTGAAAGAATACTAAGAATATTTATATCTATCTGTCTCTTTGTCTCTGTCTCTCTATCTCTCTCTCTCTCTCTCTCTCTCTCTCTCTCTTTCTACAGAGAGAGAGAGGGAATGGAGCTAGGTCTAACAAGACAAGCTATCTATCTGTCTACATATCTGTATCTGCCTTTCTCTCTCTCTCTTTCTCTCTCTCTCTCTCTCTTTCTCTCTCTCTCTCTTTCTCTCTCTCTCTCTCTCTACAGAGAGAGAGGGAATGGAGCTAGGTCTAACAAGACAAGCTATCAATCTGTCTACATATCTGTATCTGCCTCTCTCTCTCTCTCTCTCTTTCTCTCTCTCTCTCTCTCCTGCGTGCACGCAAGTAACCCGTCACTTTAAAAGAATTGTTTTTCTCTGGTTTCTTTGTTGCCGTTCTTTTCTGATTAATCTTAAAAATCTTAACATCGGCGTCCGAGTGATTGTATACACAGATGAGTAAGAATCTTAACATCTTGTGTCGACGGTAAACGCTCAACTGCCTCGGCCACGGGGTAAGTGCTTTCTTTGCGATTCTATCCTTTTAGAGTGTTCAACTAGAAACTTCTGAAATACTAAAAAAAGGACTAAATAAATAAATTAAAAAACGGTACCGGGTAGAGATCAATCAGAAAGTAATATCGATTTGTTCAAAACGAATAAAAGGAATGGGAAAATATTGCTTTCTTCTTTTTGCGGCAACACACACAAAAGAAGGAAGAAATAAAAACACGGAACATTCGTTGGTTACCCAACTTTAGGAAGATTCGCCACGAGTTGAAACAAGTGCGTTGTTTTAAGCGAACACACTTGACTTGAAACATATTTACCGATTCACATTTATTTAATTGTAAGTATTTCTTTTTCTTGCAAAGTATCGACTATTTTTTTCATACTTATTTTGGTTTGAAAATAAAATAAATCAATCGCTAAAATTATATAGTTTTTATCATTTTCAAGCACTTATTTTTATTTTACGCTGATATTTTCAACCTTTGATAGATCTGTCTATTTATATTTTTAAATATTTATTTTTCATTTCGATTTTTCTTTTTCTGTTTTTTTTTTTTTGTTTTACTTCTGATTCGTCCACACATTTCTACGAGACGTTCGGTCGGTCAGTCCATCGGTTGATCTGACGTTCTGTCACGCTTGAATTTGAAAAAAAGTGTTGCCATCGCAAAACGCGCAGATTGAATGAACGCATTTTTTATAGATGCGTTCAGTAATCTCTGTAAGAAACTCTCTCTCTATCTCTCTCTCTATACATATATATATCTCCATCCCTCCCTCCTCCCCCCTCTCTCTCTCTCTCTCTCTGTCTTACTCTCTCTCTCTCTCTCTCTCTGTCTCTCTCTCTCTCTCTATCTTAAACTCTCTCTCTCTCTCTTAAACTCTTTCTCTCTCTCTATCTATCTATCTATCTATCTCCCTCCCTCCCTCCCTCCCTCCCTCCCTCCCTCTCTCTCTCTTTCTCTCTCTCTCGCTTTCTCTATCTTACTCTCTCTGTGTCTTACTCTCTCTCTCTCTTTCTCTCTCTCTGTCTCTCTCTATATATATTATTCTCTCTCTTTCTCTCTCTCTCTCTCTCTCTCTCTCTCTTTCTCTCTCTTTCTCTCTCTCTATCTCTCTCTCCCTCTGTCCCTCTCTCTCTATCTTACTCTATCTTTCTCTTTATGTCTCTCTCTCTCTCTCTATCTATCTATCTATCTATCTATCTATCTTACTCTCTCTATCTATCTATCTCTCGCTCTCTCTCTCTCTCTCTCTCTATATATATATATATATATATATATATATATATATATGCTTGAGACACTAACTGGTCTAGCCGCACCGATGAGCTGTGAAACAGCGAAACAGGCTGTATGTGGATGACTATATATATATATATATATATATATATATATATATATATATCATGCTTAAGTTTGAAATGTCATATTCGTCAGTCTGTCACATTTGATTTCCATATAGCATGTTCGTTGATCTGCCATGATTAAGATTTTGTCACCACTTATCAAGGCCCGGGGGTCACTCGAGGATTAAAGTGAAAGAGATCGTCAGTCATGATCGCCTCCACATGTGAATCGGAAACAATGGGCGGGATGGGCAGAAAATTGCTTAACGAAGAAGTTATTGTCCATGGAGACGGCTCAAGTGGTTGTTCACATTAAACTTGAAGACGACCATGCTGTAGTCGGTTGAGAAGCAGTCTCGAAGTATCTTGTTCCACATGGGGTATGTTCTAGAAAATAAACTTTGTTTATGGAAGTTTCGTTAAGTCTTAGAGGGGAAAGAAAGGAAATTTATTTGCTGTGGCTGTAGCTAGACGAGTTCTTGCTGTGAATGTTTTACAGGGAGTACCAAGGATAGGAGCTCATTCGAGCACCTACCATGAACATAGCGATAGAGAAGAGAGAGGCGAGCATCATCTTTTCTTGCGAAAGAAGCTGAAGGAGCGAGAAGAAAACATCCTCTACTATATAGCGGAGTCGATATTGTATTCTATCAAGACTAAATACAGTGCTTCCATGGGCACCTCTCCAGATATGACATCATATTAGGGAGCATCTGGCTCTTATACAGGTAGAGAATTGCGTCGGAGTGAGGTACTTTCTAGAGCGATAGAATGATCCAACTAGTGACCTTGCAACGGATTTGATGTAAGTCTAGTATAGGATGAAAGTCAGTTCTAAAAGCTTACCAAAGAAGGGGGCTTCCTCGAGGAAAGAACCATTCATTTTGACTGAGAAGAAATAAGGATCCGAGCGTTGGTGGTGAAAAGAGAGAAGCTTGGTTTTAGAGGCGTCAAAAGTAACAATACACTTTTTTACCCGTTGCACCACTTGCTCCAAGTCGTTAGAGAAAAGAGTCAGAAAGATCTTAATCATCAATGCTCTACAAAGTGTTTCCATAAATCGCTGTGTTGTCTGCATAGACGTCAACGAATGATGTCAGAATATGATTTGAAACATTGGTTATGATGATCAGGAGCCTGAAATAAACCCTTGAGGCACGCCAGCATTGATGCTATGGATTTTCCCCGTCAACAGTTACGTTTATAGACTTATCGGAGAGAAAGAATTTCATAGGTGAGAGGATACTCCAGATATTCTATAGCTAACAAGCTTGTGGAACAGACTTTTATACCAGACCCTATCGAAGGCCTTTGATATATCAAGAGTTATTGCTCAAGAAACGAAACTCCCGTCGATAGGTTCACAGATCCTTGCGATATCACAGTCAGTACGTCAGCTGTGGATCTTGCAGGGCGAAATCCATATTGCTTGTAACTAAGAAGATTGTTTAGGTCATGGGGAGTATTGAGGGTAGGTGGACCAGATCGCAAAAACAAGGATTTTCTGCAAATTTCTTTGCAGAAAATGTTTTTTGTTTTTTTTCAGCTGCTGGGGATATCATCAAAGATCCATTAATGATTGTTGAGATAAAGGTTTTGCATTTGTTCAGAACCTTGTTTGTTATTCTCGAAATCTCATGGGAGCAAAGCATCTGATCGGACACTCTAGACTTTACTGCTTTGGTATATGACTCCTTAGCGTTTTCGATAACTCTTTTGCAGTGGGTTTGTGCAGTATTAAAGGAAGCTTTGATTTCAGGGCATTTAGTTGAAAGCAATTGAAATAGTGGTTTCTGTGGGCCAGGACCGGCGGGACAGTTATAAAAGTAGGGGGCTCTCCTAAAAAGTGGGGGCGGTTAAACACATGCATATATAACTTCATTATTGATGACCGTAAAGGGGGGGGGCAAGTCAAAAGGGGGGGCTTGAGCCCCCTGTCCCCCCCGGTGCCGCCGTCCATGCTGTGGGCGACAAATTTAGGTGTATAACAAGGCCGGCTGTTCTGTCTCTGTTGGAATATTTGGGAGGGTATAAAGCTTTCAATACCATCGGTAATCGACTCAGATATATCAGTTGCGATGCAGGATACTTTTTGAAAATGGGTTTAAGAGGGATTTAAGATATGAAGGATCTTTAGCTGTCCATATCGATAAACTTTGCGGTGGATAGGGGCACCGGAGGACTCGCTGAACTTCGTGTTTATCTTAATAGAAACAACTGGGTGGTCAGAAGATTCAAGAAGAGACAGGGCAGTTGGTGTGCACTGTTCTGGGAAAGTTGTCAAAAAAAGATCAACAAGGTTTGCGAAATGTCCATCAGTGTCGGATACGCGGTTTGACTGGTCAACAATTTGGGTAAGTTTATATTCCACATCTGGGCTGGTGCATCATCCACTAGTCTCTTCCTCTTAGACAAGGTCCAAAAAAGAGTCGCCAACTTTATAGGTCCCTCACTATCCACCAAGCTCCAGCCCCTGTCCCATCGCAGCAATGTTGCATCCTTGTCCTTGTTTTACAAATACTTCTATGAATTGTGCTCCGATGAACTGGCTGCTCTGGTGCCCCCTCGACGTAAATACACTAGACAAACTCGACAATCAGATAAATCTTATCCATTCACTGTGGAGGTGCCCAGATGCTGGAGAGCCTTCTACTTCAATAGATTATTTCCTCGTGCTGCCGGGGTCTGGAACTATCTCCATGCTCCCTGTTTCCCGACTGTACCGACATGCAGAGGTTTAAAACTATTGTAAACAGACATCTCGCTACACAGTTCCCAACTTAGGATGACACTCAAAACCTACACCCTAATTTACAGTAGCCCCTTACGTCTACAGTGGCGGCCTGCCTTGTTTGGGGTGAAATATTTTTTTAAAGATTTTTTTTTAAATATGCAAAAAAGAAGTCGTAACAAACCCTCCTTTCATGGTCAGTCTTGTTTAAGCGTACTAGCCACTCAACATTGAGAACATTAAAGTCACCAAGAACATGAATGCTAAAAAAGCGTGAACGGTCAGGATCGTGTCGATTTGGAGTTAGGGTTTGTTCAATGACAATAACTCCGTCGGTGGAGGATGATAGAAGGCAAAGATGAAGGCGGTAGTGTGCGCAATTGCAACACGGAAACACATATAGGGCAAATGAGTGTCCTCATAGGAAATGTCCCTACCACATGGAAAACCGCCTCTAATGAAACACAGATTCCATGACCATCGCGATCTTTGTGGTCTGGTTTAGAAGTCATGTTAGTGTATCTTGTGGGCATTGTCATCTGTAGAAACTGACGTGCGCATGCCAGGTTCGCGTAGAAACAGCAGGTTTGGTTTCGACTCTTGTAAATAGATTTCAACCTCTGGAAAGTTGGAAGATAGACCTTTAATGTTGGAAAAGGAAACCTGGAAGTAGGGATCTACATAAAAAGTTAGGGTTATGGGTTTTCGCTTATATTTTGATTTGAGACTTGTTATGTTGAGATTGGAAGATTCGTGGATCAGGTCAGCAAAGAAGTTTAGAGCAGAACGTAGAGCGAATGTTAACTAACTGTGCCAGAAAAATGAAAAAAAAGTTTTGACTGTAATTCAATTTCCAACCGAATTTTGTGCAACCCACTTTTCCCTTCTGCCTTTCTCTCTCCAATCCAAATCGCTTCTCCTCCTTCCCCGCTGTCCTCTTCATTTATATCACCTGATATCCACATATGCAAATCAGACCACCATAAACACCTGCACCTATGAAGAGAAGCCCTTTTTAAATCTGCATACACGACATTCTTTTTCCTAATGGTGAGTGTTCCTCTTTATTGTCACAGAGAATTAGTAAAATAAAAAGAATATCTGTGTAAACCATTGAAGAAAGAAAAGCGCTTGCAGTTTCCACTAATACAGCATTGAGAGGCCCTAGCAAAAACTAGTGCATGGTCCAGACTTCATTCACCAAATGGCATTACAGCAGCCTCGGTATTTTACGCCAGCTGATAGGGAAGCCTCCTTTGGGGTTACTGAAACTTGGGTCTTTGAAACTATCAGGCGGATCATGTCAGTCCAGGTAAAGCGTTTACCTCCAGCACCATTATTAGTGACGTTGCAATAATACAATCATAGAAAGAGAGAATTACTCAGGTCATCTTCGGCTACTTCTCACACTTGACTTCCGCCCCAGGAGAGAGCGTTTTCTTCCGCCTTTGTCAGAAACATCGCTCGTGGAAAAATGTGAAAAGGGGCTAAGTTTGCAATATCATTTCCATTTGTATATAACACAAATCTGAATTAATATTCTGAATAGAAAACGTGTAAATAGAATGGACACATCTTAAGAATGTGTGTTCTTCTTTTCGAAATAACTCCAACCGTTTCCAGAGACGACAAACCAAAAAAGTACCCGTCTCAAAGTCAGCAGCAAACGGTGTTCGATCAGATTTAGTTCGTGTTTTGGATCGCTTACTCGTTTGGTTTGTCAAATGTTGTACTGATTTTTATTTATTCATTTATTTATTAAATTATGAGGTGAAAGTACAGAATAGTACACAAACCCTAACCCTAACCCCATGTTAATAATGGCTTTCTAAATGATCTTCTGTAGTTTACGGACCGTTTTCAATAGAAAGGCATTCTTAACATCGGGACGGGGAGCTTTGTTAACTATTTTGTACTTTTACTTAACAATTTAATAAATAAGTTAATAAATTTGGGAAACTAAAACTGGAAGTTATATACGGATGAAGTTTAATATCAGGAACTAAATCTAACCGAACACCGTTTGCTGCTGACTTTG
>OY744531.1:110270621-110273121 GCA_963556195.1 Sepiola atlantica
TCGAACTCGGGAATATTTCTGTCGAACTCGGGAATCTGGACGGAATTTATCTTGGGGATAATATGGTCTTGTTCCGTCTGGGAAAAGTTTTCAGTAATTCCCAATTCTTCGTATCGCCCGCACCGAGGATTGAACCTTCAACCTTTAGATGACTATCACTTCAAACTGAATTTAAGTAAGCACTATATTTACTGCGCTACGGGTCTGAATTACAAAAATTATGACAATTATCAATCCTCAGCTCCAAAATTCAGAAACATAAACGTGTGGGTATATATATATATATATATATATACATATATATATATATACATATATATATACACATATATGTATATATACATATATATATACATATATATATATACATATATGTATATATGCATATATATATACATATATATTTATATATATACATACATATATATATAAAATATATATATATATACATATATATTTATATATATACATACATATATATATATGTTCACTAATTAAAGATATTAGTTGCCTCTTATATATTTTGTTGTATGAACTTTATATATATATATATATATATATATATATATATATATATATATGCATATATATATATGTATATACATATATAGATACATATATATATATATGTATATACATATATATAAATGTATATATATAGGATCAAATATAAACCAAAAGTAAAACTTTTAGTAGATGAAACCTATAGTGAAATATACGAGATACAGCAATTGTAGAGATAGAAGAAAAAAGAGTGATAAACATGCGACGATTGTCCAATTTATTTCAAATTTCAATTCTTCTATCTCTATGTGTATATATATATATATATACATACATATATACATATATATATATACATATATACATATATATACATATATATATATACATATATACATATACATATGTAAAAATAAAAATGGAATAAAGGATAAGCAATTCAACAACTAACAAAATAACTCAAAAACTCATCTTGTAAAGTTCCACCGAGATATTTCGGTCGTGGATACGGCCATTTTCGATCAGTTGATAAACTTTATTTCAAAACGGAAAAGTTTTCAAGATGGGCTCTCCCGTCGATTACGACGTATGAGGATCCAACAGCTTTATATATATATATATATGTATATATATATATATATATATATATATATATATATATATTCTTGCTCGTCCGTCGAAGTCGACGATGACCAAGGTGTCAATCAGTTTGGCGTCGGGGGTCGGTGGGTCCTGAGATGGCTGATGAGGCCAATCCGTGCTCGGCAGACTCTTTCACACTCCGGACACGTGAAGGCGGCATCGACAGGCTGTGGACCGGCAGCTCTCTCCTTTCGCCTCCTGCGCTTCTGCCGGTCGTGGGTCATGCGTTGATCCTCTGCCCTATCGGCTCCCAGGCTGACGGCACAGCGCCAAGCAGAGCGTTCTGCAGCGCGACTCTCCCAAGACTGGGGGTTGATGTCAAAGTCCTTGAGGGAGGTTCGCAGGCAGTCTTTATATCGTTTCTTTTGGCCTCCTGCAGTCCGCTCTCCCTGGCTGAGTTCCCCATAAAAGTGTTGTTTGGGGATTCGGCCGTCAGGCATGAGGTAGACATGGCCTGCCCACCGAAGCTGGGTTTTGTGGACTATGGTGGTGATGGTATGGAGCCCCGCGCGCTCCAAGACTTCTGTGTCAGGAATTCTGTCTTGCCAGCGGATGTTGAGAATATTACGGAGGCATCTGAGGTGGAAGCCATTCAGCTGTTTTTCATGTCTTTTATAAAGCGTCCAAGTTTCACAGCCGTAGAGTAGGGCTGTTAGGACGATTGCTCGGTATACTTTGATTTTGGTTGCGAGTGCAATACCTCTCCTCCTCCACACATTGTCTCTAAGTCTTCCAAATGCACTGCTCGCTGTGGAGGTCCTATAGTTAACTTCAATGTCAATGTTGGCGGTACGGGAGAGGGTGCTGCCAAGGTAGGTGAATTGCTCCACAGCATGAATCTTCTGCCCTTTGACAGTGATGCCGGGTTCGTGGTATGCATCTCCTGGGGCGGGTTGGTACATAACTTCTGTCTTCTTTGTACTAATAGTAAGACCAAAATTGTCACACCTGGTGGAGAATCCGTCCATTAGATGTTGCATCTCTGTCTCATTTGGGGCGTTAAGTGCGCAGTCATCAGCAAAGAGAAGGTCTCTGATGATGGTTTCCCTCACTCTCGTGACTGCCTGCATTCGCCTGATGTTAAACAATTTTCCGTCACATCTGTACTTGATGTTAATGCCAGAGTGACTGTCTTTGAAAGCGTCCTGGAGCATGGCAGAGAAAACCATGCTAAAAAGCGTTGGGGCTAAGACACAGCCCTGCTTGACTCCGTTGGTCACAGGGAAGGGCTCTGAGGGGTCGCCGTCATCCAGGACGTGAGCGGTCATGCCCTCGTGGAACTGCCTGACGATGGCTATGAACCTGTCTGGACAACCAAATTTTCCCATGATCCGCCAGAGGCCATTTCGGCTGA
>OY744531.1:110283121-110285621 GCA_963556195.1 Sepiola atlantica
GGTTAAGGGGAGACAAATCTCTTATTTTTGGTATTAATTTATAAAGGGAATTCTGTTATTCTGTTAATTGGCTTTGTATGTTGAATTTATTTAACTAAAGTAATGGTCAATTCTTAGTATAACGGATATGATTTGTGCAAATAGTGTTTATTATGGGGGGGTATTATCTGGGGATGGGTTCTGGGGGGGTAGGTTATATGATGAAGGTAGAATTTAATTCATGTCTTTGGTTCAAAACTGGACTAAGTTTGGAAATGAGAATAGCTTCCATCAGTCTTAGGTCGCCTAGGTTCCTGGTCGAGGCTAAAATGGAAACTTTTATGTCTTGTTGTGTAGTATTGCATGAGGAAGTATGTTTGAAGAAGGAAGATATATTTGTATTCATGTGTTCTTTTATACGTTGGTGTAATTGTCTTGTAGTATATCCAATATAGGAGTGGTTACAAATAGTGCATGATATATTGTATACACAGTTAGTGCGGTGGCATAGTCCAGTGGTAGGAATGGGACAATTGGCTAGGGAGCATGGTTCTTGGGTGCGTGTAGTGCGTTTTTTGGAAAGGTGTTGGCGTAAGGTGGTGCCGGTGTGGGTGAGTTGAATGTCTAGTTTTTCTTTATGTATTGCACTGCAGATGGCATTAGTGATTCTGTCATTAAAGAAAAGTAGTTTTAGGAAGCATGTGTTGGAGAGTGTGTTGTGTCTGCGTGATCTGGTCTTGCTGAGGTGGGTTATTGTGGAAGTGGGGTAGCCGTTGGTGATTAGGGTTTGATGGAAGTCTTTGGTGTGTTTAATTTTATTGGCAGTAGATGAGCATTTATTTTGTATGCGGGTAATTTCATTACGGGCATAGTCTAGTTTGGCTTTAAGGGGCAGGGCAGATTTAAAATGAACAAATAGGTTTTTACAGGCAGGTTTTCTGTAGAAGTTGGTCTGTATAGAACCGTCTTCTGTGATTTTGAGGTTGAAATCGAGGAGAGATAGTGAGCCGGAGTCGCTAGGGTGTTCAATAGTAAATTTTATATGGGGGTCGGTGTTGTTGAAAGTGTCGAAAATGCTGATAGCTTCTTCACGAGATGAGGTGAGGACAAGAATGTCATCTATGTATCTAGTGAAGAAGATATGTGAGTGGCAGGTGTTGAGGGCTTGTTGCTCGAGTCTGTCCATGTAGGATATGGCTAAGAGGCCAGACAAGCTAGAACCCATGGGAAGACCAGTAATCTGTTTAAATATGTGGTGTTGGAAGGTAAAATATGTATTGTTAATGATAATGTTTAGGAGTTGGTGTATGTCTTCAGGTGTTAACCCGAAGAGTTCTAAGTTATCGGAGGAAGAGATGTGGTCGGAGATGAGGTCAATGGCTGGGTGTGCGGGTATTGATGTGTATAGGGAAACAACATCGAGGCTAAATGTGTATTTGTTAGAGCTTAGCTGTTGTTGTTGGAGTAGGTTTAGTCTGCTAATGACTTGGTCAGAGCTGCTGACATGTGCAGGGAAGGTAGGGAGTAGTGGTTTCAGGAGTCTAGAAAGTAGCCAGGAGATTTTATATAATGGTCCTTCGACGCTGGAGACGATGGGCCTAATTTGAGTGTGATTGCTGGTCTTATGGGTTTTGATAAGGTGGTAGAAGGTAGGGAGCTTGCTATTTTTAGTAGTGAAATTAATTTTGTATTTCTTAGGGAGGTTGCGTTTGGCGCAGATTTTAGACCAGGTATTGTTTATAGTATTTTGGATCTTAATGGCTGATATGTTAGGGGCAGGAGTGTATAATGTGTTATTGTCGAGGTGTTTTAGTGCAAGGGTGTTATAAGAGTCTTGCGAGACGACGCAGAATTCTTTGCCTTTATCGGAGGGTAGGTAGATTAAGTCTTTATCTTTTAGTGTTTTAAGTGTAAGGCGTTGGGATCTGGTGATGTTAGGGGTGATGTGGTGTTGTTCCTGTTGCAGTATGGTAAATATTCTTTGTTTTAATCTGGTGAGTTTGTGGTCGAGTAGGTGGTTGTTGGGTGGAGGGTGTAGAGGATGGTCTAGTTGGTAAACCGGGAAGGATTCGTTAGGGTTGTTCGTGTTATTGGGGTGGTCAGGGGTATTGGAATTGAATACCGAGAGCCATTTCAGGTGGTAGGCTGTTCTACAGAATTGGGTTTCTATATTGAATTTTGCATGGTCGTTCAGTTTTTGGGTAGTAATGAATTTGGGGCCAAGGCTGAGTAGATTTGTTTCATCTGTAGAAAGGGAGTTGGTGAGGTCAGTAACTAGGGGGTTGGTAGCTTGAGGAATGTTAAGGTCATGTGTGTGGTCGATATTTGTTCCACTAGGTGTTTGATGTTGAGGGTATTTTAATGAAAGCCAGGTGAATTTCCGTTGGAGTCTATTCTTCTCTAGGTTGAAGCATTGGAGATAGGCGTGGTCGACAGATGTGGATAGGGTCTGTGCCGATTGGTCAGTTGATTCGGGGTCAGACGATTTCATCTCTGTGATGTTGCGGATGATTTTGTGTAG
>OY744531.1:110293121-110313121 GCA_963556195.1 Sepiola atlantica
GAAGCCTCAACATGACGGGCAGATGTCTCATCAATGGCAGAAGAAGGAAAACCACGTCTGGGAACTGTTTCCAGAGACTTCCGGTCATGTTTGAATTCACGATGCCAGCGTTTTACAAGGTCATATGATGGGGCATCATCAGCATAAGTTTCTTTCATTTCATCAAAAGTCTCTTTTGGTGTGTGTCCTTTCAAATACAAAAACCGGATCACTGCACGACACTCAACGTGCTCCATTTCACATCTGACAATCAGAAACCACAATTAGTTCATAGCTGTTTTTTGCAACATAACCTATGCAGATATAAATCATTACACATGCAAAAGTTCATCTAGATAAGATAACTGGAAGTGGGTTAGGGCATTACTTATTGAACACCCCTCGTATATAGATAGATAGATAGATAGATAGATAGATAGATAGATAGATAGATAGATAGATAGATAGACTAGCGAAAATAGACTCACAAACGGTCGTCTATTTTTGCTAGGCTGCCGTGTTCTTGGGTGGTGAGACATTCGGACCAAAAATATTTTTAGTTAAAAAAAAAATTTGTCTCCCAATATTTTTTGTTTAGAAAAGAAAAAAAATTGAGGGGATTCCCCCCCCCCCCAATTTTTTTGCGAAGGATCCCCCCCCCCATAAAAAATCGAGCGCGAACGCGCAGATTCCAAACTATATCGAAAAACCAGTTTTGATACGTAGCCTGAGGTTAGTAGTTAAATCAAAATGACTTTTTCAACTTGTTCCATTGGCGCAGTCGGTAGCGTATCGGACAAATTCGTCCTACTCGGACACATTCGTGACGTTGCGGTTCCGAGTTCAAATCACGACCTCGGCGTCGAAATGATTTAGTTGTTAATATGTGCCCTAATGTATTTCTTATGACTTGGAAATTAATTAAATAGTAATTACCTACCCCCCTCCGTTCCTTTTACAAATATCTTCGCAGACAGACAGAGGGGGTGCTCGTCATATTATAAGTGGGCCAGCGAAAATAGACTCCCTAACGGTCGTCTATTTTTCGTCTGCCGCGTTCTTGGGTGGTTAGACATTCAGGCCAAAAATCTTCTTAGTTAAAAAAAAAAAATTTGTCTCCCAATATTTTTTATTTAAAAAGGAAAAAAAAATTGGGAGGCGTGGGGGTATTTTCCCCCGCAAAAAAAATGGAGGGGGGAATTCTGCCCCCCCTCCTCCCCCATTGCCCACCTCCTTAAAAATCGAGCGCGAACGCAGACCCAAACTATATCAAAGAACCAGTTTGGATACGTAGCCTCGTTTTAAGATCATTCATTGCTAAGTAAAATAAAATGAAAAAATCATATTTCTTGCGTAAGTAGTTAAATCCAAATGTTTTTTAACTTGTCTCATTGACGCAGTTGGTAGCGTATCGGACAAATTCGTCCTAATTAACATATGACGTAAAGGTTACGAGTTCAAATCACGAAATTATTTATTGTTTATTTAGTTGTTCAGATGTGCCCTAATGTATTTCTTATGTTTCTGACTTTGAAATTAATTAAATAGTAATTACCCTTACGTTAACAAAAATCTTCGCTGACGGACAGGCAGACAGTAGATAGATAGATAGATAGATATGGACAGACTGAGATAGATAGATAGATAGATTATCGCATGTATGTTTTGTCAAAGAGAAGTCAACAACCGCTTTTTAATTCTCTACTTAGTTTCTATTTCTTATGTATCAAACATCAAGTCTAATTTGTACGCGGTTTGTGAAACTTTCTTTCCCGCTATTTCGTCCGCATAATTCATATATTTCGCAATTTACTGTGGCGGGCGATGATAGGAAACAGGGGACGATGACTATCCGAGCCGTTCAGCTTATAAAAGTGTCCAAGTTGCGGTAAAATGTATGCTTGTCAAATTGTTCACATGATAATCTACGGGGATGGCAAAAAGTTATTTTTTCTAAAAGCTAAACTAAGACGATGGTAAAAGGTAGAAATTGGAGCTTTTCAAAGGAAACTGCGTGCGCCAGTAAATGGATAATTCTTTCTTTTCTCGTTCTGTTTGTCATGACAATGGCCGCGGGTTGATCCGTTTGCCGGTTTCAGACAGCATTGGCGCGCCTAAAAACGTCAACACAACAATCGACAATCCCGCCTTTTACAGTGTCCACGATGACGTTGATTTTACAATTACTACGTTTCATTTGCCTCCGCTTAAAAATAGAGTGCATTTTGCATCAGAAATATCCATATGAAACGATACTAGACGTTGTGTAATATAATTTGTGGTAGGAAATTCCAACTAGTAGTGATTACCAGGGTTACGGAGTCGGAAGGTATAAGGCTCGACTTGGACTCTGACTCTTAGAATTCCAAAATATCCGACTCTGAGTGCTTATTTTAAAATCTTCCAGAATTCAGACTGTCTGTTTTGGGGGGATTCAAAATCTGACTACAACTTCTTTCAAAACGTCCAACTTACCCCGACGTCGACTCCGCCGAACCAGTGATTACTAGTTTCCATTTTGAGTTTCAGGCTTGTCGTCAACCGTGAAAGGTCTTCAGGCTGCCGATTCCAAACTGATTCAGTCTGCGAAAGTTGGCTGATGATTGTATCGCTTAAATTCCAGTCAAGAATACGTTCTCGACAATCAGTCCGACAGAGACTGGTCATTTCGGTGGCTTTTATCTGTTGGGCTGAGGTATTATGTCTTCAGTAGTCCTACAAGGTCCACCCTCTCAGGCCTTGCGTTCCATCTTTGAGAAAAGGTCGGTGTTTTGCCAATTGCCTGATGCGTCCCTACTGGTGAATGCCGACGGGGCTGTCCGGGCTATTTTTAGAGGTCAGCCTGGCTCTTCCGTTGGAGCTCTGGCTTTTTCTCCCAATTTCTCGCCTTGTGCATGTCTCCCTGTCGTGGGAAGGAAGTAAATAAAAAGGTTTCCAGGTTTGGACCAAAGTATAGTATCTGTTCTCTCCTTAAAATTCCTTCTCAAGAGATATTTTTATGTTTCCACCATCCACAGTGCCCCTTTTAGGGGGAGATGGATATACCCCACATTAAAAACCGGTGTTGTCTCTAACTTCACCCTCGTGGTGAAACAAGTAAATAATGACTATTTTTATTCTTTTCGCACCAGCAGTAATTAGTTCGGGAGCATTTATCAGAGCGCTGGTAACAGCAATTCTCCGCAACGGCCCAGTACACTACTCTGTAAATATATATATATATATATATATATATATATATATATATATATATATATATATATATATATATATATATATATATATATATATATATATTAAAATCAATGAAACAGACGAGTGGGAAAAAAAAAAAAAAAAGGAAAATTGTTAAAATTACCTTAAGGCTGACCCTCTGAGAGGAAACG
This sequence comes from Sepiola atlantica, assembly GCA_963556195.1. NCBI lineage: Eukaryota > Metazoa > Mollusca > Cephalopoda > Sepiida > Sepiolidae > Sepiola > Sepiola atlantica. The sequence goes on from OY744531.1 coordinate 110,296,487, forward strand.
TCAGAATGGTAAATTAAAAACTAAAAGTCGAATGAGAAATGAAGGGGGGAGAAAAAAAAAAAAAAAAACTTATTTCAGTTGAGAAGGGGAAAAAAAAAAAATTAAATCTCTCAACGTTATGGTGGCTTTGAATCATTAAAGATCTCCAACTGATGTTTCAAAATCTTTTGTCTACACAGGCTAGGTCGATAGTTGTTAATGACTAACGCCTCAAGAATATTGAGATGGTAGTTCGACCTGGCACTGTTTAAAACAGAAAACCACCCATCGGAATACCTGTCAGAACAACTATTTGTACTAACGAGGTGATTACCGATGGCTGATTCCTGGATATACCATCATGGGCAGCCCTCTTGGTCCATCGTTAGCCAACATTTTCGTTGGATTTTTGGAAAACCAATTATTTTCCAAAGTGACCAAGCCAGCTTTCTACACACGTTACGTTGATGACACTTTTGCTTGTTTTCCCTCTCGGAGTGATGCTGAACAGTTTCTTCTTCTTCTTTGTGACTTGCATCCATCGTTGCAATTCACTATGGAAGTCGAGGATTGTGGTTCCTTACCATTCCTCGATGTTTTAGTGTCTAAATCTGGTTCATCATTTGAAACCTGTGTGTATAGAAAACCAACATTTACAGGCCTTTATCTAAATTGGTTTTCCTTCGCCCCAAGAGCAAGAAAAATAAATCTTATTGGTACTCTCACTCATCGAGCTCTTATGATTTGTTCACCAACACGACTCGATGCAGAACTTGGTGAGATTACTAATATTTTTCTTGCCAATGGATATCCCATCAATACTATAAAAGGCACCATTGCACGTAAAGTTGCTTTATTTAATGGTGGTAAATTTATTGGCCCGTCACGTTGCCCTATTTATTTGAAACTCCCTTGGTTGGGTTCTGACGGCCTTGACATTGTTAAAAGGATTTCTTCTTCTACTCAACGTTGTTTTCCGGCAACCATGTTGAGGGTAGTTTACACGACTCGAACCTTTTTCTCTTCTTTTCGTAAGGATGTTTTGCCAGCCATTCAAAAGAATTATGTAGTTTATAAATTCATGTGTCAGTGTGGAGCTGACTACGTTGGCAAGACATCCCAAAGATTAGAATTTAGAATATCCCAACACATACCACGTGATATTCGCCTACACAAGGTTTCGAGATCATCCGGGAACTTCCAGGCACAGGAATCAGCCATCGGTAATCATCTCGTTAGTACAAATAGTTGTTCTGACAGGTATTCCGATGGGTGGTTTTCTGTTTTACACAGTGCCAGGTCGAACTACCATCTCAATATTCTTGAGGCGTTAGTCATTAACAACTATCGACCTAGCCTGTGTAGACAAAAGATTTTGAAACATCAGTTGGAGATCTTTAATGATTCAAAGCCACCATAACGTTGAGAGATTTAATTTTTATTTTTTTTTTTTCCCCTTCTCATTCGTTTCCTCCAACTGAAATAAGTTTTATTTTATTTTATTTTTTTCTCCCCCCTTCATTTCTCATTCGACTTTTAGTTTTTAATTTACCATTCTGACGTTTCCTCTCAGAGGGTCAGACGACAAGGCCTTAAGGTAATTTTAACAATTTTCCTTTTTTTTTTTTTTTTTCCTCACTCGTCTGTTTCATTGATTTTAATAATGCTTCCTCTAAAATTAATCCTACCATTCTGTTGTACACGTAATTTACTTATATATATATATATATATATATATATATATATATATATATATATATATATATCCTTAAACCCATTCTCTTTCCCTAATTCCTTTAGAACACACATCACCATACCCCAAAACGGTAACGGCCAAATATACGAAACTCATATTGACTCACGGGAATTATATAGAAATATTTTTTTATCTTTTTATTTTTTATTTTTTATATTTTTATATGTTTTTATATCTGTTTAAATCTCCTCCGGTTTAAATCTCAACTGTTACTTTTCACCCTCCCCCTTTTTTTCAAACCTTATTAAAACTTTCCTTACACTAAATTTAAACAAACATACACAACACTCTAAGCAAATAACGCGTCCAAACGAGAGTGACACGTGACTTCACATTTCCAAAACAGATGACAACAGAAGCTATAGAGTGCCGGATGGCTAAGTCCTTCCGTGTTTAAAACCGACGGTACGAATGTTGTACTAATTTTTCTGTACCAAAATAAATAAATAAATAAATATATATATATATATATATATATATATATATATATATATATCGTTCATGATTAAAAGTTAATCCTTCTCGGAATGTGCTGTTGGACTCTACTATCCAATCTTAACGTCTTCTTACCCACGTAGTCAGCACTGCAACTACATTTAAAATGAGAAATTACATGATTAGTGGGGGGTAATATATATATATATATATATATATATATATATATATATATATATATATATATATATATATATATATATATACTGTAAGCCCAAGTGCAATATTCCAACTCTGTCGTTGAGTTCTATCGTATGTCTAGATATTATACTCGCCGCTTTCAGTGTAAATATCACTTAATTTCTTCGTAATAACGTGACAATCTCTCGTGGCCTCAAGTTTTCTTTCGGTTTCTATATGAGTCACCGAGCGAAACTTTCTCAATCGTTTACTCCTACTGTCATTATATTGTCAGTTACGATCGGTGTCATTATTAGTTGAGATGACGTACGAAACTAAAACATGGAAGGAAAGCTGCGTGAAAATCACGGCAAATGACGCCACTTCCGGCGTGCAAGACAATTGACCACGTCAGAGCCGTGCGGGTTAAACATCGTTGATTTAAAGTGATAAATCTGACAGGACAGATCCGCACAAGATAATGATGCGCCGTTCATAATTGACAATCCAGTTACGATAATAAGCTGACGGATAGTTCTTCGTCGATGTTGGTCGTTGCTTGAAGCTGGATGGAAATGAATTGTTAATTTTCCAATTGTGCTTCTCGAAGGAGCCGTTTTCATATTAAAAAGAAACTAGATTGCCATATTGTGGGTTTTAGGAAATACGTTTAATTAGATAAACTTACCAACAATAAACTGATAAGAGACAAATAAAAAACCTTCTCTGAGAACAAAAACAAAACGCCTGCCATTGTTTTATTAATTTATCGTCTATTATGAAATATTACAAATGAAAATAAATATAATATATCTGTGTTGTGTGTTTGGCATCCGTCAGTCACAACGACTATTAATCAGCACCGTATTGGGATGTTGTTTGTGTGCATCTTTTTGTGTGACTGTAGAGACCAATTCTGGGGACTGGAAGAGGAAAGTGCCGAGCACACAACACACAGCACACCACACCTGATGCATCAAAAGGCCATTGGACATACATATCATATATCTATGTCTATTAATAACAGAAAACATGGTATATGTCTGTTTGGATCCGAAACTATGCTATAACCTCTATGAATGTACTATTGTACTATCGTTTAATGTTGAATTCAGTTTACTATACTACTTCAGGCGAATGTACTATCTCCATGGCCAGTTAGCGGTGAATGGAGAACTATAACCATTTTTTTTTGGTTGTTTTTTCAATTTTTCTTTAGAAAGTATTTTTAAACAACTTTCTGAATTGTACCAGGTTTCAGAAAAAACAATCTTCACTTTCGGCTACCATCGCTTTCTTCTGATTCTTTTTAGGGTTAGGTTAGGGTTAAGTTAGCGTTAGGGTTAGGGTTTGTGTAGGGTTAGTTTAGGGTTAGGTTAGATAAACCTACTATATACCTGACCCCCCTTAAAAAAATCTAAAAATGTTAATTTTTTCACAGCTTAAAAAAGTCAATTTTTATTTATTTACTTAATTTAATATATTTTTAAAGCAGACAAAAACTGCACTAAAACTTACACGACTCCATTTACCGCTAACTGTTAATTTTATATGGGTAAGTGATCCCCCTACTCTAAAATAATTCCTTCTTTGTTGATATTTTCAGGCTGTTTACATGTAATGGCGCCCAAAAAGTAGGATCTGATTTTTTGAGGGGGTAAACTACGTATGATAGTAAGAATTGACCAAATCTTTATTTTATTCACCAATATTTTGTACCTATGATAGGATTAATGTAGGGGTTCGTCTTTTTACTTGTAAATGACGGTTCGGATTTTCGAAAAGACCGAATCCAGACACCTAATAAAATATATACGAGATAAGATTTCGTTTCGTATTGATGGCGAGCAATTTCTATATGACAAACCTGGAAAACAAAATATTTAATAACCCTAAACCAAACTCTAACCCTAACCCTAACCCTAACCCCTCTATTTACGTACGCTATGTCGATGATATTCTTATTTTAGCCGACAATAACTAAATCTAAATATTTTTAAAGAAAATCTGACGACTGAGTCAGAAAAACTAAAAAAAGAATTGGAAAAAACTATTCCCGGCGGTCTAGGTCGATGTAAATAGATGTCAGCAAAATTTGAACTGAAAGAGAACATTCTTTTCCCAGAAGCCAGAAAGTTGTCAGAAAGAATAACCTATGCAGACATGATGAAAAGAATCCCAACCAACCATTAACAAACAAAAATACCAAGTATGCGAAAAAAACATACAGGGAATAAAAACTAAGGAAGTTTCCCATTTATTTAATAAATGATATGAGAAACTTGTTGCTAGAAATGAAAACAATTATCAAAAAACAACCACAAAAAAGACAGCACTCGCAAAGAAGTTATGGATTCCTTATACTATATTTTCGACATACAGATACACCAAGCAGCCCCAGAACAGCATCAAACCAAAAATGTAAACGATACTGAGACTCCTGCGGAGGTAATGTTTGGGAGGGGGTGTTATGGTACCTACCTTTAGGGACTACGTAAACTCTTCTCCGTCACTATAAATACTGGGAGAACATGCCTCGCGATGTTGGACCAACCTCAACCACATCAGTCTCCTGTTAACTTCGGTTGATTGAGGACGTTGGGATGGGGTAATACCAGTCGAGGATTCGTTCTCGACAATCAGTCCGGCAGCAACTGGGCCATTTCGGTGGCCTTTTATCTGCCGGGCTGAGGTATAATGTCCTGGGTTTTCCTAGGAGGTGATCCCTCCCAGGCCTTGCCTTCCCTCTTTGGGGAGGAGTAAGTTTATTGCTTGCTGCCTGAGGCGCCCTTACCGGGCAATGCCGACGGGGTTTCCCTAGCTATTTTTGTTAGGCCAGAGTGCTCCTTCTTTAGGGGAGCTGGCTTGATCTCCCCACTTTCCGACATTTTGTCACATATTCCTGCTGTGGGAGGGAGTTAAATACCTGGACCAACCTCAACCCGATCAGTCTCTCGTTAACTTCGGTTGATTGAGGACGTCGGGATGGGGTAATACCAGTCGAGGATTCGTTCTCGACAATCAGTCCGGCAGCAACTAGGCAATTTCGGTGGCCTTTTATCTGCCGGGCTGAGGTATATTGTCCTGGGTAGTCCTAGGAGGTGCCCCCTGCCAGGCCTTGCCTTCCCTCTTTGGGGTGGAGTAAGTTGCTACCTGAGGCGCCCTTGCCGGGGAATGCCGACGAAGCTGCCCTGGCTATTTTTGCTATGCCAGAGTGCTCCTTCTTTAGGAGCGCTGGCTTGAATCTTCCCCCACATTCCGACCTTGTGTCACATATTGCTGCTGTGGGGAGCGATTAAGTACCTGTAACTACCCCAGTCTAATACTGGCAGTCAAACAGACAATCAACCACTCTCTTTATGTGTTGTGTTTATACTTTGTTTCACTTAATCCCAACCCCGTGTCTTCTATTTGGCCCTTTACAGGTTCTCAACAATAAATATACTGACTTTTAATATTAGATTAGCATCGATCTCTTTTCTTTCCTGCAACTATGCAGAGCAGACGCCTCCTTCGCGCTCCTTCGAAGTCACCTTAGCCCGAACACATACTAATGAGGATAGAGTTACAGAACTCACTAAAAAAACATTTTCTTGTGCTGTTTTCGGGTTATTATTTTACCCTATACGAAGAACATCGAACAGAAAATTATGACTTCCGATCATATTATTTAAAAAGAAATAGAAGATTACCCGTCCCAGGACAATTCTATGTTCCTTTATGAAGATTAAAATCAATATATAATGCTACTAAAATTATGTCTAGAAATCTTATTCTAAATTTGATCAAATACATTACATTATTTTGATTCTAGAAAATGTCTAGCATTCAAAGATTAAACTTAAGGAGTCTTAAAAAGAAATTGCTTAATTCGTGTTTAATAACTATGGGACAAATTCAATGTAAATCTTAAATATTTGAATTTTCAAATGGGAGGTTGTGTTTTAAACTAAAAATATTTCTATGTATGGGGGGAGGGTAAAAAAAAATTGGGGGGGGGACAATTTTTTTTTGTTTTCTTTATAATTAAAAATATTTCAATGTATGGGAGAGGATGAAAACAAAATTTTCTTGGGGGAGGCAGAAAATTTTTCTTTTTTCTTTTTAATTAAAAATATTTCTATGTATGGGGGAGGATGAAAAAGTTTTTTTCGGGGGGGGGGGGGTCAAAATTTCTTCTTTTTAATCGGTACATATATAGCACGCGCACCGGGGTGGAGATAGGTACGTATATAGCATGCGCACCAGGGCGGCGAAAGGTACGTATTTAGCATTCGCACCGGGCGGCGATAGATACGTATATAGTATGAACACCGGGGCGGAGATAAATACCTATATAGAAGGCGCAGACAGAGGTGGTACTTTTTATAGAAATATGTCATACTATTGCCTGGGCAACGTAGGAGAAATGGTGGGGAAGAAACAGCTTTCACAAAAGGCACAATTAGAAAGTAGCGGTGAAATGGGGCGACAAGGGAAGAGAAAGGTAGAAAGATAAAGAGACGACTATAGAGAGAGGGAGAGAAATAGAAGTTTGAATATAAAGATGTTACACACGCGATTTTTCTTCAATTATATGTTTTTATGACCCCGAGCAACGCCGGGTAGCCCCGCTAGTATTATATATATAGAAAACATTTAAAATACTCTAAATAGACTGAAATTTGGGGAATTTTTATTAATTGATGTCTAGTATTTATTACTAAAATTAACAAAAATCAAATTTATTTGAATGTTCACAAAAGGCTTTCACCCTTTTTTACCTTCTTTGCATAAAATTAAATTAAACTAAATATAAACCACATTTGGACCCTTTGTGCCTAGCAGCTGTTTTTCAAACTTCATAATGATCGGTTAATTAGTTTAGTAGCGAATCATGTAGATACAAATATATAAACATATAAACATACTTTATAAGGATAGAGATATTAGCGCTTTGTGTTCTTCTTTTTTACTCCGTATTAGATCGCTATGGATGTGGAGGGGAGGAGGCAACCTGAAAGTTTGTGAATCAATAAGATTACGCAAAAAGGCGGAGAGAATGAAAAAGAGAAATCCGTAACAATTCAACAAGGATTGAAGGCAAATCAAACAAGTTTAGAAACTCATTTTTGCAGATGTCAACTTATGAGATGATTAAACGTCCAGAACAATCACCGATGATCCCTCGATCACTTTTTTCTTTTGATTCGCTTTTTGATAGGAAAACCGTTTCATTTTCTGAACGTCTCTTTTCATTTCCAAACGGATTCATAACCATTCCGCCTATTAAGACAACCAATTTGTTTCAACTGCTCCTATAATCTATCTCGGGAAGCCGAACTAAAGCGTTCCATATTCATATCTATGACTAGCTGTATAACTACGCGGCGTTGTCCGGGAGTCTTTTTACACTCATTTTCCTTTCATTTATTATCCCCCTCTCTCCTCCATTGCCTTTTCTCTTACGTTAAGAAAATATTTACATTTTTGGAAAGCTAATTCAATACAGAAACGTATGCTACTAAAAAAAAAGATTTGGTAATAAAATTGATGTGACGCTTTTATGAATTGTTGAAATTTAAAGCTCATGAATACTTTCGAGTTTTTTTTTAATGACGAAATAGACAAAACATGAAAATATTATCCACTGTATGTATATACTCATAAATATTCATTATAGAGTAAATGTGTTTTGTCTATTTCGTCATTAAAAACTCGACATTACACACACACACACACACACACATATATATATATATATATATATATATATATATATATATATATATATATATATATATATATATATATGTTAATAAAGTAAACATAAAACCAATCTTTCAAGAGTGCTCAATACCAAGTAGAGCATTTATAAAATTACATAAACACTATTATAGCATTACGTCAATCAATCAACGTTTTAATGCGTGTGGCCGCATCTTATCAAAGTTAGAACGAAAATTCGTTCTGCCTTTGATAAGATGCGGTAATACGCATTGAAACGTTGATTGATTGACGTATATTGTTTATGTAATTATATATATATATATATATATATATATATATATATATATATATATATATATATATATATATTCGTTGTGATTGAATTCTTGAAACTGATATAAATAATGTTCTAATTTTATTTATCTCAACTTAGCTTATATATATGTGTGTGTGTGTGTCTGTGAGCGTACTTCCATCCCGTCATGCAAAAGTTAGCAAGTAAAACACGTGTTTCTGTAGCCCTCAGATGAAACCATTTCAAGTGGTGAGAGGGGCAAGAAAACCGACCGCCACCTCAGACTTACCCTGCTGTCTGAAATGAATTTTTGAAAAAGAAATCCCAACTATATAATAAAAAGTAAATGGTATGGTCCATATCTAAAAGTTTTGGTTTACTCCCGGAGTTTTCTTCAAAGGCTGCCATTACCATCCCAAGGGTTTGGGGTGGAGTAATTTCATTGCTTATTGCCTGAGGCGCCCTGACCGGGAAATGCCGACGGGGTTGCCCAGGCTATTTTTACTAAGCCCTAGAGTTCTTTCCTTTAGGGGCGCTGGCTTGATTCTTCCGGACTTTGCGTCACATATTGCTGCGGGGGGAAGCAATTACATACTTGTTTCAGTATCATGAACTTGCGGTCTGTTGTGAATTACATTATTACCTCCCCTTGGATTCATTATTTAGTGAGTTATTCTGTCGCTAGGTGGATAACTATACCATTTTCTATCTTTCCACTCGGATTATTGTTGTAAACCTGGTATTTGGATTTGTGATTAAAACGTATGTCGACGAAATTCGTTGTTTTCTACGTTCTACCTCAGTACACGTTTCGGCTATTAGCAATAAAGTGTATTACTCTGTTTAGTGAAGCATTATAAAGAGATGAAATCTATTACTAATGGAGATTTAATATCTGTCCGTCTGAAGCTGAAACTATACTATTACTTCAATTAATGTATGATTATACAATCTGTTAATGCTCAATCAAGTTTACTATACTATTTCAGACTAAACTACTACTATTTTTCAATGCTCAATTCAGAGAGGATAATGTATTATCTGTTCTATTGTGATGATACCTCATCCCAGGCATTTCCTCCTTTTCTTTTGGGGGGAAGAGCGGGTAGTGTAGTATCTGTTGTCATGAGACCATCCTCCCCGATATTATCTCATTTTTGTGGGTTAGTATAGTATATATTCGTTTTTCATGATATCATCCTCCCAGGCATTACCTCTTTGATTAGAATATCAGTGTAGTATATGTTCGTTCAACATGGTATCATTCTCCCAGGCTAGCAAAATACGCGACCGGAGGGAGCATATTTTTGCTAGAGGATGTAATATTGGTCAGCATTGTTATTGTGGGTTCTGTTCTGCATCGTGAAATATTGGATACATTGTGAAATGGTTCTCTGGACGATACGAAAGTTACAGTGAGGCAAGAGTTGCGCAATCATCAGTCCGGCATAGCTTAAGTCCAGTAGTAAGGGTGAATCCAAGATGACCGGAAACAATGCTGGGATGAGCAGAGAAAGACTGATGTTGTTTGAGAGTTTTCCTTCTATCAGACTAGTAAGGCATGGGAGCCCCCCAAAATTTAAGGCATCTGATATTGTTAATTGGTCACCGATCTAAGTTATGAACAGGCTAAACATTACTTAACTGTGGCGATCTGACGACCATCAGTGATCCAACGTGATGTAGCCGTAAGTGTGTGATCATAGTTTATATATTATACCTGACGTTGACGTCAACGTTAGCTAGTATCTAATAACGGCATATGATTTTCAAATTCGCGATAACTGTGAACCAATTTTATCTCGGTGTTATTACGGGCCGTATGAATAGCCATTGTATAAATGCCAAGCGCGTATTCTCCTTGAAAGAAAACAATAATAACAACGCTTGATTACAATTCATTCCCACGTGCTTTTAATTTGAATCCGTTATGAATCTTTTCATTGGCTGCCGTTTCAAACTTGAAAAGTTATTTTAAGCGACCCACAAGACGTTTAAACAACCCCGAATAATGCATCAATCAATAGAGTTCCATCGTTAAGAATTGAAAAGATTCTCTGAGAGTGATTAAACATTCAAAGACATTTGTGAATGGAAACGTCGCGGGACACCTAAGTGGATGACATCGTATTATGTATAAATATAATACGCTCTTCAGTTAAGCGTACGTAAAGTTGCGTCTACGTGTTTCAAATACCAAAGGTGGTTCAAGTGTAAAACATGTTAATCAATTAGACAACGCCCCATTAATAATAAATATGGTCAATCGATAACATAGATATATCAATAATAGTAAATATATAAGTACATATTTATATATAAGTTAGTATGATACATGTTTGATCCAATGGAAGTGAAAGTTTCTGTTTATTCTTTTTTGATCCAATAACAATTTACTAAGTCCTAGTAATGCTGTATATGTGTTTAAATGTTCAATGAGAGAATGTGTCTCTACAAACAATATTGCCATTGAATTAAAATTAAAATTAAAATAATAATAAGCAGTTAGAATGCTGATGATCGCCGTGAGCAAGAAACGCGTGTCCATGGATTACGTACGCATAAAATTAATAAACATATGGAAATTGACATCTTTGGAGAACCCATGAAAATGTCAGTGAAATTTGAAAACCGACACATGATGCAATTTAAATGAAAATATCATTTATTTATTCATTTTTTTTTTGCAAGCTTTCGTTGTAAAACAACTTTGTCAGGCGAGACTGTCTTATAGTTTTTTTTCTTTTCTTCTTCTTCCTCATGTTGATGATATTAACGAAAAATACGTCCTATAAAGTTAAGGGCGACTAAGAATGCAATCTTATGCATTAATATGTATTACTTAGGAAGTGAACAATTATATAGAAGCGCAATAACGCTACATCACTAATGAAAAATAATATATATATATATATATATATATATATATATATATATATATATATATATATATATATATATATATAGCATTGGATCAAGTGAAAGAATAAAATAAGGTGCGAATCAAATTTTATTAGAATTCAATGTTCAAGCAAAGTACTTTAAAGTCCTTAACTCATGAGTTTTCAAAGAAAATCTTCTCCTCAGAGGACCATTACCGCAATGACATTACTGCAGGTAATAAAATTAAACTTTGAAAATATATTTTAAAAAAATATGTATAAAAAATACATAAAAGTATATAACACATCAAATATATCGGCCCAAAAAATACTTTTAGATGATTTATATACTTTTATGTATTTTTTATATATATATTTTAATATATTTTCAAAGTTTAATTTTATTACCTGCAGTAATGTCATTGCGGTAATGGTCCTCTGAGGAGAAGATTTTCTTTGAAAACTCATGAGTTAAGGACTTTAAAGTACTTTGCTTGAACATTGAATTCTAATAAAATTTGATAGGCACCTTATTTTATTCTTTCACTTTATCCAGTGTTATTAATGCTCTATCCAGTATATTGATCTTCAGTTTTATCCGGATTTTCACTAATAAAAGATATTAGTTGCCTCTTATATCTTTTGTTGCATTACCTTATATATACAGGGTGGGCCAAAATAAGGGTCCTCTCTTTAAATTTGAATAACTTGAATTTGAATAACTTCCACAAAATAAAAGTTAAACTCACCAAACTTTATGTGTGTGTAGACTGACCCTTCCGAGATTTTTTGAAATAAACAAAACAAATTTTAGCCGAAAAACACTTCTTAAAACTTACAAAAACTAAAGTATTGTTTTTTACACTGTTTTGAGTTTTTTAAGCAAAAATAATGTTTTCTAAATGAGGGTACGTTCCTTAGGGCTAATACGGCTCATGCTTGCTTCGGAAGGGGTCCTTTACTTATTCTAAAAAAAAAAAAATAAAAAAAAAAAATCAATAAATAAAAAAGTTATGAATTTTTTAAAATAGGACCCTTATTTTTGCCCACCCTATATATATATATATATATATATATATATATATATATATATATATATATATATATATATCCAGCATAATCGCGTTAGCACACTGATTCCCAGTTAGATTACCGAAGTTAAGCGACGTTGAGCCTGGTCAGTACTAAAATGGGTGATCATTTCGAAATACCAGGTGCTGTATGTGCTCTCCGCTTATCCCAGCATTGTTTTCAGGCGTCTTGGACTTCTCCTTGTCACTGGAATCAAGCAGTGCCGACTCAGAAAAGCAATGGTTGGGAATATTGTCATTTTAGCCTGACAACTCACTCCGGGGATTAAACTCGGAAGCCTCTGTGTAACTTAATTGCCATAACTTACTACCTAGCTCTACTCGCGTATCGAGCACTGTTGAAGTAGATACTGAAAAAATGATAAATAAAAAAATTATATTTTCTTATAATATTTCATGTGGATACATGAAATAATATGTGTGTGTGTGTGTGTGTGTGTGTGTGTGTGTGTGTGTGTGTAAAGAGAGAGGAAGGGGAGAGAGATAAAGAGAAGTTGAATGATTTAAAATATTCATTAAGAATTAATTTAACTGGAGAATTTCTAAAAAAAAGGAAATGAAAAAAAATAGATGAATGTAGGCGAATCGTTTTGAAACAGGAGCGGACGAAAATGTCTCTGCAAGACAAGCCTAAAAGATATGTGGATTTAATCAACGTAATGCTTGAAAACGTTACATCTCATTTTGATGTCGATTTTGTGTCTGCCTCCAATCGAAATAACTTCGCATTTTTTTACGTTATATTATCAAATATATTTTTGAATATATTTTTGAATCTCGCAGCAAGTGCTCTGTCCGAGTCGTGTCGGTTGCATAGCACCGCTTTCACTGTTGCTGGGAACCTTCACGTGGTTCCTTTTGTGAGTACCCGAATAGGAATCGGTGAAACAAATGCCAAAAACTAAATCAAGCAGCTGAAAACGTTGCAACCTGCAAATCCATACGAATTCCGTCGTGGATGACGGGACGAGAACAATCTACTGCCGTGGGTTCAGTTCGAAATTCCGTATAGATTCTCGAATTCGGCATTAAGATTCCCGAGTATGAAAAGACGCACCTGAAGAGGGTCGGGGGTTACATCGACCGAAACGTGAAAATAACACCAAAGATGAGAATAGTAGTCCGAATAATACAAATAATACAAATTACCAATCATCATCTAAAAAGTTCAGAAAGATTTCTGAATTTTTGAAAAATATTTCTATTTTGATTGGAAAATGATAGATTCACTCTCCAGATGTTGCTTATATTATGAAAATCTATACGATACCGGTGCTGTCTCACAAAAGCCTACGATTTAAATTATCCTGGATGTCTAGCCATATTTTTGTAAAAATAAATCTATTGTTATATATAAATAGCTCTATTTTTGATTGAGCACAATTATATAAACACAGTAAAGATTCTCCGGACTTTTACCTTGCGGATATGTACCTTACCTGGATTAATATATATATATATATATATATATATATATATATATATATATATATATATATATATATATATATATATAAACATCCTCATAGAGAAAGAAAAAAGTTACGAAGTGATTCATCCTTGTTCCCCTTCTCGTGGTTCTTTATTCCTCTCTTATAATATAAATCATTAAAACAAATTTAAAAAAATAATGGCAGTGCATCTAACATTATTTCACTGTATGTGTGTGTATGTGTGTGTGTGTGCGTGTGCGTGTGCGTGTCTGTTTCTCTTCCGTTACGCGAGTTAAAAACATGCCGGATGAAACCATTTCAAGTATTTAGCAGAAGGGAGAAAGCTAATAGCAAGTCAGACAACTCCTGCCGTATGAAATAAATTCGGAAAGAAACTTTCCACTTTATTTCCATGATGAGACATTTTTCTACTTTTCTTATTACTTTACCGACTGATACGTTTTTCTTCCTTTTTTCTAGTTTAAGAATTCCAGTTTTAGACGTTTTCTTTCTTTTTTCTTTCTTTTTAACTTCACGTATTCAGGCGTTATTTTATATGAATATAGTAGTGCGAACACTGGCGAAGCATAATTTTTTCCCGTCATTTTTGACGAAGTGTGTACACTCGTATCGTAGAGTAATTTATGTCAAATATATTAAAAGGTTAGTATCTCTGTAATTGTTCGACGTCTCAATCTATTTAGTATTTTCAACGCAACGTTTCGGCGGAAGAATCCTGCAGCCAAAATATTGTGTTGGAAACACTCAGAAGGGTCCGAATAATTACGGAAATAATCAAACTACCACTTCTTGTAATAATATTCTGATGTGAGTGTGTAAAGATAGGGTTAGAATGGTAAATTTCCACGTAAGGTGAAAAATTAGGTAGAGTAGAATTTTCTAAGTAGCTACATGTTACGGCAGTGACGTTACAGAGACAGGAAGCCACTAAGCTGACGTGGGTAAAGATAATATTTCCCTTTCGACTGAACCGACAAAGAGAGAACAGTGGGTTTGGGTAGCTGTTGCCCCCCTATGAGGAAGGCGAATGGGGTTTTTATGCATATAGATATATGCTATAAAGAAAATAAAACCCCAAAGACATTTTGAATACCTACTTTATGATGTTTCTTTATTAATAATGTTTATGAAAGCTCTTATTGAGAAGAAGACTACAACAGAAAGAAGATCGAAACTCCGGCTGCCACATCACCACTGCAAGTACAGAAATTTGACCGGCTGATTCTGCCGAGGAAGTGGACGCACTGTGATAATTGAAGAATACTACGGCTGCGTTACATTCTCAAAATATGAAAAGGTGATATTGAAAAATTTTGATGAATTATGTTAAATTATTATTTGTATTTTTCAAAGCCGACACGAACTACCAAATTATGCATTTGAAACCTAACTTGATAAATTCCACTTCCGAATAGAGACCATCAATAATCACCCTATTTAGCAACTTTGACGCTATACAATCTTTCCATGAATATATTTATTCTGCCCCAATATAATGTATGTGCGTGTCAAATAAAGATAAAACTGAGAATTTTGTATCTAGTTTAACTGGTCAAATAGCGCTAAACTAACGTTAATGCAATACAATATATAAGTAAGGTAACATAGCAATGTGTGTTTAATTAAGGGTATACAATGCATCGTTTATTATTGTAATTGCTTTGGTATTAAAGGGGTGATTTGCCGTTAAACAAAGAAACGAAACCAAACTATTGGATGAGATTTTTGTTATTTGCGGAGATTAAGGCCTAATATTATTATTAAATAATAAAATAAATTAGGGTAACGGTTAATCTTACAGTGCCTTAACAGAAGATAGAGCACACAGAGAGGTAGTACTTTTAGAGGGGTCTGTTCCTGCTTTTAATGTGAACATCATTATGAATTATGGGATACGTATTCTAGGCAACACAGTAAGTAACGTGGGCGCATTATTATTTATTTATTGTTTAAAAACTTTGTCATTTAGGTTGTGTGCTTTTAAAACCGCACCCTACACCCCCAAAAGTAAATTAAATTTAAAACTAATGTTATACGTATTGTTTATTCCCGTCTTACGTCAGATAGTCTCCTAGTTAATAATTTGAAATTATTAAGATCAAGGTTTATCTTACAGCGCTCTAATAAAGGATAGAGCAGAGAGAGACTACTTTAAGAGGGGTTTGTTCCTGCTTTAAATGTTTACAATCGCAAGCAACGCCCCTCCCATTGGTCATAAGCCGTATTTACTCTGATGGAATATATTAAATAAGATGAGAGTAAAGACGGGGGAGGGGAAATCATGAAGAAAATACGGAACGCTGATATGAGAGGGTGGAGCTGAGTCGTAAAGCGGTGTGCGATGGGCGAGGTCGACTGTGCCTACAAATCCGTGAGTTGTGCGGGTGGTTTTCTTGGCGGACGATCCAGAGTAATAAAACACGCACTCGTTGAGTTGAAGCCCGCCACAGATAAACTATTTGTCGGCTGCTACGCTTCTCGGACGTGTCGGATCGAAACGATGTTGCATTTGGGTTAAATTCTTTGCGTAATCGTCAAGAAAAAAAAGAACAACAAAAAAACATAGCTTATAATATTAATCAGGACATTTTTATTCCAGTCATTTCTGCCCCATCTTTGGCGATTCTTTTTAAGTATCTTCTTTATTGAGAGACGACCGAATATCGGAGCAGACGACCCACAATCGAAGTAGGGCGGCGGAGACGGCGTCAAAAAAAAAATGAATCTCTATTTTATATCGGCCATTTTATTATTTATGAACGTTCAACTCGTCAAATGTGACAAAAATAGACGTGAGTAAATCTTTTTTTGTTGTTGTTTTTGTGTCAAAATTTTTATCTATTTATCTTTTTTA